>OZ030005.1:81409552-81522052 GCA_964023405.1 Apodemus agrarius | reverse complement strand
ACAATGGAATACTACTCAGCAATTAAAAATAATGAATTCATACAATTTGTAGGTAAATGGTTAGATCTGGAAAATATCATCCTAAGTGAGTTAACTCTTTCTTTCTATTATTATTATTTAATCTTTTTTTATAATCCAGTTGCTATCTCTCTCTGGGCCCACCTTCTGACTGTTCCTCACCCCATACCTCCTGCCCCATCCCACCAGACCTCCCCACTCCCTGGGGCCTCAATTCTCTCTAGGGTTAGGTGCATCTTCTTTCACTGAGGCCAGACCAGGCAGATCTCTGCTGTATATGTGTCAGGGGCCTCATATTAGCTGATATATGCTGCTTGATTGGTAGTGTCTGAGAGATCTCGGGAGTCCAGGTTACTTGAGGCTGCTGGTCTTCCTATGGGGTCACCCTCCTCCTCGACTTCTTTCAGCCTTTTCCTAATTCAACCATGGGGGTCCACAGCCTTTGTTCATTGGTTGGGTATAAGTATCTACATCTGACACTTTCAGCTGCATATTGGGCCTCTCGGAGGGCAGCTATGCTAGGCTCCCATCTGTAAGCACTCCATAGCATCAGTAATAGTGTCAGGCCTGAGAGCCTCCTCTTGAGCGGGATCCCCATTTGAGCCTGTCACTGGACCTCCTTTCCCTCAGGCTCTTCTCCATTTTGCCCCTGCAGTTCTTTTAGACAGAAACAATTCTGGGTCGGAGTTTTTGCCTATGGGATAGCAACCCCATCCCTCCGCTTGATGTCCTGTCTTTCTACTGGAGGTGAATTCTACAAATTCCTTCTCCCCAGTGTAGGGCATTTCACGGAAGGCCCCTCCTTTTGAGTCCTGAAAGCCCTGGGTGAGAGCACCCAGATGTCCCACAATGGAAGAATGGATACAGAAAATGTGGTTCATTTATACAATGGAACACTACTTAGCTATTAAGAACGAGGACATCATGAGTTTTGCAGGCAAATGGATGGAACTAGAAAATATCATCCTGAGTGAGGTAACTCGGACCCAAAAGGACATGCATGGTGTGCACTCACTAATAAGTAGATATTAACCCAAAATGTACGGAATACACAGGATACAATCCACAGAACTCAAGAAGGTTAACAAGATGAAGGGCCCAAGTGAGGATGCCTCAATCCCACTTGGGAGGGAGAAGAAAGCAATCACAGGGGGAAGGGGAGGGAGGGACCTGGGTAGGAGAGGGGACAAGGACGAGAAAAGGGGGACATGGTCAGGTATTGGGAAAGGAACATTGTGAAGTCCTGAGGGCCAACAGAAAGAATGGAAACAGGTAACCTCGGGAGATAGGAAGTGGTGGTAGTGGGGCTCTAGAATGTACTAGAGACCTGGGAAATGACTCTTAGGGTTCATCTTACACCTGTCAGAATAGCTAAGACCAATAAAAGAAGTGCCAGCTCATGCTGGCAAGGATACAGAGTAAGGGGAGCACTCATCTGCTCCTGGTGGGAGTGCAAACTTGAACAATCACTATAGAAATCAGTGGGGTGGCTCCTCAGGAAGATGGGAATTGATCTACCTCAAGGTCCAGCTATACCCGTTTTGGGTATATACGCACTCCCCGTCACAGAGACACTTGTTCAATCATGGTCATTGCTGTTCTACTCATAATACCCAGAAACTGAAAACAATTTAGATGTCCCTCAACAGAAGAATGTGGTACATTTACACAATGGAGTGTTAATCAGTCATTTTTTTAAAAAAACCGTCATCTTAAAATTTGCGGCTTAAATAGATGAAACTAGAAAAATGATCCTGAGTGAGATATGCTAGATCCAGAAAGACAAACATGGTATATATATATATATATATATATATATATATATATATATATATATATGCAGATATTAGCTGTGAAGGCAACGATCACCAAGTTACAGTCCATAGATAGGTGTAGGGAAGAGGACTAGAGGGAAGAGATAGATCTCTTTAGGAAAGGCAAATAGCATAGACAGCTATGGATGGATGAGGGACTGCGACGGGAGGAGGAGGGGAAAAGGGGAAGAGGGAGGGATGTAGGAAGAGACGGCAAAAGTTAAGGGTCATTTGAGGGGCAGCATGGAAACCTAATACAGTAGAAGCTTCCTGAAATGTGTACATGTATGAAGGTGATGTAAATGAGGTTGCCAAATAATGGGAGACACAGTCCCATCTGGTCATTCCTCGTCACCAAGTGAAGTTTCCCGTACTGGGATTGGGTTACATCTAATTGAGTTTTTGGCCAAAGGGATCCTGTGGGGATCCACAAACAACCCAGGCCGTTGGCAAGACTGTAGGCACTGGTTTATTTTTAAGTTACTAATGAAAGATCAGCACTTGACAACGCGTTAGGAAGCAACTTGGAGGGTTTCCATTGCAGTGCTTGACACATCCCCCCGCCTTACACTGTTTCATTCCCCAGCTACTACGGAGTATGACATTAGCCATATTCGGTAGTCATATTTCTCAAATCGTGTCTGAGCAATGAATAGCTGTGGGAATAGTTCACTCCTTACTATCTTTTCAAGTGTTCCCTATCAACATGGTTATGTTCTGTGAGGACATAGACGGACACAAAGCAACCCAAGTAACTGACTTTACACGTGACAGCATCAAGATTTCATGAAAAGGAAGGATGCATAGGTACCAATGGAACCCTGCCGGAGTCAGGATGGGATAAGACAGATGCCCTTGCAAGCACACTGGAGCCTGACAGCGTTGGAGTGCGGGGGAACTCTCGACTGTCGGAACTGGTAACTTCACCTTCTCTTCTGTACAGAAACAAAACGAAACAAACATTTGCAGTAAATAGTTTTAAACATCCCATGATTGGACCAAACAAAGATACTTGAGGGAGAAGTATTCCAACTGTATTTGTGAGAGTGAGTCTCTCACTGGAACTCATGGATTTGGCTAGTTCACTTAGTCAGCAAATTACAGACATCATCCTGCTTCTACCTCCTGAGTACTGATATTACAAATGCACACCTCCATGCCCAGGTATTTTCTATGTGTTCTGGGATCAAATGCAGATACTGATGCTTCCATGGCTAGCACCGCCACAGCTTTCAATCCTTTTATTGAAACAATAAGAAGAGTTAGTAATCCTGTAGTTATCAAAAAGACAACAGACTATGCTGTGAGCCAGGATGTTTCTGCTATGCTGTGTGTTCATTTAAATATTTATTATTCAAAACTCAAAACCAGGGAGACAGTGTTACCAGAGTGATTATTTGAAAATGATGTCCAACTAAATATGACCTAGGCGAGCCTCTCTAGTTTATAATATACACCAGAGGCTACTATGATTTATTTGTTTTAAACACATTATTGAAACTCAACAGTAACTGTGTAGCTTTGATTGGACCAAACAAAGATACTTGAGGGAGAAGTATTTCACTTTGTTTTGAATTCTCTAGGCTTAATAATAAAAAGCTATATTGTAGTTTAAGTTTTTTCATTCATTAATTAATTTTCTCATTTTGCATCCCAATTGAATCCCTTTTCTTGGTCCCCTGTAGTCCCTCCCATCCCCTTCTCCTGGGAGAAGGGGGAGGACCCCGTGAATATCCTTCCCTCAGGCACATCGAGTCACTGAGGACTAGGTGCATCCTTTCCCACTGAGGCCAGACAAGGCAGCCCAGTTAGGGGAATGGGATCCTCGGGCAGGCAGGGAACAGACTCAGGGACAAACCCCACTTCTGCTGCATATGTGTGGGGGAACATTGGTCTAGCCCTTTCTTGCTCTTTGGTTGATGAGGTTTAAAATTCTTAACTGTCCATCCCTTTCTTGCCAGCACCTAGGACACTTCACTGTCACCCTGGAACCTCACCAGGTCTCCATGATGGCATTATCTGTGTTCCTAGAACAACATTGAATAGTTTTTAAAAAATTGTGTGTGTGTGTGTGTGTAAGTGCACATCAGTACAGTTGCCTTTGAAGTCTGTAAATGGCATTGGATCCCTCAGGGCTGGAGCTCTCAGAGGTCGCGCGCCCCTTGCTCTGGGTACTGAACTCCAGCTCTCGATACTCATAAGTGCTGAGTCATCTCTTCACTCTGCAGATTGCGTAGATTCAACAGTGGCGTTCTGCCCTCCATGATTTCTATCATGTACAAGTACTTATGACATGCTGTGCCCATGTTGAAGCTTTACACACAATGCCTCTTTAACCCTTATCTTTAGTCTAGTTGTAGGTGAGTGACTGGGACACCAAGAAGTTACTTCTTGTTACCTGTTACTTGTTCCCTCCACAACTTGCAGACCTCAGTCTCTGGTTCCTGATTTATTTATTTATTTATTTATTTATTTATTATTTTATTTATTTACATTTCAAATGTTGTCCCCCTTCTTGGTCTCCCCTCCACACCCCCTCAGCCCATCCCCCTCCTCCCTGCTTCTATAAGGGTGCTCCCCCACCCACTCATCCACTCTTGCCTCACCTCTAGCATCCCCCTATGCTGGGGCTTCAAGCCTCCAAAGAACCAAGGGCCTTCCCTTCTATTGATGCCAGATCAGGCAATCCTCTGCTACATGTGTAGCTGGAGCCATGTACCCATCCATGTATACTCTTTGGTATGGCTTAGTGTCTGGGAGCTCTGGGAGGTCTGGTTAATTGATATTGTTGTTCTTCATATGATTTTAATGAGTAGGCATTTGATCTTCAATGCCTCACTCCCCCCACCCCTGCACAAGTTAAGAATGCCTGCCTCTCACACACCTTGGTTTTGCATCTCCCTTTTGTCTCTTCAGCTTTATTCAGAGATCATCCCCAGGTTTGGAGGAGACCACATTGCAAGTCTCCCTTTAATTCCTCTGACTCATTTGACTCTCTCCTGTCAACCCTTGAAGACCACTTCAGACATTCTTAGGAAGTGTTTCCTTGTCTTTCCCCAAACCCACGTGAACACTAAGCAGCCCCTCCTTGGTGCTCCCATAATGTCTTGACTTAACTTATATCTGGAACTTAATATACCCAATTGAAGTAGTCTGTCTACATGTTTGTCTGCCCAAACCGTCCTGAATATATCTGGAGGGATTTTATTTTCATCTTTATATCCCTAATAGCCAGCCCCATGCCTATAGCACACAGTGGAAGCTTAAAATATATTTCTAAATGATTTAGAACAGTTGGATCTCAGAGCTGGCATCATCCTGAGACTTAAAAAGCTCACCAACCCATTCATCATAGACATGGCTTCCTCTACCCCGAGTGTCCCACATTTCCAGTCCTGCCCACCATGTTTAGTACTTTTAGACAAATAAGCAAGCAAGTAAACAAACAAACCAAAAAGCTTTCCTATAGCAAAATGATATAAATTAACTTTCTGTATATTGCAATACATGACAAATGCAAGCTTCATAGTTTTAATATTCTATTTCCCCCTTGAATCAATATTTGTGCTTGATCTAGATCCTGCATTTTATTTATGTTTAGCTACATTGACTCTGATCTTTCTTTTTAACAATGGAGAATGTAAGGTGATTTCCCCTCAACTTTTATACTTGTGTAACAGATATGTGTTTACCCATAGGCGGATAGTAAGGAAAGCAAACTGCTCACCATGTTGCTGGGATGAAGTACACCCCAGTGAGTGAGAGTGAGAATCATTATTGATGATTTTTCCCCCGTGGGCCAATTGACTAGACTCAGTTTTACTTCTTAGGTTAAGACTGGTGTCGTGAACCTTTTCTGGCCTTATTTAGTTCTTCCTTATTGATTCATTAGGAAGGAGCTTATGGATTGTGATACAATCAGACAAGGGAAAATCAACCTTCAAAGTCTGAAGGTTAAAGCAGACTGGGAAAGGGAGAATGACAGAGGAAATGCTTGACTCTTTAGGGTTCTGTTTTCTTCCAGGGGTGCATATTTTGTCTGTGACCTGGGTAGTGTTTCCAGCTGCCTAAATTAGCCAGCTCGGGTTACTCTCTGGCAGTGGCATCTAAACAGAATGAATGTGATTAGCATCTGTGAGTAGTTAGCAATTTAACATTTCAATTATTTAAATATTATCCCTAATGCTCACAGAAGTATTATGAATTGGTCATAGAATATCTCTTTAATAACTGTCTCTTGGCTTCAACATTAAATATGTGTATTTCTTGTCTGTACTGTGCCTTTTTCCAACCTTTCCCAACCTATTTGCTTTCTGCTCCTAATTTTTAGTATAAATCTAACAAGCATCAGATAGAAGTAACTATGTCACAGGCTGAACGCTGCATGGTCTCGAAGTTTTCTCTGCCATGTTATTTGGTCACATTTAAATTCAGCCCCATGCAAAAATCTCAGGGCAGAGACAAAAATGTAGAGAAGTTCTCTACCAGAATGTAGCATGCATAGCCTCTATTTCTATACCCCAAGACTATATGAACACAATCCTATTGTCTGAATTCCTCTTTGCAGTCTGGTCTTCTGTGTACTTATAAGAATTAGCCATCAATCTCTGCTTTAGCTCTCTAGGCTTTTGCTAGCCTACTTCAAACTTCTCCACATGGCTTTTGCAGACCAATTCCAAAGGTGCAAGCATCACAGTGTTAGGTGTAGGCACAACTTCACCCCAGATTTCCATCACTGTGACAAATAACTTAAAAGGAAGAAAGATTTGTGTTGGCTCTTGTGTTCCCATGTTTCATCGGTGGATCGGTGTAGGAGAGCAGAGCAGGTCACATCACCATCAGTGGGAAACAGACACAACAGTGCCTCTGCCGCATTGGCTTCCGCTTTCCCCCTTTATTCTCCCTGGGCCTCCAGTCTATGCGGTGGTGCAACTTGCATTCAGAATAGTTCTTCCCGTAGTCTATCCTGCCTAGAGGTGCTTTAGCCATCTTCTAGCTGCTACTTAATCAACTCAGGTTGACAGTCAAGATCCAACAGCACAAATTCGATGGAGAGTGGGCAGCCACATAAAAACATGACGTAAACAGCCAAGAGCCGTGAATGGCAGGGAACGCTGAGAATCTTATTCATTTGGTCTACTTTTAGCCTTTCTACAGCAATCTTTTCCTCAGGTATAAACTAAGACATCTATTACATTAGGGGATTCAGAGGAAAGCGAGACTATAATGAATGACCTTGTAAAACTGATAACCTGCTTGAGAGAAGGATTCTAGTTTCTATTACCTATTGCTGGGAGGGAGATGTGGGAGGAAAGGTGGGGAGCAGGAGAGAACCATCCTAGAGATCCCTTCTAACTTTGGAAGCCCTTAATATTTGTTAGCTCAAAATACTCAAAATGCCAAAGCATCGCACTTCAGAATATCATACCATATACTGAACCCTAACAGCAATAGTCACACATTGAATAGTGGGTTCTGATTAAATATTGATATGGAGATGATTTTGTAAATCATTTAACTGGTTCGATTCCTCATTTTTCAATTGTGTATAAGGAGACAGGATAAGCTGAAAGTGAACAGCATGCAGCTAAGCCAAATACAGTAAGCGGTAAAGTGTTTATATACCAGTTTTCTTCACCCTAAAAATATCATTGAAAGAGGTAAATAAAATGATTAAAATTCACAGCAGGATCACCAAAATACTTTGAGAATATTTAATACTTCCTGTAACCCAAATGCCATTGGTCCCATCGACCTGAAGGAATTCTTATTAATGCTCGCAGTTTTTTTGGTCTCATGGCCTCACCTGAGGGGCCTCCTTCTCAAATATCTTCTCAGTCATTTAGTTGGCAGAGCCCTTATCCAATTGCCACTCAGGAACAAGTCTGACATCTCCTACTTCTCTGCAATACCCACTGCCGCAGGCACGTTCTGTTCCTACACTGCTAATGCAGTTAGGCCGACTCTGTTCTCCTGTCTGATTCTCCATCTCTCTGAGCCTCAACTACATACTGCATCAATGTCTCCCCAGCCCGGTACCACATCCATCATTGTGATGCACACCATCAGAAAGAGAGGCATCATAATTACACTTCTCCATTCTGTGTTCATCCTCTGCAAGACATTGATGATAGACATTTCAAAAAGATCTTCAGACAAGACTAAATAGAGCACTGAATCCTGATCTAACCCTTGTCCTACCCTACCACTACTCTGCTTATCCACCCATCCATCCGTCTTCACAGCTGGCAAAAACTACATCCTGGTTTCAAACCATATACACAAAAATTCCTTCTTCCTGCTTCCCGTGTGTTTCTTTAGCCTTTGCAAATTCTCTATAACTCAAAATGATCTTAATATTAAACATATGTTTAAGGTATTTTACTCCATGTTTTAGATATATTTCTCATAACTTTACAACAGCAATCTAAGCCAAGTGCTGTACTAAAACTCATAGGACAACTGGGAAATAGACACATAGGTATGAGAGCGTTTGCTCATGTCAGGATGGGTGATTGACGGCAGAGCCAAGATTTGAACCTGGATTTCAAACTTAGCTCTTTAAGTCTAGAGTCCTGAATCGATATATAATTTTGTTCCAGAAAAATCAACTATTAAATTGTAGGATAACTATAGTTTTATTCCTTACTCTCCCCTAACCTGTGAGTTCAGTTAACTTAATCTGATGATATTCACTTAATAGGCATTTAGTAAGCACTCCTGTGGTCTTACTTTCTCTTTTTGAGGCAGGATCCGATTGTTCGGCTTCTTCAGAGTCCCAGATCCCACCAGTACCTAAAACTTATAGTGTCTTGAGTTATTTATGGCAAAATCATTAGGAACATTAACACTGATCAGAAAGCAAGGAAGAGGAAAGAAATTAAAGAGATGTGATAATACTAGATAAATCACTATTCCCCTACATTTCTTTTCTTCCAGCCATCTAGCTCTTTTTTTTTTTTTTAAATAAGGGTCCGTTCCATTTTCTTAGGTAGAGGAGAGAAGCATGCTTTTTACTTATTAGTTTCTTGCTGTTGTTTTAAATTCAACAGGGTGTTGGATTCCAAGCTGTCTGCATAAACTCCTGCAAGCACCAACAGCATCGTCTGGCTCACGTGAATCACTGCCTTTAATCCTGAATGCAGGTTGATTAATGGACCTATACTTGTGAGGACATGCTTGACATCCAGAGCAAAACAGCTTACTCTGTACAGAAGAATGACCTCAGAGACTGCCCTCGTAATTCATGGGATTTACAGGCTGTGGAAGCAATAGCAATACTTGTTCTTCTGAGGACTTATGGCCATCTCTAAGAAGAGACTCACTCCCAAGGTCCCTGGGGTGCTCCATATACACACTCTCCTTCGTTACTTGCATAAATTCCAGATTTAATTTAACACCCAACAGAGTTGAAAAGAACTTGTTAGTGTTAAAGGATATATTGTAGAGATCTTTGGGTGGGCTATATGAAAATCTAGTATTTTCATGGCAAACACAGAATGACAGAACTTAGGGAGAAACCAACTATTTCTTTCTGTCCCCCAAATGAAGCTGTAGCCATAGATTGATCAGGAAGTTCACGACAGTCTCTTAATTCTGAAGTTTCCTTCCAAGGTTCTGTTGCTACTTTTAACCTTGTAATTCTGTATTAATCTTAAGGAGCTCTTTCCCTATAAATTATCTAGCCATTGGGACCCAAAGAATCGGTACCTGTTCCTGCTTTAGGCAGACTTCTTTGCAAGATGTGGCCCAGTTGTTCCAGATGACTCAGGCGTCAACGATTTGACATATCCCCTAGTCTTTGTCTCCTGTACCCTTTTTGGTGCTTCTGACACAGATTTCAGACGCTATCCACCAGGGTCCCCTAAAAGGAAATAAATCCCAAGAGGAAGAACTCATTCCCACACCAAAGGGTCAACTAAGGGATACGTTTCCTTAGTAGAGACTTTCCCAAGTTCTCTCTCATCCACTAGTACTTGCAAGCTATCCAAGGCATGTTAGAAATGAACCACAGAGGTAGGAATTCTACACATTCCTTTTACTGAGCCCAGAGCCCCCTCCAAATTCCTATGATTCATACTTTAAAAAACAGCATTTATAAATATAATTAGGGGGAAAAAGTATTCTTACTCATCCTTGAACCAATAGTATGTGGCATTTTATAGGCACCTAATCATTTTTATCCACATAAATGGACAAATGAATTCAGCTATGAAATATGAGAGGTGAAACATTAGGAGAGGAAAGGAACCGGTCATAAGTAGGGAAGAAAAGGAGAGAGAGATGTCAAGGCATGTGTAAATATGACTTGAGCTATGTGAACAAAATTTAATGTGCATATTATGTAGCTGTGACCCCTGCTTTCTTGAGTTATAAGAAATTAAAGATTCTCATGAAAGGGTATTTGGAACCCTGGTGGGAGGTCTCCACCTTATCTTGCAGTTTTCAGCAGTTCAGGGGCATCAGTGCACAAAGGAAAGTTGCCAAATAAGGAAAAGTCAATATTGACCTAGAGATATCTTTGTTTTTCCATCTGCCTGGAAATTGGTTCAATCACATTTAATCGGCGGGTAAGTATAAAGCTTTGAGAATCAGTGCAAATAAACTGTACAAATAGAACTATAACTACCTTAATGTCAGTGCCAGCAGAATAAATGTTTCTTTATTTAACTCCTCTACTCCTGTAGTACCAGGGACAGCAGATCAAATTAATCTTCATTTTGTATTTTATGTGCACTGCCTCTAAAATTAGCCATACATATTTACATTTCTTAGTCTTTACACAGTTTTACATACACAGAGTGATATGTTAAGGTTCCATCTCCTTGCCCAACAGTGTTCTAAAGTGCTCTGAATTACTCCTAAATTCTCTTCTTGCTCTAACATTCTTTGATACATCTCTAGGCAATATATGTGGAGCTGTGTACTAAGAGGTGTGAATGCAGCAATGATTGCAGACCAGACTCTGGGTCTGTATGATGCCGAAAGGAGCTGCTCTAACGAGTACCATGGGGCTTGAAGGGCTCCAACACAGCTGCGCATTGGTTCACGGCACAAGGGGACATGTGACGTGAATGGGTGGGGTCCATATACTGCATCCTGTATTCCTGCTCCCCCAACTTCACTCCACTGTGGTTTCGGTTGACTCTGTCTTGTGGGTTTTCAGTATGGAGCCTCTGCAGCTGAGGGCACAAGTTTGTGTTTCAGCTTTGTTACTGTTTGACAACATGAACTGGAAGAAACTGGAGGCATTTGCCTCTGTTCCTTTATAATGTAGTCATAGATTGTAGAACTGCAAAAAGGATTCAGTGTATTTTTCTATGTCAAATTCTTACAGTACTACCTAGCATCTGGAGAGAAAAAGCTATTGACTGGCTTTATGTCTGTGAACCACCAGAAGTGACATTGGACACGTCTTAAAGAGTTAGCACTATACATGTAAATTAATGATGTGCAGAATCAATCATCCCTGCCACCTGCCCTGAAGCTTCTGAACTATAGGAGTAGAGGGTCTGTTACAAATTGTCTGTCTGTCTGTCTGTCTGTCTGTTTTGTGTACATGTTTGTGTGTTTACCCACATGTATGTGGAGGGCAGATGTTGACATTAGGTGTCTTTCTTAATAACTTCTCCATCTTATCTGTAAGACAAGTTCATGCCTAGAGCCTGGGCTCCCTGATTCTGCTGCCCTGGCTACAGGAATCTTTCTGTCTCTGTCCCCCAGCACTGCAGTTATAGATGTGGCCATCTTCCATATGGGTATTGAGGATCTGAACTTGTGTCTCCATTCTTGGGTGGCAAGCACTTTATTGACTGAGTCCTGTCCCCTGACCCAGGTATTTACATGTTAAGACATAATTGGATGTGATTAGAAAATGCACCTGTAATTTACGTCAGCTTCATGTGGTGCACAGTCATGGCCAAAAATGCTTGAGTACCATCCTGAACGATAGATAGTATATGTGAAATCCAGGCACGACAGCTCACACCTATGATCCAAGCAAGAGGAAGGCTGAGACAGAAGAAGTTCCCTAAGTTCTAGGTCAATCTAGGCTATTTGGTAAGGCCTTGTCTCACCACCACCCCCCCAAACAAAGCAAAACAAAACCCAAACAACAGAAAAAGAAATAACATATGAAAAAAATCACATTATTGTGGTATAATTTCTATTACACACAAGAACACATATATTTAAGATTTAGGTTATTCAACTCTTCCCAAAATAAGATATGCATGGTGGAAATCCTTGTAGGCAACAACAACAACAACAACAACAACAACAAACCACAGAAATCTTTGGGAATGGATATTCACTGATGTATCTTTAAAAGTTCATGGCTACACCCACTCTCACAACAGGAGGCACTTGCTCAGCCAAAGGATGGCCGAGCCCGGCCTGGAAGACCCTGGACTCACTCCCTTCTCAACAATTGCTGCACTTGTTCGAGCTCTTCCTGCTTAGCTGTGTGGCACGCCATATTGCTCTGACTAAAACAAAACAACTTGCCTTCCTTAGAGCTGAGGCTGCCACAGGACATTATCATGGGTCATTATTTTGAACTGGAATATTTGTTGATCTTCTCTAAACTTCTACTTTACTCTAGGTTTTAGTGAAGCAGTGCTACTGAGGGAGGCCATTATGATGTTGCTTACTGGAGAGGTTATCTTTTTGTTTGGTGATGTACATCTGTCTTACACAGTTTATCAGAATTGTCATTATACATTTATTTTTGTCACCCCCTCATTGATATTTATCACACTAAACTATAAGATATGTGAGTAAGGGACCAGGTTTAATTTTTTTCCATTGTCAATACTTTATGAAATGCTGGCAAATGAAAAGCTCTGGAAATGTTCCTTGAAGACATGAGTGAATAACCAAAAAAGTCTAAATTATTAATGTTCTCTCATTGTATGTGTATAGGTTTTTGCCTGCAGTCTATGACTCTGCATCATGTCTGTGCTTGGTACCCAAGAGAGATCAGAGACGGTATTGGGACCACTCGAACTGAATTATAGACGGTTTTGAGCTGCTATGTTGGGAGTTGAATCCAGGTCCTCTGAAAGAGCAGCCAATGCTCTTAACCACTGAGCCATCTCTCCAACCCCCAGACTAAAACAGCTTTTTAGATTTTTAAAAATTCTTTTCTCATGTATCATATACCCACTGCCGTTTCCCCCCTTCCCCTCCCCTGAGCCTCCTGCTCTCTTCCCATGCTTCCCCTCTCTCCCTGACTCACCCCTCTTCCTCCTCTCCTCAGGGAAGCTTAGGCCTCCCAGGGACATCAACCAAACACTGCATAACAAGCTACAATAAAACCAGACACGTACCATCACATTAAGGCTGGACAAGGAAGCCAGCAGGAGGGAAGGGATCCCACCAGCGGGCAAGTCCCCGCTCCCACTGTTAGGACTCCCACCAAGTCATTCAGCCATAACAGAGGACCAGGTCAGACCCCTTACAGGCTCTCTGATCTCTGCAGTTTCCCAAGAGCCACAGTCAGTTGGTTTTGTGATATATTTTAAGGTACTTTGTCTCATTTACATTGTGGCTATAAATAGACAGAAGAGAAACTACGTCATTTAGAACTAGCCATTATGTTTTGTGTTTATAATTTTTCCTCTTAGAAACTCTGATTTGAGTATATACTAACATTTCAGGGTGTTGGGGTCCAGAGCTATCACTAATTTGTTGGATTCTGGAGAAACCAAAATAACACAAAAGATTATACAAAGCAGTAAGCAAAATATATGACAGTGACAAATGTTCAACAGCTTACTGTTGTGACTTCAGCAGTGCAGAATGTCACAGGAAACTGTCTTCTCTGAAGAAATATGTATTTCTGGAGCTTGTGAAGCACATATGTACAGATAATAGAAGCTGTCACAACATACATCCATGCACCCAATAGCAATGACTTCAGGCAGTGTGGTTTTTCAAATGTGGGTTACGGTTCTCTGGAATGTATCTTAGTGTGTCTGGAAGCAATGTGCTAGTGATGATATGTGATGCGTTTGGATTCTACTGTTTTGTTTTCCACTTATAGGATTGATAATATAATTTCAACCCTACTATTGGCTGGATCAATTATCTTAGATTAACTATCTATTCTCTACCAATTTCCACATTGAAAGTAGTGGTGATTCCATCTTCCTATAATGCTGCTGCAAAAAGCCAAAAATAAAATCATGAGGGTTGTCAATTCCTAAATTAAAACAAGAATAAAGGCATGCATTCAACAGTCCGCAAAAAGAAAGACCTCAGCTCAAGAGCAAATTAAATCCAAAACAGACTCAAGGAAGGAAATAATAAAGAACAGCATGGAAACAAATTAAATACAGAATATAAAATTAGAGAAAAGTCAATAAAACAAAAATAGCTTCTCTGAAATGGCCAACAAAACTGAGAAGCCGTTACTGTGACAAGAGAAGATGAAGGAGGAGGTGGAGGAGGAGGGCGAGGAGGAGGACCAAGGGGAGGAAGAAGAAGGGGGAGGAAAAGGAAGAGGGGTGAAGAGGAGGAAGACCAAGAGGGGAAAGAGGAAGGGAAGGAGGAGGGGGAGGAGGAAGGTAGGTGAGAAAGATCCTAAATTAAAACCATCAGAAATGAAAGACAGGATAAAATCTGAATACACCTAGAACAAATAAAGAGATTGTTAGTGATCAAAGAGGTTCTTCAAAGGAAAGCCCCAAGCCAGGCAGATTTCCTGGTGCCTAAGCATGTTTGAGGAAGAATTTACATATGCTTTTCACAGTTTTTTCCAAGTAGAAAATACGTTCAACTGATTTTTGATACTGGAATACCCTGTTAGTAAAGTTAGGAAAAGATAACATGAAAAGACAACAATTACCAATTGCAGAACTTATGACCATAATTGGAAGAATCATCAACAAAATGCTAGCAAACTAAGTTTAATAATATGTAAGGAGAACCATATACCAGGACCAATTGAGATTTATCTGGGAAATTCAAATTTAGTTTAACATACAGACACTAAACAATGTAATACGTTAGATACCATAAGATCAATTATGAGATAAGAAAGCATATTTGCAAAAACCCAATATTTCTCATGAAATAATACAAAATAAACCAGAGACCGCAGGGAATTTCCCCGACCTTGTGAAGGCCATCCATGAAAACCCCATAGGTACCATCACACTTAGCTCCTTCTAAGATCAGGAACAAGACAAAGGTGTCCACTCTTGCCACATGTTGTCAACAGTGTGCAGAAGGACTAACCATGAGAGCTAGGGGGAAAGGTGCATCTAGATAATAAATACAGAAGGTAGATCATCTCATCCTCAGATCAAATGGAATTATATATACAGATTCCCAGGTAATGTCACAAATTAAGTACAAGAGCCACCAAACAAGTACAAAAACCATTTAGGATTCCAGATGACAAAATCAGCCATATTCTTGTATGCTAAAGTGAGCTACTCAAAAATTAAGAAGACAACCCAAGTAAAAAGGCACCAAAAAAAAAAAAAAAAGAATGAAGTAAGTAGAAATAAATATGATCCAAAAGGTTGAGAACTATGTATTTATTATACATTTGTAAAACTTCATTGAAAGAAATTTAAAGAGTCCAAGTGGATGGGAGAACTTTTTATACTCATTCAGTGCAATACTTAATGTTAAGATAGAAATTCTTCTCCAGTAATTCTACACAGTTAAGAAAATTCAAACAAAAGCCTATCTGTCTTTGTTAGGAACAATTTTAAAAGCTGATCCTCAATTTTAAACAGAATTATAAAGAGCCAGAAAACAAATTTCAGGACCACAAGGAGAACAAAGTCTCCAGAATCAACTAAATAGGACTCACGAGGCCTCACAGAGACTGAATAGGCAATCATGGAGCCTACATGGGTCTGTGGTAGGTCCTCTGCATATATGTTGTGGTTGTTGGCTTGGTGTATTGGGAGGACTCCTGACAGTGGGAAGGGGGATGTCTCCAACTCTTTTGCCTTCTCTTGGGTCCCTTTTCCTCCTCACTGTGTTTCTTCACCAAGGCTTGATGAGAGAGGGTTTGTTTCCAGTCTCATTGTATCTTGTTGTGTCCTGTTTGGTTGATATCCCTGGGAGGCTTGCTCTTTTCTGGGGGGAAATGGAAGTCTTGGAGAGAGGAGAGGCAAAAGGGACTCAGAGGAGTGGAGGTAAGGAAAGCTGTGTTTGGAATGTATTGTATGGGAAAGGAATACATTTTTAAAAACATAAAAGAACAAAGTCAAAGGTTTTCTTATCTCAAAATTTCTTACTGCATTCAAAACCAGAAAAACAAAAGAAAACAACAAAAAGTCCCCAACCAAACAAAAAACCAACCTACCACAAAACAACTTCAGTCAAGATATGTAGTATGATAGTCCCTTAATGATAGACATTTAGGTGACTAGAATAGATGTGGGAATCCAGAAATAAATCCTTCTCAAGTAATTTGAGTAGGATGCTAGAATAGTAAATAAGGAACAGTTACAATAAAAATGTTGTAGAGTCATTGTATATCTACATAAAAATTAAATGTGGGCTCTTATTATATAGTACAGGTAAAGCTAACTCAAAATGACTTGAAGGACAAAATATAAGCTCTAGAGCTATGAGACTTTTAGAATAAAACAGAGTTGTAAATCCTTAGAACCTGGTATTTGGCAATGGCTTGGTAGACACACTGCCAACAATACAACCAATAAAAGAAAAAGCAGGTAAATTGGATTTCATATATTTAAAAGGGTTGTGCTTCCACAGAACACTATCAAGAAGGCAAGCAACAGCCAACAGACTTGGAGAAAGTATAGTGCAAAGCATACATGTGGTATGGGATTAATAACCAGGGTATATACAGAATAACAACTAAAATGTAAATAGGCAAATAAATGGTACAGCATTTCTTCAGAGAAGGTATCATACATCATTTCCACTTGTCCTGAGAGATCATGGATGTGCCTGGAGCAGTCCTGGAGGAGAGGGAGACATGGCTTAGTCAACAGGAAATGCACAGGGTTGTGGTGGAGACTAGCAAGGTCAGCCTCCCGGTACTATCGTATCACATGGTCATCTTCGAAGCAGAAAACCTACCCTCTGAGGTCCGAGGACTCTGCTTAACCCCAGTGGCACTGCTGTCTGGTTAGGCGGGTCTTTGGCTTCTCTCTGGCCACACTGCTATTCCATCCTGCAAGGGCAGAAATCCTGAGCATTTGGTATATTGGTGGTTTTTCTTCCTTTTATCCCATATGGAATATGTAAACAGATTTAAAAATGTGTGTGGTTTTATGTCATTTGTACATGAGGCATTTCCTCTCTTGACATCTCTGGAGCTAATAAAGGACATTATTTTTCTCCTTAAATACTTTCCATGCGTCTTCGTGTGTCACAGTGATGTAGATGCATGCACAATGCTTGTCTTGTCTTTAATTATGCTTCTTGATTCATGCTAACCATGTGGTGACAGCATTTCCCCTTCATGCTCAGAAGAGAAGCCTAGGTGGTTGGAAGAAATACAAATGCCAGCTCAGTTTGGAAACACGGGGATGAGTTAACTATGTGATGATAACAGGAACAAAGGATTGACCCAAATTCCCAAACGGTCAAAGGCTCAGAATGTTATTGTATTTTTAGGATAGGGAACCCAAACACATTACCCCTATTCTCCAAAAGCAATAAATCTGTTTTTCTGAGGTCAAAAAAATTGTTGTAGTTGCAAATCTCTTTGCAGCTTTGCAAATATCTTTCTGGTCCCTGGTTTCAGTGTAGAAGGAAATAGTTTCATTCATTCATTCTGTGTGTACAAGGCACTTTCTTAGGCAGTGTGTTTATTTCTATTTCTCATGAGGAATTTGACCCTGAGAGATGTAGTTTGCCCATGGTCAAAGATGGTAAGATTGGTGTGTGTGTTTGTGTATGTGTGTGTGTGCACACACATGTGCATGCACATGGGTGTGTATGCACATACTTGTGTAGATGTATGTGCATGCATGTATTCATGTGTGGGTGTATGTATGTGTGTATGTATATGCATGTGCATGTATGTTTGTGTATATATGTGTACATGTGTTTCTCTGTATGTGTATGTATATGTATTCATATGTATACATGAGTATGTGTGCATATATTTGTATGTGCTGTGCAGGTGTATATAGGTGTGTGCATGTCTATGTGTGTACATGTTTGTTTATATGTATGTGCATACTCATATGTGTGTGACTGTGTCTGTGGGAGGGTAAGCATGTGTATGTGTTTGTATGCACTCATGATTGTAGATTGGAGGACAACTTTGTGTGTTGCTTGTTAGATGCTATCCTTTTTTTCTCTTATTGGTATGGAACCCTTCAAGTAGGGTAGACTAGCTTGCAGTGAGCCCCAGAAATTCATTTGTCCTATCTCTCCAGTGCTAGGATTATGAGCTGTCTCAATGCTTGGCTTTTTATATGTGGGCTTCTAAGGCTCAAGCTCAGGTCCTTGTGTTTTCATGGCAAGCAGTGGGTTATTGTCGAACCTCTAGTAATACTTTTCTTGACTTAGCTCTCAATACTAAATCTAGTTCTTAATAAGTCAATATTAGAGAATATTGCAATATTACAAGAGAAATTTGATGCATCGGGCAAAGCAGAAGGAACTGTGTATGCTATACATCATTTAAAGATCAATCTTGTGACTAGATATCCTCCCTCCATTCTGCTCATCAGGGGCTCTAAGGCTCTGCGAAGTCAGGTTTCTCAATTCCCAGCACCTGTGTACAGCAGGGCTCGAAGCTGGACTTAGCTCTGTTTAGGGCTCCCTCCGTCTTCACTGCCTTGTGACTGCTCTTTGCCTAGTGGTGCTTGGCTATGCCTAGGAGACTCTCCCTCCCCTTGAGGCCCCAGATGATTCAGTTATTGACACCTATTACAAGAACCCTTCTCCAAATGGCCTTACTCTGAAGTGCACATCCCCTTGAATACCCTTCAGCTCACGGCCCTCACCGTGAGCTACTGCCCCAGTCCTGGCCCATTAGCAATGGGTCACTGACCTCTGTCTGATTCAGTTTGGTTTTAAAGTCCCTGGATGGCTACCCCTGCTTTCTTCTTTCATAACCAGGAGGGGATCTGGTCACCATTTTCTCTTCAATCGTCCTCCTGGCTTTAAAATTTCCTTGACTAAATTCTCACCAGCCATTAGTAGTAATATGATTTCTAAGGCCCAGTGAAAAATCAAAATGTAGATTTTCTTACTGAAAAAAAAAGTGGTTAAGAATTCCAAAGTGACAATAACAAACCATTACAGGAGCACGGGACTCTTCTGATTGTGTGATCCCATGTAACTACACAGG
This sequence comes from Apodemus agrarius, assembly GCA_964023405.1. Lineage (NCBI taxonomy): Eukaryota > Metazoa > Chordata > Mammalia > Rodentia > Muridae > Apodemus > Apodemus agrarius. The sequence continues at coordinate 81,502,915 of OZ030005.1, read as the reverse complement.
GCACATACCCCTGAAACCAGGCTCTTGTCTGGCATTATTTTGGCTGACGATTTGGGATGATCCTATTTTTCCTGCTGAAGTTCTCTGTCTCACGGAGCTCCTTCCCACTCTCCCCTGGGCAGGCCAGCCTTCACTGCAGCTCTGGCAGGACTTGGGCTCTGTTTGTTGACTTCCGCCCCTTTTACAGTTCTTTATTCCGAGACCCCCGAGCTGCAAGAGTCTGCTTCCCCCATCAGTGCGCTCTGACTGACTTCCTCGCAGTGCACACAGATGGGTGTGTTTGGCAAAGCATTTGCTTATGACAATTTCTGGCATCTGGAGCAATTTTTGCTTTTTATTAAATATACATTCTTTAGCTGGCTTTCAAGTTGTCCTGAGCTTCTTAAGGGACATTTCAGAACTTTTTTTTTTGCCAAATAATACTTCATATTGATGCTATAAAAGCTAGCAATGTCATCATCGCCCACTTCCTTTGCTGGAGCAATTTTACCAAGCACACATCACAGCATTATTCAGTGCAGTAAGCCACACCCTCCCCTCCCCCTTCTTTAGCATAATTGATAACAGCAGAGTAAAGTATGTAAGTCACTTCTAAATGGAAAACAGTGACTGAAAAGCATCCTGTTGGGAAATCCTGGAGCATGGACATGGGTTCACAGTGATGACAACAAGAAAGTATCAAAAGGAGAGGAAAAACTTTGCAAAGGAGAAAGACAGCTGAGAGACGTGCAAAGGGTCATAGGTCAGAGCAGGGTGCAGGTGCCTGGCGTTGGGATTCCCCTGAAAGGATGCTAGTGGGTGGTAGCAATAATCCATCCGGCTTTTGCCATCCGTGTACTAGCTGTGTATTTACCACATCATTTCAACAATCTCACGAAGCCAGTCTCACCACCCTGCTTTTACAGACAAGGAACACGGCGCTCACAAGGGTAAGAAACAGACCAAATCCTGAGTCTTGTAAGTCAAGACTTAAGCCTGTGTCCCCATCCCTTCAGACTGGCTGTGGTTCTGGACTTCCTATGTCTGCGGTCACAGAGGGTTGGATAAGTCTTGGTCCACATGCCACAGAAAAGCTGTGACAATGGCTAGCTAGCAGATTAATTTATGTGGAGAGGCTCGGGAATTTTTTATTTTATTTTATTTTATTTTATTTTATTTTATTTTATTTTATTTTATTTTATTTTATTTTATTTTATTTTATTTTATTTTATTTTATTTTTACTTACTGTAGAGCTTTATTTATAAAGAGGGAAGGAATGAACCAGAAGGTATCAGAACATTATCGGGGACTCACGTGTACTCAGATCTGTAAGTAAAATGAGAGTGAATGAGATCTGTATTTGGGTCTCAGTTCGGGTGTTTATATTGCGACTATGCTAGCAATAATTCTGAACATTGGCTTTACCTCTGAATTTCCTGGTGTTCAGGCAAGGAGGCAAACAAAACAAAGTATAATGGCTTGTATGGCTTACATTGTCTGATAAACAATGCATACTATTTTCTAGGCGAGTCAAAGACTGAACATATTACTTTCAGAGAAAATTATTTTGTGGGTTTGTTGACAACAAGCAACTTAATTGAAAATCTCCTTGAGAGCAATTTTACAGAAGACTTAAACTCATTCTACTATGTCCATTTCATATTCCAAATCTACACAGAAGCAGATGGTATTATGTTAATTATTATGCTGAGAAGACATTTATGGAGTATAAAAATAATATAGTCTAGTGGCTTTTTGCTGCTCAGTTCACACAGGGAGAGAACCAAGAGCTTCAGGAGAAGAGTCGAATGCTTGCTGTGTCTTTCAACCTTTTTTTTTTTTTTGCATTTTTTTATTGGATATATTCTATATTTACAATTCATTTCCCTTTTTCTGATTCCCTACCCCCAAAGGTCCCACATGTCCTTTTCCCTCCCCCTGCTCTCTCATCCACCCTCTCCCACCTTACTGTTCTTGTACTCCCCCACAATGATGTTTTGGTCCATTCTAGCACCAGTGTCCACTCCTTTCTTCTTGTGAGACATCACTTGATATGCGATTTATGTCTTTGGTGTTCCAAGCTTCTAGGCTAATATCCACTTATCAGTGACTGTATACCATGGGTATTCTTTTGAGACTGGGTCACCTCACTTAGTATGACGTTCTCCAGCTCCATCCATTTCTCTAAGAATTTCATGAATTCATTGTTTCTAATGGCTGAATAGTACTCCATTGTGTGTATATACCACATTTTTTGTATCCATTCCTCCGCTGAGGGACATCTGGGTTCTTTCCAGCTTCTGGCTATTATATATAAGGCTGCTATGAACATAGTGGAGCATGTATCCTTATTGCATGCTGGTGAATCTTCTGGGTATATTCCCAGGAGTGGTATGGTGGGGTCCTCCGGAAGTATCACGTCCAGTTTTCTGAGGAACCGCCAGACTGATTTCCAGAGTGGTTGTACCAGCTTGCATTCCCACCAGCAGTGGAGAAGTGTTCCTCTTTCTCCACATCCTCGCCAACACCTGATGTCTTCTGAGTTTTTAATCTTAGCCATTCTGACTGGTGTGAGGTGAAATCTCAGGGTTGTTTTAATTTGCATTTCCCTAATGACTAGTGATGTTGAACATTTTTTAAGGTGTTTCTCAGCCATCAGAATTTCTTCAGGTGAAAAGTCTCTGTTTAGCTCTGTACCCCATTTTTGGATAGGGTTATTTGGTTTTCTGGGGTCTAACCTCTTGAGTTCTTTGTATATATTGGAAATTAGCCCTCTGTCGGATGTGGGGTTGGTGAAGATTTTTTCCCAATTTGTTGGTTGCCGATTTATCCTTTTGACAGTGTCTTTTGCCTCTCAACTCCAAGTGGATCAAGGACCTCCACATAAAACCAGACACACTAAAACTAATAGAAAAGAAACTGGGGAAGACCCTTGAAGACATCGGCTCAGGGGAAAAATTCCTGAACAGAACACCAATTGCTTATGCTCTAAGAGCAAGAATAGACAAATGGGACCTCATAAAACTACAAAGTTTCTGTGAGGCTCTGGAATGTTATCTGAGCTAAATTCGGTCCTTTCCTATGGTTATTCTACATGGAAAAGTTGTGATCTGTATTTGTCCCCATGGACCCGAGTTTCTCTCCACCTTGGTCAGGGCAGCTTATTTCTGAAGTGGAGAGCAGTCACTATAGAGACTCATAAGGGATGAGCAGGCTGAGAGGAGATTGAGTGCCCTCTCGGGGTTTGGAGAGCATCACAGAAGAGGAGATGGGAAGGCTGTAAGCTGAAGGGTGGCGGCAAGTGCTGAGAAATGCTGTGTTCTGTACATGCCGTGGTGGTCTGCACTCCTGAACTCATCCGCGCTGTGCCTACTGCACAAGATCCGGACAAGACTGAGCCAGTTGAAATTCCTATATAGGTAAAGGAGAAGGTCTCCAGTCCTTGCCCCTTTCTGAGGAGCTATTGATATAGGCCGTTGACAGTTGTTGGGATAGTTCTTGGAGAACATGACAGCTGATAGGCATCTTATACTCCAGTGGATACCCCCGACCCATGGCACACTAGTTGGACTCAGTGCATTGTTTTTTTCCTAAGATATGAAATTATTTTCAAGGGCAGTTGGGGAGGATATAGGGGAAGCTGAAAGGAAGGAATGAGGAATAGGGGTTGTATAGGATCATATTTCACTTAGTCATATATGATAGCCTCAAAGAATAAGAGAGAAATAAAAAAAAATGAGAAAATGATGATAAGAAACTAACTGAAGGTTTGAATGAAAACAGGCAAGGGTCCAGTATCTAAGAGAAGACTTGTCCCATGGTCCCAAGAACTCGTGGGCAATGGTGTGAACCGCAGCGGTACAAGGGTGTGGAGTCTGCTGAATTAGCAAAATTCTCATGCATGTATCACAGCAGGCTGGGCTCCTTGGCTTTATTTAGGGAAAACTCCCCTTGATCTCTGGCTCCCAGGGCCCTGTATTATTCAGAGCTTCAGAATGTTGGCCTGCCCTTCCATGAGTCATGCTGATGAAATTTCAAGAGACAAGGACATTCTTAAAATTAGCTTGGAGACAGCAACTGGCTCTCCCTTGGCCCGGCCGCCACCTTTCTGAGGTTATTTCAGTTTGACTCTCCTTAAAGGGAACTAGCAATGACCGAGTTCTGCTAGTTCTCTGGCCAGTGATTCCTCAGACTCCCACAAATTCAGAGCCTCTTTGAATTTGGAGGAAGCAATAAAATATGGGGCACTCACCCTCAGGCCTTCTTGGTCTGCAATTCTTCCATAGTTCTCCTTGAGATTCCAAGAGGAGATGGAGTTCAGTAAGCAGCCCTAAGGCTAGGGTGCACTGGGTTGGGTTCACCACTAGACAAAGATGAAGAGTGACCAACTTAGTTCTCTGACTGCAACAGGCCCACAGGCCTTTTGACCAAGCCTTTTCTGGTGTGTGTGGGGGGGCAGGAAATCAAAGCTGACACTGACTTTGCAGTCAGAACATTTCCATCAGGATGAGATTTTGTGTGGATGAACAATTTCCCCACTGTTCTCTGTAGAACAGAGCGGTCTGTTAAACTCTGCAGCTATGGCTCAGTTCTCCAGGCTATTATTCTCTCTGATGGAGAACTAGTCCTCACTGTCTCCATTACTTCTCTAGAGAGACATGTAGTGTCTTGGGGGATAACAGGGATTCCCTGGACACATATCTAAATGAGCTACCCGGGACCCAGGCAATATGACTGAAGGCTTAAGGAGGATTGTGAGTACCGAGCTGGTAAGATGCAAGATGCCCCAAAATACCCCTTGATGCCCCCCATCAATACAGCTATATTCATTGCCATTTATTTCAGATTTGCTCACACACAAACCAAATGTCTTTCCATGTTGGATACAGAGAATATTAATATGATTATTAGGCATTGTCACCGAGAATTACTCGTTTTGTAATGGAATACTGGTAGACCCCCATTTATAATAGGTAGTATGATATTAGAACCAAAGGCAAAGTATGGGTTTCAGAAAAAAGCCATGGAAATACAGGGATGTGGTCAGGCTCCAAGGGAAAGGTGATGGTGCTTATTAGTAACTAAGAAAATTTAGGCAAAAATCTATTCTGCTTTCAGTAAATAGTGTGTTGAAAAAGTGTAACTTGCAACATGGCAGAAATGCAACTGACTCCTCCCCAAACCCCCTCTCTCTTTCTGCTACTTCAGATCTATTATGATTAAATCCATGGGTGATCAGAGGGGTAAGAGGATTGGACAGCTTTAACCTTTTCTTTAGACTTTGGCTGAAGAAAGCTTCCCCAAGAGGCTCAGAGCAACCCAGAGCAGGACTCTTTTCTTGGGGCCATCCCTGGGGTCCCTTTTTAGGACCTCTGTCTCATAGTTCCCTTGACCCTCACAGATGTGTTGCTATTTCTGGTGCCACTTGTAGCACTGAGAAGCAGCATATCTCTAGTCTTCCTCTCAGAATCTCCCCCCTCCTTCAGCAGGCACTTGCAGACAAGATCAAAGATAACCCTGTCGTGTTCTTTTCTGGTGTTCTGTACTTCTAGTGCATGGGAGATTACTGCATCCTTGACATGGGAAAGCTCTAGATGTATAGTACAAACCCATCCAGCACACTACCCTGACTCTTTCATCTTTCATTGTCTCCTTAGAAACAGGAGTTAGAACCCAGCCCTGTCTACTTTCACAGGAATGCTTCAAGCACCTGTTCTCTGTGCTCCAAGCTAAAGGAAACATCTTGGTGGCTTACCTCTCCACTCTAGGAGTGAGCGGTAACAGGCTCCATCCTTATTTTCTAGTCTTGATCTGGCTGAATGCCAAGACTGAAGATACATAAGCCCCTTTCCAGCATCCTAGCTGTTACATCTGTTTTTGAATTTTAATATTTATTATATTGGAGACTGAGATAAACCAGGGACAAAAAAACATCCCATTTCAAAATCTTAATATTCACTATTGAAATCGTGAAGAACAGAGTGTCCCAGGAGATGGTCAAATGAACTATGTCCTGCAAGCAAGCAGAAACTGGGGATGCCAAATTATTCTCTAGATTCAGTCTACAGCTCTTATTAAGTAAGCTTCTGAGCTTACTGCTCACATTCCTAGTGAAATTTTTATCCCAGGATTTACAGTAAAGTGCTCAACACTTAAACCAGGAATGTCAAGTTGTATTTCTTTTCTTAGCATAGCCGAGAAAAGACCAGTTCTGTGAGGATCCATGCTTCCTCATACAGGATTTTTAACTTATATGCAAGATGTTATCATACTAACACACGGACCATACACACACTGAAATCATGCTGTGTCATGAAAAATGGTAAGGATGTTGGTGAGTCTAATATTTTCTTATTCCTGGCCTGTAAATGGACACCACTGACTAGCAGAAAGATGCTTTTACAAGTTAAAGAGGAAAAGTGTAACTCGGGATCCTGGCCCTCCAGAACATCATTGGTTGTTTGTCACCACCATATAAAGCCATGCCCAGGATCCCAGCAGTCAAGCTCCGAGCCCTGTGTGGGATGTGAAAACTGAGTCACATGGTGGTGACTCACTAGCTTGCGACCACACAATGAGTCAGACAAGAAAGGCCCAGGGACACTCTTTTAAAAATCTAAGTGATGCAGGCTGTCTCTTAGAGAACCACCCTTGAAGGAGAGAAGGCTCCATGGGAAATGGGTGGGAAGACTTGTCAAGACACCCATCCCTCATCCTAGAACAATGACATGCATATGAAATCCTGGAACTCTCTGCAATAGATTCTAATGCTGTTTTCTAATCCCTGACCCTACTTATTGATAACGAATTTATCATTCCCTTCTCCCCACCGGAGGTCCCTACTGATCAAGCCCAGCCTATCCCCGTTCACCAGTTGATTGTGCTTCAGCACTTACACAGCCCAAACATAGTCTTAGGATACAGCAGAGGCAGGACACAGCTTTGCTCCATTTGAAGAGATCTTGAGCAAATAGTTTACTCCACTTCCAAAAATACAAACAGAAGTAATGGTATACCTAAGAGCACAAGTTCTCTGTAGATTCCTATCTCATGACTAATAATTTATGATTCCAATTGGAGACCTTTTGGCCATTTGGCTAGACACTAGGTCCTTTCCTTATACTTAAGTCTAAAAGGGAATCTTAGCTGTGGAAGAGCTAGGGTTTCTGGGAATTCTTGCTGAGTCTGCTGATGTATAAGAAAGCTAGAGAGTTTAGTATGAGGGAGAAGAGAGTCGGATCCTGTTTACCAGTAGAATTTAAACGTAATACACACAGATGATCAGTTATGAGGCAACTTTGTGAAAGAGAACTATGAATTCTTCTATGACCAAACCAAGCACCGGAAGAAAATAACCTTACCAGCTGCCAGGCACACATAGGTCAGCGCTACAGGGCAGGCCACATGTCCAGATTTACTTCATTAGATGGTAATAGGCCATAGCCTGAGCCAGTTGTAATGCATAGCTGTAAGGGAGACATGTGTGTGAGCTTAAATAGGTTTTTAAAACATACCAACCCTGGAAGATTGAACTTAAATAGGTTTTTAAAACATACCACCCCTGGGGACTCTGTGGGCCTGTGGCTGAGGGTGGCGTGCAGGAATTCTCTTTCCCTCTCCCTCTCCTTCTCCCTCTCCCTCTCCCTCTCCCTCTCCCTCTCCCTCTCCCTCTCCCTCTCCCTCTCCCTCTCCCCCTCCCCCTCCCCCTCCCCCTCCCCCTCCCCCTCCCTCTCCCCCTCCCTCTCCCCCTCCCTCTCCCTCTCCCTCTCCCTCTCCCTCTCCCCCTACCCTCCCCCTCTTCCTCTCCCTCTCTTCCTCTCTCTTCCTCTCCTCTCCCCAAGTCCATCAATATAAGGAATCATCCAGCCTTTAGCAGCAGTTACAATATCTGGGAAGAGGAAACCAACCACTTGGATGTGGGATGTGGGTAAGCATTCCTGGGTCTTCTTATAAATGGCCAGCATGGGCTTCTATTGGACATGTTTTCCTATCTTCAGTCAGGGCAGATTCAATACTAGAGGTTCAGGTTCTTCATGCTAATGGGATTGCCTGGCAATGCCTGTGATGTTAAGAGAGTAGAACACAAGTCAGAGATCAAAGATGGTCAGACAGCCAATCACTGCATGTTGTTTCATGTTTAGGCGTCTTTGGGTTTGCAGTTATTTACTCTGGAGGTAAGCACTTGGTTCTCCTCCCACGACTGCCATCTCTTTCTATCATTCCATTGCATTTCAGGGCAGTGGAGTACGCCACACCGAGCCTGCCTCCCACAGAGTCCCCGACCTCTTCACATGACTTCTTGGTTCCTGGGCTACAGCTGCTGTGTAGCTGTAGAGTTGGAGGGAAGATCCTGAGGTTGACTCCAGGGCACTCCTCTCAGGGAATTCCTGAGTGCTTCAGAGGCATTCTTGTATTACTCTGCCAACCAGACCCCGCCCAGGCTTGTGGAGAGGGCAGCTGCAAAATGGACAACATGGCTGCAGTGTTCCTAAAGTCCTGCCACAAGGGGGTCGTGGTCGCGCAGCAGAATTGGAATAATAATTCCACTATGATGGAACACAAATAGTGTCTTAGAATTCTAACTCTGTGTCTGACCAGCTGTGCAGCCCCACACAAATCACTTAACCTCTCTGAGCTTTGCTTTTCTCGGGTGTAAAGTAAACTTGAAAACCCTACAGCACGAGGTTATTAAAGGACTCTCTAGTCCTTTAGCTAGGGTACATATGGTACCTGGACGTCATTGCTCAGGAAAGCTGGTGCAGCCACAGGAAGGGAAGTGGATTTCAAAGCCTGCTTTGCAGATCTGTCTGTACTCCTCAACCCAGCCTGACAGGCACAGTCCTGGTCACTTGATCATAAAGATGATCAAAAAGCTTTTTGCTTCTGCTAACACGCCGAGAGCTCAACCCAGGGACCACCTGGTTCCCTTCTCAGTGACACAACATGGAGTTCTTCCTGTCTCTGTGCGGAAGGCCCGTTCTGGATGTTCAGGCTCAGATTATGATGGGGACAAAAGGTGCCGGAAATCTGTCGATGGTAATGTGCAAGCGGGATGCTGGCTGATTCTCTCTGGCAGATACTCTCAGAACATTCCTCCTCTGCCCTTAGGGTGAGGAGGAAGAGCATTCGCCCCAGACTGTGGGGGTGGGACAATCTGCTCTTCATTAGGGGGCATTGTGTAGAGTGGGATCAGCCCTTCAGAGCAGCAGTGTCCACAGCCTGGGTGCTAACTCTCCGAGGCCAGCTCTTCCCAGCATTTAAAACGAGGTTCCAGATCCCAGAGGGTGAATTGTCAATACGAACTCTTACATTTTCTTATCCTTCTTTTCTAGTGAAAAGCATGTTTCCTGTCACAATATTTATCCCTAAATAGAAGAGGAACAGTCCTCTCTGTCAGAGACACAAGTTATTAAAAATTTGTTAGCCAGCTATTCAGCTGGGCATCTCTAGCTGGGCTTCCCTGCAAGATCCTGATCTTTACCCCTTTTCTTTTGCTTCATTATTCAATGAGAAAATGCATTGCATGAGGCAAGTACATTTAACTCACCAACATTCAGGGTAAAAGTATCTCTAAGGATTTTAAAACCCAGAGAACACTACACTAGGAATGCGACCAAAGAACAGACGGGAGTAGAAGGGGGCAGGCTTTGGGATGTAAATAGATAAATTAATTTTCTTTTTAAAAAGGATGGAAATAGGAGAATCCAAACAGGAAGGGATGAAACAACTCAAAGTTAGTCTTCAGAAAGATGTGCCAGGCATCCGAGGCTTAAAGGAGAAAGAGGAGGTGGTGTCCCCCAAGCCAGGTGCTAGGCTCACTTGCTGAAAGCAGCCTGAGGACCCCGTGAGGGCACACAGGGAGGAAGGCCCAGGGGAGGAAGGTGGCACCTGCCCCGTTTTACCTTCTTCCCATCCTACACGCCCCGCCCCTCCTGTCCCTCCTGTTGATCAGCCCAGATGGAGGCAAGGGGACACGGGAAATGCAGTCTGCTGACCCTGACTAAGTCAGACCCATACTCTGCTGCTCTGACCCAGGACAGAGCAGCAGAGTATGGGGGATATTTCTAAGGTAAGCCCATTCACAAATTTATCTACCCATAATCTCATTCTCAAATAGAATATACTGTATCTTTTTTCTTTTCAATGAAGAGACAGGGGTTTGGCAGACATAGAGGCAGACAGACAGAAGATAGACAGGCACACACACAATTTGATATCCTTCCTAATCTAAGCTGCGCCTGAGATTTAAAGTCTCAACTCCCTCCCCACATCCTGACAGGAGAGCTGGGAAGCTTTGAGTTAAGCAATCAATCTTGGAATCAAATCAAAGGGCTTTAATTTGACTTTTGAAAACCACAATTAATAGGAAGCATATTTGATGCAAAGAGCTAAACAGAACAAGCCTCTGGCCACTCTGGAGCTCGACGGCCAATCATTTTTGGAAAATGAGCAGGGAGACCTTCGGGAATATGCGGTGGCTTGGCACTATGGGCAGGGTGCCTGCAGGGTCACCTCTGGGTCTGGGTAAGGATGCCTGCAGTCCTGCATGAACACTTTCGCCAGTGTTCCTATCTGGCAACCCTGCTCTGACGTCCTTCCGAACGCATCAGTGGCCATACAGCCGGTAGGAGCCCCTACTTCTGCAAGGCTTCTGTGACACCCCGGCCATTTCATCTGCAGTCTCCCCTCACCATTCCCACAGAATTCTGCACTGCATTCATTATGGACTTAATGTCCTTACTTGTCCCTGAGGGTAAGGCCCTGTGTGTTTTCTACGTGGAGCATATCATTGACCATGTGGGAGATGCTACTACAGAATTGGAGGGATAAGTGAGGGAAGGGTCAGAGAGAGACCCAGGATATTCTTAACTGCGGAGTGTAGTGGAAAGAATGTGCAGTTGTGTATCTACTGGGCCTAGAATTGTACTCAGTCCTTCTCACATGATATGTAAACTCAGTCCCCTGAGACTCAAGCTTCCGGTGTTTGCTTGGTGAGACAGGAATCAGTTCCCTTCCTGGAAGAGTTACTGTGCTTCTGAAAGAATAGCACTTGTTAACAGGTAGCATTTTCTTCCTCCTGTTTGAAAGAAAATTACCCTGAAGTCTTAGAGAAGAGCATCAGGATTAAGTATTAGGATCAATACGCCACGGTTTTAAAGTAAAGTGATAGAATGCAAAACCATCATTTGAGGTAATTTAAGGTTAAAGGAATTTAACACAAGTAAATGCAGAAAAGCTGTGACAAAGTCTGGAGGTGCAATGCTAAGATTCATCCCTGGTCTTCTGAATCCAGGGGATTTATTCCCCTGTAGCTGTCAGACCATGCCAGGACGCTGCTATTGCCACAGCCATTGTATCTCTGAATACTGCCTCGAAAGATGCAGCCTCAGTAGTACCAAGTGCTCATTCTACCTCTAAAGTCTTTGTGTATAAAAGGTAATGCAGCAACAGTTACTAAATGTAGAATGCCTTCCTAAGTTAACATTTGTTAAAGCCTACATCTCATTGCTGCTATGCGCAAACTACTTCCAAAGGTATTAGCATATCAGGTCCCCATTCAAAGCTCGCATTATGTAGTAGCTGTTGTTAGCATTCCCACTTCCCAAACAAGGAAACCGTGCCTCAGAGAAGTTGTATAACTTCTCAAATATTAAGAAGTCAGTACAGTTGGTAAAGTCCTTTTGGTTATTAAGCTAAATTGTCTACTCTGTAAATGACCAGAATCACATTTTCTTCATCATATTAACAGACATGCTAATCTCCTCAAATTATGTGGAGCATTATGACGCGGGGCGTGGTGGCACAATCCTTTAATCCCAGCACTCAGGTGGCAGAGGTATGTGGGTCTCTGCGAGTTCAAGGCCAGCCTGGTCTACAGAATGAGTTCCAGGACAGCCAGAGCACAGAGAAACCTTGTCTCAAAAAAAAAAAAAAAAAAAAAAAAACAAAAAAAAAAAAAAAAAACTAAAACCAAACCCCAAACCAAATCAAACTAAACCAAAATTATGTGAAACTTTGTGTTTTAAAGAAGGTTTTCTTGTTCGAGCCTCCCAAGAGAATAATGCAGTGTATTCTTGCAGCATTTGAGAATAACCAACTGTGCCACAGAAGAAAAGAAAACCAGCTTGGAAACTATAGCATATAAACACTCACACACGCATATGTATACACACACATATATACAAGCACACACACACAAAGAAAGAAAGGGAAGGTCTAAAAGATACACAATGTTTATAAAGTAGTTGTGCACTGGATTTAAATGGTTTATAAAACACATGAAATATGAGACACTAAATGATTTAGATGTGTTAACTGTCTGGCCATGAATAAACAACATTCACGAAGTCTGATTCAACCACAGATCATTAACATCTTTGCTGACTCCTCAGCAGGGTAAATACGAATGAAGCCCCTGGCTGGCCAGTGGCATAACTGAGAAGCTATCCCTGTCCCCTCTGCTATTGTTCGGATGTTCTTTTCTCCAGGCTTACCAATAAAGAAAGCATGTGCTCTTGGCCAGGCTCTTTCCCTCTATGCAGTCCCTTTGTTTCCATAACAAAACCATCAATGAGCAAGGCCAGCACAGCAGACAGGGCATATGATGGCCCCATCCTAGCGCTGATGTCTATGGCTCTTCCTCTTTAACCATACTTTGGCTCAGAGTGCTAGTATATCTTTCCTCCTTTTAAAGCCCCGCTATTTTGTACTGGTGTTCTGACCCAGACCTTTTGCATACCAAGCAAGTACTCTGATACTGAGTCTCTGTCTTACTTCTAACCTCTTGCTATACTTTAAGTTGACTTAATGATCCATTTGAGCCAGGCACTGTGGCGTCTACCTGTGATTCCCATTTTTGAGGGGTAGAGGCAGGGGGATCAGGTGTTCCTGGCCATCCTGGGCTAAAAATCCAGCTTTTGAGGCCAATCTAGATTACATATAATCATAATCATAATCATAATAAAATATGATTTAAGCATTTTAAACTGCCTAGTGGGGTTTGTTTTAATTCTTTTCTGGCTTTTGGTAGGAATTGCTAATTGCCTGGTACTTTGAACTCTTTACCTCTACAAATGAAAAGATTTAAAGATGTAAAGGGTGTCTTCTTTGCCACAGGTCACATTGCTCTTCATTAAAGTAACTGGGATGCACACAGTTTCTCCTATGCAAAGCCTACTTGTTTCCCCCTCAACAAGACCCTTGTAGGAAAACTATATCAGTATTTCATTATGCTAAATTGGAGGTTTATTGTGGCTCTCTAAGGTTATAAAGAAGGGTCCAAGGATGCTCTGAGCAGTCATTCCTCTAACAAAGACTGTTTTGATGAAACCACAGTCACTTGACATATTCATGCTGGGCACATCCTAGTTCAGATGACAGTCACCGTTGTCTGTTTCTCATCATGCTCCTGTGGACAAGGCTCCCCACTGGCAGATAATCTGAGGCTCAGGTGGTTAGAAGTTAGGTCCAGGAAAGGGGCCACCTGGGCTGGGGAAGGCTTGGGTGTTACCCTTACACTTTTCCAGTGTTGGCCTTTCTGCCAGATGTTAGCCTCTGTGATTGGCCCAAGTGTTTGCTCTGGCTCTTTTGCTGTGAACTTTCGGCTTCGGCCTGTGGATTGCTTTCTCTAAATTAATAGTTAACTCACACAAGCACTATTAGTCTCCTCTCTGCTCTCTTCCACCCTACCTTTGAAACCACGTGCAAATAAATACTTCTGGCCAGAATGCTTTTCAGGCTGGAGGCACAAGGCCTTTGTAGAGAAAGCAGGTTCTCCATTAATGGGAAAAAAAACTGTGAATCTCATTTCATTTGTGTCAGGTCAGTTTGTGTGGAAAAGATCAGACCTCTCTGATGAAGAAATGGGTAAAACTCAGGAAATCTTGCACAAAGTCTTCAGAGATGTTTAATCTCTTGTTTTCATTTCATTCACCCAGTCTACAGTCTTTGATTTCACCCCAAACCTCTAGGCTAGAGAAACATCACTATGCCCACAACTCAGGTTTATGATCTTCAGAGCAGATGAACATGGAAACTGAGCACAATACAATCCTGTATTTGTCCTCCCTGGTATTGTGGGGTTCTGCTCTCCATGGATGGTTTTGCATGGGTAGATAAAAATAGAGACCAAATTCTCAGTATGGAAACAGCCCAGTGCTCAAACACTTGAATAAAGGTATGATCAGTAATTTGTACTTGGATTCTCTTTGTTACCCTGTGTTGTTCACATTTTCATAATCATCTTTTGTTGCTTTTTACCAGTCTTTGAAAACAACCATATTTATATATTTGAAGAGAAATAGCAATAGCTTACAACTTCTTTATTGTAAGCAAGGATATTTTATCATCATATTCTTAGTTGTGCTTCCTCGCATCTCCAGGAGGTTGGTATTACCCTCATATTCACTCTGTACATTGCTCAGTGTGACTGTGCACACGTTTACATTGAGTTAATGAATGGCAAGATAGAGATGTGGACTCTGTGTGTATGTGTGTATGTGTGTATGTGCATGTGCGTGTGCATGCACATGCGTGTGTGTGTGTGTGTGTGTGTGTGTGTGTGTGTGTGTGTTTGCATGTGTGCTCAAGTGTATATGAATGTGGGGGGACAGGTACTTGTTAGTGTGGGTTCATGTATATGTGCATGCATGTAGAGGCCAAATGTTGATAGTGAGTTTCTTTCCTAAATTGTACTCTACTTTGATTCTTAGAAATAGGATCTCTCCCACCTGGAAGGACAACTGAAATTGGGGCCAGGGCATCTCTGTGACAAGCTAGAAACTTAGGACAATGGAAAGTCCTAGGAATCTATGAAGGTGATCCTAGCAATGGGGGATATGGAGCCCGGAGTTATCACAGAGAAAGGAGCTTCAGCTGAGAAAATGCCTCCCTGAGATCCAGCTATAAGGCATTTTCTCAATTAGTGATCAAGGGGGAGGGCCTGTTGTGGGTGGTAGTCTAAGGTTCTATAAGAAAGCAAGCTGAGCAAGCCAGGGGAAGCAAGCCGGTAAGTAACATCCCTCCATGGCCTCTGCATCAGCTCCTGTATCCTGACCTGCTTGAGTTCCAGTCCTGACTTCCTTTGGTGATCAACAGCAATGTGGAAAGTGTAAGCTAAATAAACCCTTTCCTCTTCAACTTGCTTCTTGGTCATGATGTTTGTGCAGGAATAGAAACCCTGACTAAGACAACTGTCATCAGAAAGGCTTCCCACAGCAACTGATGAAAACAGATACAGAGACCCACGGCCAAACATTAGATGAAGCTTGGATAATCTTACTGAAGAGGGGGAGGAAGTATCATAGGCGACAGAGTGATCAAGAACACCACAAGTAAACCTACAAAAACAACTGATCTTGGCCCATGGATCCCACAAAGACTGAACTGCCAATCAGCGAACATGCATCCGACTGACCTAGGCCCTCCACACATAATAGAGAGTTGTCATATATGTCTGACTCTGTTGCCTGCCTTTGGGACCCTATCCCTTGACTAGGCTGCCTCATCTAGCCTCAAGAGGAGAAGATACACCTAGCCTTAGTGCAACTTGGCATGCCAAAGCTGGTTGGTATCCATGGTAGGCCCGGCTTGTCTGAAGAGAAAGAAGGGAGGAAGAGTGGATGGAGAGGTGAAATGGAAGGACTGGGAGAAGAGAAGGGAGGGGAAGCTGAGATGAGATGTTAATTCATTAATCAATCAATTATTCAATCAATTATTAAAGAAAGAAATAGGGTCTCTCAGTGAACCTGATTCTCCTAGAGTAGCTGGCCAACTGAGTTTCAGGGATCTATTTGTCTCCTCTCTCCTAGCACTGGGATCATGAGGATGCACCGCCAATCCTATCTTTTCATGTGGATTCTGAGGAAACAAATCCAGGCCATTGTGCTTCAGGAGTAGGCCCGTTCCCAACTAAGCTATCTCCAAAAGCTCTGCATTTATTTATTTGTGTGTATACATTGTTAATATCACACCACAAGTTTTTTCCACTGTGTCAGGGATGCTTTCAGCTGTGTTCTTCAGTGTCAGCCAATAATTACTGTTGTATGAACAAAACCAAAATACTTTCCTCCCGGAACTCCTGGTCCATAGTGGAGTTCTCACCATTGGGTGCTAATAAGTCTCACTGACCACGAGTGTTTAAATTCCTGAAGCTGGGGCCAAATTTTAGATGTTCTTTAATACTCCCCAGATTATTCGCTGAGTAGCTATGGAAATGTCAGCTGATCTTCTGAGGAGATGGCACCACTGCAAAGCACGCTACGTTATAGCAGCTCATTGCCTGGTTCTCAGGAACCATCTCCCGGCACCTCCCCGGTCGTTCTCACATGGATCTCTTTGCGTGGATGTCATTAGAGTCTAAGACCACAGACAGCTTTCAGAATCTGTCTTTAAGATGATCTGGAAGTATCTATTTTAGTGCATATGTGCTTGGAAGGGCAGCATGACAACTAGAATTCTAGAAGTGGTATTCGAAAGCCTAGAGTTTAGCCCTGGCTCCGGCTGTAAAAAAGACTATGGCTTGAGATGAGCCACTTCTCATGTCTTATTTGTTTCTATCTCTGTAAAACAAGAGTCTAATTAAATGATACTTTAAGATCCCTTCAAGTTTAAATCCTTTAATTCTACATAGCACACGAGTGTAAATTTCAAAATAAAGTAAGAAAGAGAAGAGTAGAAAAGAAAGTGGGTAGTTTGTGATAAATGATGGATTAAAACACATTCCAGAATGTGGTGGCCTGTAAGAATTATGGCTATGTAACAGTTCCTGGGACCTTAGCACAACCAATAACGTTAGAGGCACCATTTTGACCTTCAAGCAGAACACACCACCTGCCAAAACAGGAACAAAGACCGAAGCCATCAAAGAACTAGGATCTAGGAAAGTCCCTCAATGGACTAACCTTATTTGGCTTCTGTAGTTTCTCACTCACTGTTCTTGTTAACTGAAGTGTGGCAACCAGGATGTGGTTTTTGTGCATAAAAGGCAATTATCCCCATTCGTTAAGGGTGCTGAGACCATGACATCATGAATAAGTATAGTCTGTTCTCCTGAAAGATGAGTGGTCAAGGGGAGCAGGACTGGAGCTCTCTAGTCAGCAGTAAGCAGCACCTAAGCACTTCAGTAAAACCATCTTAGATGTCCTAAATTCATCCAAGTTCTTCTGCCTGTAGCTCTCCATGTGAACCCAGGTAAGACCAGCCAATTACTGACATCCCACAGATGTGTGACAGTGAAGCTCAGGGCTACATGATTTGGGCAAGTTCACTGTGCAGTCACTGGTTGATAATACAGACCTTCTATTCAGCTTTAAGAGTGCCCAAGTATGTTCTCTAGTGGAATTACCTTGCAACAGTGGGTAATTCCTGACTGTGGGATGTCAGGATCTTTGGCTGGTCTTACCTGGGCTCACACGGGTAGTTGCAGGCAGAAGGACTTGGATGAATTTAGGACATCCGAGATGGTTTTACTCAAGTGCTTGGGTGCTGTTTACTGCTGACTAGAGACTCTCAGTCCCTGTGACCATCAACTTTCAGGAGAGCAGGCTATACTTATTCATGATGTCATGGTCTCAGCACCCTTAAAGAATGGGGACAAAATCTTATGAAAAGGTCTAGGCTCCCAAGCTTGCATTGTGACACTTTGGCTATATTCTATTCATCAAAGAAAGTCACAGGAGCATCTCAGCTTCAAAAAATGGAGCAGCTTACACGATGTCTTGATGAAGTCAACAGTGACACATTTCGAGGAGTCATGGGAACAGAGAAGTGTGATTCATGGCTGGTCATTACTTCTGTGCTCCTCCACTTTATTTTTTTTTCTGGGAATGCTTTTAGTCTATCAGTAAAGAGTTCAGTCTTTGGATTCTGTTGACTTCAAGTCCTGTCCCTGATATTTACCAGCCCTGTGGTATTTGGGCAAAGAACTCAAATCATCCTATGACTGTTTTCCAATAGGTAATTTGAGGAGGATAATAACATAATTGCGGTGGGTGAAATAACTAAATATGGTCATGTCTGCAAAGCTCTAACCAACTTTAAAAACTCTCTGATCTTACAACTAACTGGCTTCCTTGAAGGAGGTGAGGAAGATGCTTCATTCATCAACTAAAGGCATCAACCTGTCATCATTCCAACATTAACACCAGTTAACTAACTGTTGTTTTTTTAAAGGTTAGAATATGGAGGATTTTTAACATTATAAACATTAGGCATTAAAATTTTATTGTATTAGCTATTATTTAAAACACACACACACACACACACACACACACACACACACACACACACACACTTATTCAGTTTAAGAGCTAGTTTGGAACACTGTTCTTAAAATGAAGAATGTGCCCTGTGGCTTCATGGGAGTAGTGAGTCTGGCATAAGCATATGCAGGTGTATTATTGCATGGCGGGACTTGGCTCCTGGCTGCCTGGCACTGAGTGGTTTTGGATGAGAGCAACCTTCTGCCCCATGGGAACCTCAGCCTCATTTGCACACAATAGACTATCACTTACTGATTTGGACTTCTTTAGGAATTTGGATTGTTGAGGGCAGAAAAGAATCTGCCTAATGTAGATTCCCTCCATTAAAACATATATAAAGTGTTGTCTAGACTATGTAACCTAAGATTTCTCTGGGGTCACGAAACTATTTTCTGCTGTCTGGCACAGAGTATTGGAGAGAGACCAGCATCATAACATAGGTTAAGCGGGCAAGCTTACAGAGTCTCAGTTGTGTTCTCTACAAAACGAGGAGTGCTATAAAGTTACAAAGTAACTATGTAAAGGACTTGGTGCAGAATGTGAATATTAGTAGATTAAATTATAATTTGGCCAAAATGCCCGAGAATGCCTGGCACATGATAGGTTTAAAAACATCATTTCCTTTGTTTAATCTTCATTGCCAACTTGACTGGATTCAGATCACTATCAGAACACACTACTGAGAGTGTCTATGAGGGTTCACAGAACCAAGGAAGGGGAGTCTATCCAGGGTGGAGGGACGGGGTCCCACGGGTTGGGGTCTGAATCTGAATGAGAAGGAGAAAGAGAATGAACACAGCATCCATCTCTCTCTGAATCCCGCCTGCTAAGCACTATGACCAGCTGCCCCACACTCCTGCTGCCGTGGTTTTGCTGCTGTGATGAGCTATACCCTCAATACATGAGGCAACATAAATCCTTCCTTCCTGAAACTGTTTTGACAGATATTTTGTCGCAGCAACAATAAAAGGAAATCCTTCCCAGCACCAAGGTTGAATTTAAGCTTGAGGCTTTTCATTTATTTTTGTACAAACTAAATGTATTTGGCTTCACTCATGGAATAAGGAGCATTACATTAAACATTTAGGATTGTGACATTTTAAGCATATTAACAAATGGAATCATTTTAATGACAATTTTCAGCAGTAATTATATTTTTATTTCTGTGTATGTGTGTGCCACAGAACTCATGTATAAATAAGAGAACAACTTGCCAGAATCAGTTCTCTTTCTTCACCACGTGAGTTTCAGGGTTGGGCCTGGGCAGTCAGGCTTGATGGGAGCGCCATTACCCACTGTGGTGGTTTGAATATACTTGGCCCATGGGAAGTGGCACTATTAGGAGGTGTGGCCTCGTGGGAATAGGTGTGGGCTTGTTGAAGAAAGTATGTCACTGTGTAAGTGGGCTCTGAGCACTCCTGGTGCTAAGCTTTGACCAGTGTGGAAGAGATCCTCCTCCTGGCTGCCTTCAAATCAAAATGTAGAATACACAACTTCTTCTCCAGCACTATGTCCACCTGAACGCTGCTATGGTTCCTACCAGGGTGACAGTGGACTGAACCTCTGAAACTGTGAGCCAGCCCCAATTAAATGTTGTCCTTTAGAAAATTTGCCATGGTCATGGTGTCTCTTCACAATAGTGAAACCCTAAATAAGACATTCACTGAGCCGTCTCATTAGCTCTCAACAGTAATTATGTTTTATAGTATATACATTTTTTACCTAAAGATATTTCCCAAAAGCTGTGTCCGTGGCTCAGTGGGTTAAAGAATGTTTGCTCTACCTGAGTTTAAATCTCCTACACCCCTGCAAGTAAGAATGTGTTGACATGTGCCTGCCACTCCAGTTCTAGGAGGAAGAGTGGAAACAATCAAATCCCAATGGCTTGCTATGACAAGTCTGACTGAAATGAAAAGTTGAGTGACTGTCTCAAAATAATAGGTTAATTAATGAAATGGAGACCAATAGAGGCAGATGCCAGATATTGACATTTGGCCTCCACACACATATGCATGGATAGCATGGGCGAGCAGAGAGGGGGGAGAGGGAGAGGGGAAGAGGGGGAGAGAGAGAGAGAGAGAGAGAGAGAGAGAGAGAGAGAGAGAGAGAGAGAGAGAGAGAGAGAAAGGGAGGGAGAGAGAGAAGGAGGGAGAGAGAGAGAGGGAAGGAAGGAGAGAGAGAGAGACAGAGAGAGACAGAGAGAGAGAGAGACATCAGATACCTAGACAGTTTTCAGGAAGGTAGACATTCCAACCTAGAGAATGCTCTCAGAAAGCTTAATGAGGGAAAAAGATCCAGAAGACAAGGGAAGATTCCCTAAGAGACCCTGCCTTTTGCATGGTGACATAGGGGAAGGAAAGAGGAGTGAGTTTCCCTCTCAGCCTTACAAAGGGACTTAAGGATGCAACACAATGCTCCATCCAACCACATCATAGACCAGTGAAAGGCGAAAATCCTCATCCAGACATCTTGAGAGATTAATACACACACACACACACACACACACACACACACACACACAAACTTTCAGGCTTTCCTTTGTTTGTTTTTTGTTTTTTGTTCTTTGGATTTGGTTTTTTTGAGACAGGGTTTCTCTTATAGCCCTGGCTGTCATGGAACTCACTCTGAAGACCAGGCTGGCCTCGAACTCAGAAATCCACCTGCCTCTTGCCTCCCAGAGTGCTGGGATTACAGGCATGCACCACCACTGCCCGGCTCTTTCAGGCTTTCCTAATGTCTCAGATACTCAAATCACTAATTGACCTTTCCCCAAGCCTCTGGTCTTACCCCTGAAAGTTGTGTTAGAAATATAGTCACATATAGCCTCCAAGCTTGTGAGGAGAGAGGGCTTATGGTGGTTATCAACTGAGGGCCATCAAGTCTCTAGAGCCCTCAGGAGGAAAAAGTACAGCATCCACACAAGAGAGAGAGGGACCGAAAGAGAAGCATTGACTTCTGGTCACCAGTCCCAATTCAAGTAGCGCTATAATTTTATGTTTTTTGTTTGTTTGTTTTGCTTTTGCTTTTGAATTTTCAGATGAAATTCTATTTGCCAAAAAAATTTTACATAGGGAGAACTATTTTTAAGGCTTCTGAGCCCCAATATATATCTCAAGTTCTCTCTCCCTTCCCTTTGCCCAGGTACCTGGGAGATGCTGAAAGTGGAAGTGAGACACACCAGTTTCAGGTTCCTTACCAACACACAAGGCTCCTTATTAAAAACCAGAAGCAGGGGAAAGCCTGTATCCATTTATAATAACCATGTTTTTGATGACAAAATGTACTGTTAGCTTTTCCCTATAAAATTCAGTTGGTCCATATAATGGACCCTCAGCAGAGAATGGGAGGGGAAACCCTTCTTCCCCCCAAGTGCTTCCCTCCTCTTCTGATTGTCTCCGTTCTTTTTTACTCTTTCCACTGGATGATGTCTCCTCAATATTCTAATTCCAGCTGGAATGAACTGTTCTCAGTTTTACCTTACTCTTCATGTGGAACCCCAGTGGCTAAGAGCTAACTCTGCAGGGGGCAGGCACCACTTCCTAGAGCCTTTGCGCCCATCCTGTTGACACAACCAACACCAAGTACAATTTCTTTTTTTTTTAATTTTTATTTTCTATATTTTATGTTTACATTCCAAAGGCTTTCCCCTTTCCCAGTTCCCACCCACCATACTTCCCATAGTTCCTCTCCCCCCCAACTATTCCCCAATCATTCCCCCTCACCCCTCGGTTTCTTTACTAAACTGGATGCTATCCTTACAGGCCCAGGGTCCTCTCCTTTCTTCTTGGGAATCATTTGACTTGCTAATTGTGTCTTGAGTATTTAGGGCTTCTGGGCTCATTAATATCCACTTATCAGTGATTGCATTTCATGTGTATTTTTTGTGATTGGGTTAACTCACTCAGGACGATATTTTCCAGGTCTAACCATTTAGCTACAAATTGCATGAATTCATTATTTTTAATTGCTGAGTAGTATTTCATTGTATAAATATACCACATTTTCTGTATCCATTCCTCCTTTGAGGGATATTTGGGCTCCTTCCAATTTCTGGCTATTATAAACAAGGCTGCTATAAACATAGTGGAGCATGTGTCTTTATTGCATACAGGGAATCCTCTGGGTATATGCCCTGGAGTGGTATGCCAGGGTCCTCCGGAAGTGACATGCCCAATTTTCTGAGGAACCACCACACTGATTTCCAGAGCGGTTTTACCATTTTGCAATCCCACCAACAGTGGAGGAATGTTCCTCTTTCTCCACATCCTCGCCAGCACTTGTTGTCTCTTGAATTTTTAATCTTAGCCATTCTGACTGGTGTGAGGTAGAATCTCAGGGTTGTTTTGATTTGCATTTCCCTGATGACTAATGATGTTGAACATCTCTTAAGGTGTTTCTCGGCCATCCGAATTTCTTCTGGTGAAAATTCTTTGTTTAGCTCTGTGCCCCATTTTTTGATAGGGTTATTTGTTTCTTTGCGGTCTAACTTCTTGAGTTCTTTGTATATATTGGATATTAGCCCTCTGTCGGATGTGGGGTTGGTGAAGATCTTTTCCCACTTTGTTGGTTGCCGTTTTGTCCTTCTGACAGTGTCCTTTGCTTTGCAGAAACTTTGTAATTTTATGAGGTCCCATTTGTCGATTCTTGATCTTAGAGCATAAGCTATTGGTGTTCTGTTCTGGAACATTTCCCCTGTGCCCAAGTCCTCCAGGGTCTTCCCAGGTTTCTTTTCTAATAGTTTCAGTGTGTCTGGTTTTATGTGGAGGTCCTTGATCCACTTGGAGTTGAGCTTAGTGCAAAGAGATAAGAGTGGATCAATTTGCATTCTTCTGCATGTTGACCTCCAGTTGAACCAGCACCATTTGTTGAAAAGGCTATCTTTATTCCACCGGATGGTTGTGGCTCCTTTATCAAAGATCAAGTGACCATAAGTCTGTGGGTTAACCTCTGGGTCTTCAATCCTATTCCACTGATCTACTTGCCTGTTGCTATACCAATACCATGCAGTTTTTTTTAACACAATTGCTCTGTAGTACTGCTTAAGGTCAGGGATATAGATTCCCCCAGAAGTCCTTTTATTGTTGAGAATAGTTCTAGCTATCCTGGGTTTTTTTTTGTTGCTCCAGATGAATTTGAGAATTGCTCTTTCTAGATCTATGAAGAATTGATTTGGGATTTTGATGGGGATCGCATTGAATCTGTATATTGCTTTTGGCAAGATGGCCATTTTTACTATATTGATCCTGACAATCCAGGAGCAAGAAATATTTTTCCATCTTCTGAGGTCTTCTTCGATTTCTTTCTTCAAGGACTTGAAGTTCCTGTCATACAGATCTTTTGCTTGTTTGGTAGAGTTACACCAAGATACTTTATGTTGTATCTATTGTGAAAAGTGCTATTTCCCTCATTTCTTTCTCAGCCTGCTTGTCCTTTGAGTACAAGAAGGTCACTGACTTGCTTGAGTTAATTTTATAACCTGCCACTTTGCTGAAGTTGTTTATCAGCTGTAGAAGTTCTCTGGTGGAGTTTTTTGGGTCGCTTAGGTAAACTATCATATCGTCTGCAAATAATGATAGTTTCACTTCTTCCTTTCCAATTTGTATCCCTTTGACTTCCTTATGTTGTCTAATTGCTCTCACTAGAACTTCAAGTACTATATTGAAAAGATATGGAGAGAGAGGGCAGCCTTGTCTAGTCCCTGATTTTAGTGGGA
The DNA here is from genome assembly GCA_964023405.1 of Apodemus agrarius. NCBI lineage: Eukaryota > Metazoa > Chordata > Mammalia > Rodentia > Muridae > Apodemus > Apodemus agrarius. The sequence goes on along the minus strand of OZ030005.1, from coordinate 81,478,962 downwards.
ATGCTTCAAGTTTCTCTCCATTTATTTTGATGTTGGCTACTGGTTTGCTGTAGATTGCTTTTACTATGTTTAGGTATGGGCCTTGAATTCCTGCTCTTTCCAAGACTTTTAGCATGAAAGGATGCTGAATTTTGTCGAATGCTTTTTCAGCATCTAATGAGATGACCATGTGGTTTTTTTCTTTCAGTTTGTTTATGTAGTGGATTACATTGACAGATTTCCGTATATTGAACCATCCCTGCATCCCTGGGATGAAGCCTACTTGATCATGGTGTATGATCGTTTTGATGTGCTCTTGGATTCGGTTAGCAAGAATTTTATTTAGTATTTTTGCATCTATATTCATAAGAGAAATTGGCCTGTAGTTCTCTTTCTTTGTTGGATCTTTTTGTGGTTTAGGTATTAGCGTAATTGTGGCTTCAAAGAATGAGTTGGGCAGTGTCCCTTCTGTCTCTATTTTGTGGAATAGTTTGAAAAGTATTGGTGTTAAGTCTTCTTTGAAGGTCTGGTAGAATTCTGCACTAAAACCATCTGGTCCCGTACTTTTTTTGGTTGGGAGGCTTTCTATAACCCCTTCTATTTCTTTAGGGGTTATGGGACTATTTAGCTGATCTACTTGATGCTGATTTAATTTTGGTATTTGATATCTGTCTAGGAAATTGTCCATTTCCTCCAGATTCTCCAGTTGTTTTGAGTATAGACCTTTGTAGTAGGATCTGATGATCTTTTGAATTTCCTCAGTTTCTGTTGTTATGTCTCCCTTTTCATTTCTAATTTTGTTAATTTGTATACTGTCTCTATGTTCTTTGGTTAGTCTGGCTAAGGGTTTATCTATCTTGTTGATTTTCTCAAAGAACCAGCTCCTGGTCTTGTTGATTCTTTGTATGGTTCTCTTTGTTTCTACTTGATTGATTTCAGCCCTGAGTTTGGTGATTTCTTGTCTTCTACTCCTCCTGGGTGAATTAACTTCTTTTTCTTCCAGGGCTTTTAGGTGTGCTGTTAAGTTGCTAGTGTATGCTCTCTCCAGTTTCTTTTTGGATGCACTTAGGGCTATGAGTTTTCCTCTTAGCACTGCTTTCATTGTGTCCCATAGATTTGGGTAGGTTGTACCTTCATTTTCATTGAATTCTAAAAAGTCTTTGATTTCTTTTTTTATTTCTTCCTTGACCAAGGTGTCATTGAGTAGAGTATTGTTCAGTTTCCATGTGTATGTGGGCTTTCTGTTGTTTTTGTTGCTATTGAAGACCACTCTTACTCCATGGTGGTCTGATAGGAGGCATGGGATTAGCTCAATCTTCTTGTATTTGTTGACATCTGTCTTGTGACCAATTATATGATCAATTTTGGAGAAGGTACCATGCGGTGCTGAGAAAAAGGTATATTCTTTAGCTTTAGGATGAAATTTTCTATATATATCTGTTAAATCCAATTGGTCCAAAGTTTCAATTAGTTTCACTTGTCACTGTTTATTTTCTGCTTTCCTGATCGGTCCATTGAGGAGAGTGGAGTGTTGAGGTCACCCACAATTATTGTGTTAGGTGTAATGTGTGCTTTTAGCTTTAGTAAGGTTTCTTTTACGAAGGAGTGTACCCTTGTATTTGGAGCATAAATGTTCAGTATTGAGAGCTCTTCTTGGTGGATTTTCCCTTTGGCCAGCAAGAAGTGACCTTCTGAGTCTCTTTAGGTTGGAAGTCTATTTTATCTGATATTAGAATGGCTACCCCCGCTTGTTTCCTGAGACCATTTGCTTGTAAAATTGTCTCCCATCCTTTTACTCTAAGGCAGTCTTTAACACTGAGATGTGTTTCCTGTATGCAGCAAAATGTAGGGTCCTGTTTCCGTATCCAGTCTGTTAATCTATGTCTTTTTATTGGGGAATTGAGTCCATTGATGTTGAGATATTAAGGAATGGTAATTATTTCCTCCAGACATTTTTGAAATTATTTTTATTTATTTATTTTTATTTATTTATTTTTTTATATTTGAGAGGTTATCTTCTTTTGGGTTTGATGAGAGGAGGTTTCTATCTTGCTTCTTCCCGGGTGTAGTTTCCATCCTTGTCTTGGTGTTTTCCCCCTATTATCCTTTGTAGGGCTGGATTTGTGGAAAGATATCTTGCAAATTTGGTTTTGTCATGGAATACCTTGATGTCTCCATCTATGGCGATTGAGAGTTTTAGTGGGTAAAGTAGTTTTGGCTGAAGTTTGTGTTCTCTTAGAGTTTGCATGATATCTGCCCAGGATCTTCTAGCTTTCATGGTCTCAGGTGAGAAGTCTGGTGTGATTCTGATAGGTCTTCCTTTATTTGTTACTTGGCCTTTTTCTCTTGCTGCCTTTAGTATTCTTTCTTTGTTTAGTACATTTGGAGTTTTGATTATTATGTGACGGGATATATTTCTGTTCTGGTCCAGTCTGTTTGGGGTTCTATAGGCTTCTTGTATATTCATGGGCAGGACTCTGTATGTCAGTCTCACAACGGAAAGAGAGATGGCCCTCAGTTGATAACCACCATAAGCCCTCTCTCCTCCCAAGCTTGGAGGCTATATGTGACTATATTTCTAACACAACTTTCAGGGGTAAGACCAAAGGCTTGGGGAAAGATCAATTAGTGATTTGAGTATCTGAGACATTAGGAAAGCCTGAAAGAGCTGGGCAGTGGTGGCGCACGCCTGTAATCCCATGCTTCAAGATAGAATTATATTGAGAGTATGACTTTATTCTTTTAGATTTAAAGAGGTTGGTGTTAACCCTTTTATAATGATATGAGAGGATTGTTCCAGGATTTCCCTAATAAAGATCTAGTTTGACCTCCTTTGTAGGAAATGGGGTTATAACATTTTTTGTAACTGATTAAAACAAGGAGTTTATCTTGCTTCCTGACCTGTAGACCAGGTCTATTCCTGAATTAGATAATTGGTGTGTTTTTATATAATAAGGAGAAAGATTTGAAGTTCTAATAACTAGTGAGAACAAAGACAGGATCCTTATGGTAGATGCTGTGTGCATGAAGAATTTGAAAATCTAAAATAAATACCATGACTGTTATAAATATTTACTCTAAGTTATCCAAAACATTTTAGTGATATCACCATTGTTCAATTGTACTTTTTCTGTGTCAGTGAACTCTTTTGGATGTGGACATTCATATCTAGTTCAGTCATCCTTGAGGCAGACTGGGAATAAAACAAAATTCTAACAAAACAAACAAACAACTGCCCCCCAAATTTCAGAAACCAAATATCAGTGAGGAATGAGGTTAAGGCTCCTCCAGACTGCAACATTACAGTGGGCTGGATTTGCTTGGATCTTGGTGGGTCAAATGAACCTTAGCTAACTTCAGAATTGCGTCTGATAAATTACATCTGCAAACCCATTGTATAAACATCACACTCCTTGGTGGAGGGGTACTATACGACTGAAGATTTTCATTAAGTATTTTTCATTTTCCTCCTAAAATGGCAACAAACCCTTCCACAAACCTGGTAGCTAGACTGAAATTGTCACAACAACTGAACAGCAAGGGAGTAAAAAGAAAAGAGCGTCAGCCGACCAAGGCACAGCCCAGACTTCCTTGCCCACATGCGGATGGGATGTCAAGGTTTCAAAAATCTAGCCTTCCCAGCTCTCCACTGTCCTCTCCCTCTGTGGTCTTGACACTGTGCCCAGTGTCACCCTACCTGTAAAAAAAAGTCAAAATGACCGTTCTCCCAGCCATCCTCTCTTCCACTTGCACTGAAGTGCAGCATGCACAAGCATTTTGTGTTAAGTATTCGTTTACAGGCTTCCAAAGCTGAATTCTAAAATGGAAAGGAGACAGGAGATGTGGCTGGATCTGTCAAAGAGTACCTTAAAGAGGTTTAAAGTACACAAAACAGGAGATCATAGTACATAGTAAGTTATCACCGTTCAACAGGAGGCTGGGGGCCTTCCAATTTTTTTTCTCTCTCTCCTTTTGTCTTTTCTCTTGTTTGTTTTGAGAAACGTTCCCATGTAGCCCAAGATGAGTTCAAACTCCCTATGTAGATGAGGATGAGGATGATGTGGGATTCCTCAGCCTTCCACTTCTGCCTCCCAAATGTCGGAATTATGGGTGTGCGCCGTTACTTCAGGCTTAGCTATTTCCTCATCTTGACTCAGCTCCGTTCCATTCTAGAAGAAGCCCCAGGACTCTCCTAACATGGATAAAATTGTTTCATTTCTGTCTTGAGGCACAGCACACAGGCTGTGAGGCTCCATCACCTACGGCGGTTCAGTCATAATTTGCAGAAGGTGACTGTTCACTGGCACAGCAGGGTTGGCCCCTCACAGCAGAGTTTGAGTTTTAAATTGCTTCTATGGGGAAACTGAAAACGTAGGCCCTTTGAAATATTTTTTTTTGTGTGTTTTAACACTCGTTGCTTTCCAAGTCTTAACACCCAGAAATTAAAGAACAATGTAAAAACTGTTATATCTTTTCTTTAGAGATTTGCCTGGGGGGAAAAATTCTGTATATGGTTAGCCTTCACATACTTAACTGCCCTCCTCCAGGGTCCTTTATATGGTAATTAAACCCTGAATATGTTCAATCAAAAGCCCCCTTCAACAGGAGTACACCTTGTTGGGGCCTCTTGTCATTCAGTCTTAGCTGGGGTACATGACCCATGAGTGATAGGTCTTCTTGTCTCTGCCTCATGTCTATGAACGCACAGGGATTACAGATGTCCACTGCTGTGTCCAGGCTAGTGTAGGATCTGGGGATCTGAGTGTGAGTCCTCATGTCTGCAGGGCAAATGTTTTACCTGCTTTGCCTTCTCCCCACCCCTATCATTGCTCTCCATCCCTAACCTGTCACTGGGAAAAGTCATGTAACAGCTGGGACGAGTTTGGCTACAAAATCCCCCTTATCTAATCTCTGAAGGGCTCTCCGGTGCAGCCCAGAAATCCTCACTAATCCTAGTTATTTTCCATTACCTTTCCCCAGGGCACCTTTTCCAAGTTTCTCCTTTTCTTAAGCTTGCACCCATGCCAGCGCCGTGGTCTGGATCCTCCTTCCTGGAGGTCTCAGTTGAATGACTTACTTCCTCTCCCATGAAAACCCTCCTGATTCTTCTTAGCAGGCACATGCTGCATCTCCAGAATTTGCGGGGATACTTCTCCTATTCACCTCCCCACACCAAGACACCCACTTGGAGTGTGAGCTCAGATTGCTGACATTCAAAACCGCCTGAGCGTTCTTTCCACCACACCTTAGTCTGTTCCCATCAGCGAGGACAAATGGGTTGTGTAGCACCGGTTTGGTGTGACTCCTTCCCTCTTCCCTAAACTCGCGGCCAGGCGGTATTTTGAGCATCTCTGACTCAGACCTCAGCTATTTCTTGGTCTTGATTGTGTGTGCCACACCTCTCAGGGCTGCATCAGCTGCATATTACATTTGTGTCACGCTGACTTCTTTTTCAGATTACACACCCAGATAGGGAAAGAAGCAGATCTGAGATCAGCCCCACCACAGATGAGCCAGTTCAACACCCACCCCCCATACTTGTTTAGAAAACCTAGTCAATTTCTAATCAAGCTTTATAAATTTATGATGAAATGCAATTCTTAAAAAACATTACCATTTGAACACGCAGCTCAGCAATAACTCTAAATACACTCACGTTGCACAACCATCAACTCTATCCAGTTCCAGAATGCTATCATCTCCAGCAGTCAGAAACGTGATACCCATGTCTTCCTCCAAGCCCCTTACGACCAGCACTGTCCTTCCCAGCCCTGGGAATTTGAGCCCTCTAAGCACTGAATATCGAACGGTATGCAGTATGCGTCCTTTTGTGCCTAGCTCATTTGACTTGGCTTTCTTCATGGTTCATCCATGCTGTGAAGCTTTTCAGAATCTGATTTATTTTTAAGGCTGAATGAAAAGCGTCATGTATGTAGACCACTCATTGGCCCACAGACACATGGGTTGCCTTTGCCTTTTGGATTTTGTAATAATGCTATGAAGTTGAATTTAAAAATATCTATTCAAGTCCCTGCTTGGTTCCTATAGGCATGCTCAGAAGTGAAACTGCTTCACCCCATGGCAAGTGCAGGTTTAATTTGCGTGTGGGGACGACCACACTGTTCTCTATTTTAACAGTTGCTGTACTGGTTTACCTTGCCTCCAGCAAGTCATAAGGATTCCCATTTCTTCACATCTTCCCAGAGGTTATCATCTGTTCTGCTGATCAGAACCATCCTTGTGGGAGAATCTTACTGTGGTTTTGATTTATCTCTGTGATGATTAGTGGTGCTGAGTGCCTTACTTGTGCTCACTAGGAGTTTTGAATATTCCTTTGAAAAGATAATCTACCCCTGAAAGCAAGTCCTCTGCCCAGTTTTAACCAAGATAGTTGAGATTTTTTGTTGTTGGGTGTTTTGGGTTTTTGTTGTTGTTGTTGTTGTTGTTGTTGTTGTTGTTGTTGTTTTTGGTTTTGGTTTTATTGTCCATGTCACTTTAAGTAAGCATTTATTTCCTTTTTAAATTTCAAAAATTATTATACCAACTATTTTAGGAACTCAAAATCATATTAAATCCCACCACCTGGAAGAAGAAAAGGTGTCACTTCTAAAGTGTTCCTACAAGTAGCTCCAGGATCCTGTGAGTAAAACGTGAACACAGTAAGGGCGCAAGGGTGCAGCAGTGTTCTCTTGGCTAAGTTGAGGGTTTCAGCACCTGAAAGGCATTTCCTGGGTTTGGTCTGCTTTCCTAAGCAGCATCAGGCTGTGGCTGAGCTGCTGCGCTTCCTTCTTCTTTAACATCTCCACATCTACTTGCTCACCGCCATGCCCATCTCACGTCTATTTTACCAGACGAAACAGGATCTATATTCCCCCCTCAAATATAAACCAGGTTACCAAATCTGTCTTCAAAAAGTCATCATTTTTCTTTACCCGAGCTAATATAAATAGCCATGTCTAACACCCACGAGAGCTTATGCCCAGCCTTGTGATTCTGTGGAGTTCTCCAATGCTGAATGCTCCTGAACCAGCTTTCAGGAAAGATCTACCACAGAACTCTCATTGCCTCATAATCTTGTATACTACTGGACTCAGGGCTCAAATAGCTACTACGGCAATTGCATTTTATGCTATTTAGAGATCATTCTTTCATCTAACATCTATAGAGTCTAACTTCATGCAGCATTTCCTATCTAATCATCAGATATTAGAGCCATTTTCTCAAAGCACTCAACCTCGTGGTAACTCATTTTTATTATTTCTTCATCCTATTTCAAGATGTATCCATGTAGGTTTTCTAGTATTTCTCCTTTCCACAAAGCTAGAGCATTGCTGTTAGTGTACTAACTTCTAAGATGTGGTCTTGGTTTAATTATCTGAAAAGTAAAATATTTAATCAAACTTTATTTGTAGAGGATATAGTTCACTCTTTACCAGTGCATTCAGCTGAATAATTGACAGTTATGATTTAGCTTGGTGAATTATGTGTTATTTACTAAAATATTTCATGACTATGAAGTGGAAATCTCTGGTTTCTTTGACTCAGTTGTGTCATGTGATTTTTTTTCTGGAAACTGTCTTATGGAGAGGATGTTTTGCTGAGAACAGATACACGGTGTTTTTCTGGAAGGTATATCTAGATAAAGGGCATGTGATGTTTTGCTGGAGCAAATGCTTGAGAGGACATGTGATGTTTCTAAAGGATATAAGTATAACCCATCAGACAGTGGGTGACACCTTGCCACTCTTTGGTGGTCATTGTTGGGCTTCACTGATACTGATCTTCGCTGATGACACTGTGGCATTGGTTCACCTTGCTTTCTTCACTGATCATCATTTGTCATGACTTCATAGAAAGAAATGCACCGAAGAACTCCTCATGATATTCCGGCAGCTTCTTGTTACTTCAGCAACTTGTGACCATTGACAGAGCCCTGTGGTTTCTACTGGACCCAAACTGCCATTGCTGACTCATGAATGGTGTTTGTGAGTGGATCAAGCTACCACTGCTGATTCATATGAACTGAGCTGCTGATATCCTGACAACAAACATTAGACCAAATAGGTCTACATCCCTCTTGCACTATCCACTACCTCTGGTGAGCACTGGGCTAGAAGGGAGTGTTTAGGAACCCTAATTAAAGTAGGTTTTGAAAACTTTAAGCCTACATGAATATGTACTAGATGTATAATAATAACAAAACTCTCCTAGAGTCTTCCAGAACTAGAACTAAAATCAATAAGCAATTTCCAATTGTTCTGCTATTCCTTATCCTTGTCTGACCACCATTTTCTTTATAGCCTCTCAATCCTGCTGTGTCCTAGCTTACACTAATGATGTCTCCAAGCTAGGAGGTAGGGTGAATACGTTTAAATATGCTTATTACTGTTTGTCCCCCAATCTCTCTCAAAACGGTTTCGTTTTCACAGAAGCCTGGTGGTTAACCAGTGTCTGTCCCTCCGGCCACAGCCACACACCCTTCTCGCCCACTGAAGGCTTTGCTTAGGAGACCTAGGTTGTCTTTTCATCCTCTGCTTTCATAATCTCTGTGTAGCTTCACCATACATATGAACAGACTCTCTAAATTCATGGCTTCTCTGCTCTTTATCTTTTTCACCTCTTGCCTCTACAAATGTGACTCCCAGGGTCACAACACAGACTTTGTCTCCAATGGTGACACCACCCTGATCTCAAACATTCTACTCCCGGATGGAACCTCCAGTCCGTGGACCCTATCACTTTTCTACTTACTCTACCTGACCCCTGACCTCACGTCCTTCCTCAGACATTTAAAGCCTTTCACTGCAATCAAGTTTGACTGTTATCTCCCTGTCCCATCCCCACCTCCTCCCCCATTGTTAGCACAAGAACTTCAGCATTCCTTGAACCAATCACTACTCTTTCCGGCCTGTGTTCAAGCAGTTCAAGACTCCTGGGGTGATGGAGAGAACCCCAAATCAAGTTGATTGGTTTCTTTTTAAATATATGTCCATAAACCTAATCTATTTCCTAATCCACAATGGAGATTGCTTACTGAATAGTTCTAGCTCTGGAAGACTCTAGGAGAATTCTGTTGTTATTATTATGCATATAGTAGGCTTAAAATGTTCAAAGCCTACTTTAATAATAGTTATGTAGGCTTACATTTTTCAAAACCTACGTTAATAAGGAGGGCTCTTAAACACTTTAACCTTTTAAATATGTGCTCACAATGGCTGCTCCCGTTTCCAGTCATGCTCAGTCAAACCCTGCCTAGGAAACCCACCAAACGTCCTCAGAAAATTCATTTCTCACTCAACTACCAACCTTTTTCTTCTACTTTAACCTTCCCAAATCTATCCGTATCCCTTCTTTCCATTCAGGCAAAGTGCTTGAGTTACACACACCATTGAGCAAATGTGGACTATCAGTGCTGGACTCCGCAGGTCCTCTCTGTTGGAATGTACACACTTCTTCCTGTTTCTTTTGTTTGTTTTTCCTAAAGTGGAAGAACTGCAGCTTCCCATTAGTGGTTAACCCCTTTACTCATGGTTTTTGTTTTGTTTCCTCTGACTTCCTTAGAAAATGTGGTTTGTTTGTTTGTTTTCCTTAGGTCAGAATGCTGTGTGTTTGCAGTGCTTTAGAGCATAGTGTACTATGACCCCCATTCCTTCCCCTTTCCTGGTGTCCCAAACTAGGTTTTTAGCTGATTGCATATGTGTGTGTGTGTGTGTGTGTGTGTGTGTGTATTAAATAGAACTTTGATGCCTAATGTTATATAACAGGATGTTAAAAATCCTTCCTGGAAGTGCAAGTAATTCTTTAAAAAAGGTACCTACTCAATCAACATGTTAAATAAATGGATTCTAAAAATAAGTGTTGTTTTTCAAATGCATTATCTCAGATCACTGTGACTATCTTATAAGGTATTACTGTAATGATTTGCATTTGGAAAATGAAGTTGAGAAGGGATATTTCATCAAGAGACATATAGTTGGCATAGATGACATTCATCTTTTCAGATGTCTGTAACAAAATGTTGAGGCCTGCATGTCTTAAATAATAAGATTTTATTTTTATAGTGATATTTACAAGGTTATATTAAGATATTTAGAAGGATATATGAAGATAAAGTTTAATCCATTTCCAGTACAGACACTTCTCCTGGCTTGCAGATGGCTAACTTCTCACTATGTTATTGCATGACCTTTCATTTGAGTGTGTGTGTGTGTGTGTGTGTGTGTGTGTGTGTTGTGTGTGCAGAGTCAGGGGAGAGACAGGGATAATCTTTCTTTTTTTTAATTTTCTATATTCTTTTTTACATTCCAAAGGCTTTCCCCTTTCCCAGAATCCCCCCTCACCATATGTCCCATAAGTCGTCTTCCCCACCCCCCGCCCATTTCCCAATCACCCCCCACCATCACCATTTCTCTGTTCTGATACTCTCCTACAAAACTGGATCCAGTCTTTTCAGGACCAGGGTACTCTCTTTCCTTTTTCTTGCGAATCTTTTGATTTGCTAATTGTGCCTTGTGCATTCAGAGCTTCTGGGCTCATTAATATCCACTTATCAGTGATTGCAATTCATGTGTATTTCTTTGTGATTGGGTAAATTCACTTAGGATGATATTTTCCAGATCCAACCATTTGTCTACAATTTGCATGAATTCATTATTTTTAATTGCTGAGTAGTATTCCATTGTATAAATATACCACATTTTCTGTATCCATTGCTCTTTTGAGGGACATCTGGGCTCCTTCCAGTTTCGAGCTATTAAAAATAAGGCTGCTATGAACATAGTAGAGCATGTGTCTTTATTGCATACAGGGGAATCCTCTGGGTATATGCCCAGGAGTGGTATGTCAGGGTCCTCTGGAAGTGACATGCCCAATTTTCTGAGGAACCACCAGACTGATTTCCAGAGCGGTTGTACCATCATGCAATCCCACCAACAGTGGAGGAGTGTTCCTCTTTCTCCACATCCTCTCCAGCACCTGTTGTTTCTTGAGTTTTTAATCTTAGCCATTCTGACTGGTGTGAGGTGAATCTCAGGGTTGTTTTGATTTGCATTTCCCTGATGACTAATGATGTTGAACATCTCTTAAGGTGTTTCTCGGCCATCCGAATTTCTTCTGGTGAAAATTCTTTGTTTAGCTCTGTACCCCATTTTTTGATAGGGTTATGTGGTTCTTTGGGGTCTAACTTCTTGAGTTCTTTGTATATATTGGATATTAGCCCTCTGTCGGATGTGGGGTTGGTGAAGATCTTTTCCCAATTTGTTGGTTGCTGTTTTGTCCTTCTGACAGTGTCTTTTGCCTTACAGAAACTTTGTAATTTTATGAGGTCCCATTTGTCAATTCTTGATCTTAAAGCATAAGCTATTGGTGTTCTGTTCAGGAACTTTTCCCCTGTGCCCATGTCCTCCAGGGTCTTCCCCAGTTTTTTTTTCTATTAGTTTCAGTGTGTTTGGTTTTATGTGGAGGCCCTTAATCCACTTGGAGTTGATCTTAGTACAAGGAGATAAGAGTGGGTCAATTTGCATTCTTCTGCATGTTGACCTCTAGTTGAACCAGCACCATTTGTTGAAAAGGCTATCTTTTTTCCACTGGATGGTTGTAGCTCCTTTATCAAAGATCAAGTGACCATAAGTCTGTGGGTTCATTTCTGGGTCTTCAATTCTATTCCATTGATCTACTTGCCTGTCACTATACCAATACCATTCAGTTTTTAACACAATTGCTCTGTAGTATTGCTTGAGGTCAGGGATATTGATTCCCCCAGAAGTCCTTTTATTGTTGAGAATAGTTTTAGCTATCCTGGGTTTTTTGTTGCTCCAGATGAATTTGAGAATTGCTCTTTCTAGATCTATGAAGAATTGAGTTGGGATTTTGATGGGGATTGGATTGAATCTGTAGATTGCTTTTGGCAAGATGGCCATTTTTACTATATTGATCCTGCCAATGCAAGAGCATGAAATATTTTTCCATTTCCTGAGGTCTTCTTTCATTTCTTTCGTCAAAGACTTGCAGTTCCCATCATACAGATCTTTCACTTGTTTGGTTAGAGTCACGCCAAGATACTTTATATTGTTTGTGGCTATTGGGAAGAGTGTTATTTCCCTAACTTCTTTCCCAGCCTGCTTGTCCTTTGAGAACAGAAGGCTACTGATTTGCTTGAGTTGATTTTATAACCAGCCAATTTGCTGAAGTTGTTTATCAGCTATAGGAGTTCTCCGGTGGAGTTTTTTGGGTCACTTACGTTTACTATCATATCATCTGCAAATAGTGATAGTTTGACTTCTTCCTTTCCAATTTGTATCCCGTTGACTTCCTTATGTTGTCTAATTTCTCTCACTAGAACTTCAAGTACTATATAGAAAAGATATGGAGAGAGAGGGCAGCCTTGTCTAGTCCCTAATTTTAGTGGGATTGCTTCAAGTTTCTCTCCATTTATTTTGATGTTGGCTACTGGTTTGTTGTATATTGCTTTTACGATGTTTAGGTATGGGCCTTAAATTCCTGTTCTTTCCAGGACTTTTAGCACAAAAGGATGCTGAATTTTGTCAAATGCTTTTTCAGCATCTAATGAGATGACCATGTGGTTTTTTTCATTTAGTTTGTTTATGTAGTGGATTACATTGACGGATTTCCTTACATTGAACCCTACTTGATCATGGTGAATGATCACTTTGATGTGCTCTTGGATTCGGTTGGCAAGAATTTTATTTAGTACTTTTGCATCAATATTCATAGGAGAAATTGGCCTGTAGTTCTCTTTCTTTGTAGGATCTTTGTGTGGTTTTGGTATCGGCATGATTGTAGCTCTGTAGAACGAGTTAGGCAGTGTTCCTTCTGTTTCTATTTTGTGGAATAGTTTGAAGAGGATTGGTGTTAGGTCTTCTTTGAAGGTGTGATAGAATTCTGCACTAAAACCATCTGGTCCCGTACTTTTTTGGTTGGAAGACTTTCTATAACCCCTTCTATTTCTCTAGGGGTTATGGGACTGTTTAGCTGGTCTAATCGATCTTGATTTAATTTTGGTATTTGGTATCTGTCCATTTCCTCCAGATTCTCCAGTTGTGTTGAGAATAGGCTTTTGTAGTAGGATCTGATGATTTTTTGAATTTCCTCACTTACTGTTGTTATATCCCCTGTTTCATTTCTAATTTTGTTAATTTGGATACTGTCTCTGTGCCCTTTGGTTAGTCTGGCTAAGGGTTTATCTATCTTGTTGATTTTCCAAAGAACCAGCTCCTGGTTTTGTTGATTCTTTGTATGGTTCTCTTTGTTTCTACTTGATTGATTTCAGCCCTTAGTTTGATGATTTCCTCTCTTCTAGTCCTCCTGGGTGAATTAGCTTCTTTTTCTTCCAGGGCTTTAAGGTGTGCTGTTAAGTTGTTAGTGTATGCTCTCTCCAGCTTCCTTTTGGAGACACTCAGGGCTATGAGTTTTCCTCTTAGCACTGGTTTCATTGTGTCCCATAGATTTGGGTAGGTCATACCTTCATTTTCATTGAATTCTAAAAAGTCTTTGATTTCTTTCTTTATTTCTTCCTTGACCAAGGTATCATTGAGTAGAGTATTGTTCAGTTTCCATGTGTATGTGCGCTTTCTGTTGTTTTTCTTTCTATTGAAGACCACTTTTACTCCATAGTGATCTGATAGGAGGCATGGGATTAGTTCGGTCTTCTTGTATTTGTTGAGGTCTGTCTTGTGACCAATTATATGATTGATTTTGGAGAAGGTACCATGATGTGCTGACAAAAAGATATATTCTTTTGCTTTAGGATGAAATGTTCTATATATATTTCTGTTAAATCCAATTGGTCCAAAGCTTCAATTAGCTTCACTGTGTCCCTGTTTAGTTTCTGTTTTCCTGATGGGCCCATTGAGGATAGTGGAGTGTTGAAGTCACCCACAATTATCGTGTTAGGTGCAATGAGTGCTTTAAGCTTCAGTAAAGTTTCTTTTATGAATGAGGGTACCCTTGCATTTGGAGCATAGATGTTCAGTATTGAGAATTCTTCTTGGTGGATTTTCCCTTTGACCAGCAAGAAGTGACCTTCGGTGTCTTTTTTGATGACTTTAGGTTGAAAGTCAATTTTATCTGATATTAGAATGGCTACTCTGGCTTGTTTTCTGAGACAATTTGCTTGTAAAATTGTCTTCCAGCCTTTTACTCTAAGGTAGTATTTGCCTTTGACACTGAGATGTGTTTCCTGTATGCAGCAAAATGTAGGGTCCTGTTTCTGTATCTAGTCTGTTAGTCTATGTCTTTTTATTGGAGAATTGAGTCCATTGATGTTAAGAGATATTAAGGAATAGTAATTATTACTTCCTGACATTTTTGACGTTATTTTTTATATTTAAGTGGTTATCTTCTTTTGAGTTTGATGAGAGGGGGTTTCTATCTTGCTTATTCTGGGGTGTGGTTTCCCTCCTCATGTTGGTGTTTTCCCCCTATTATCCTTTGTAGGGCTGGGTTTGTGGATAGATATCATGCAAATTTGTTTTTTTTCATGGAATACCTTGGTTTCCCCATCTATGGAGACTGAGAGTTTTGCTGGGTATAGTAGTTTTGGCTGAAATTTGTGTTCTCTTTGAGTCTGCATGAGATCTTCCCAGGATCTTCTAGTTTTCACGGACTCAGGTGAGAAGTCTGGAGTCATCCTGATAGGTCTTACTTTATATGTTATTTGGCCTTTTTCTCTTACTGCCTTTAATATTCTGTCTTTGTTTAGTACATTTGGGGTTTTGATTATTATGTGACAGGAGGTATTTCTGTTCTGAACCAGTCTGTTTGGAGTTCTATAGGCTTCTTGTATATTCATGGACAATTCTTTCTTTAGGTTGGGGAAGTTTTCTTCCATAATTTTGTAGAAGATATTTTCTGGCCCTTTAAGTTGTAGATCTTCACTCTCATCTATACCTATAATCCATAGGTTTGGTCTTCTCATTGTGTCCTGGATTTCCCCAATGTTTTGGGTTACCAGCTTTTTGCTTTTTGCATTTTCTTTAATTGTTTAATCAATGGTTCCTATGGTATCTTCAGCATCTGAGATTCTTTCTTCTATCTCTTGTATTCTATTATTATTTGCATCTATGACCCTTGATTTCTTCCCAAGGTTTTCTATCTCCAAAGTTGTCTCCCTTTGTGATTTCTTAGTTGTTTCTACTTTTGTTTTTAGATTCTGGATGGTTTTGCTCAGATCTTTCGCTTGCTTGTGTTTTCATTTAATTCTTTAAGAGATTTTTGTGTTTCTTCTTTCATGACTTCTACTTGTTGACCCACGTTCTGTATTTCTTTAAGTGATTTTTGTATTTCCTCTTTATTGGCTTCTATTTTTTGCTCCATATTCTCCTTAATTTCTTTGAGTGATTTTTGTGTTTGCCTTGTAAGGGCTTCTAACTTTTGATCCATTTTCTCCTGTATTACTTTAAGAGATTTATCTATGTGTTCCTCTATCAGCATACTGACCAGTGATTTAAGATCCGATTCTTGTTTTTCTGGTGTGTTGGGGTATCTGAGACTTATTGCTGTCGGGGAACTGGGTTTGGATGCTGCCATATTGCCTTGATTTCTCTTAGTAATGATCTTATGTTTGCCTTTTGCCATCTGGTTATCTCTGGTGTTACTTGGTCCTGTAGTTACTAGCTGGTGCTTGAACCTCCTGTGGGCTCTTAAGGCTATTTCCCCATGACTGGGACACCTGAACCACTGCCCTGTGGGCTCCTACTCACAGATCGCTGTCTGGAGGCCTGAGTCCCCAGAGGTCTTAAACTCGGGATATCTCGGGTACCTGGTTCAGCCTGCTAGATCCAAACAGCCGTGAAGATGGCGGAGGCTGCAGGGAGTCAGGGATAATCTTTCTAATGTTTCTCATTTAAAGAACAGTAGGACACGAATCATGTAAGATCAGACCTCCATCCTCATAACTTAATTTAACATTAGTCACAGCCTTAGAGGAACCATCTCCAAATACAGTACAGTGGAAGTTAGAGTGTCAATTATAAACTACTGGAGATGAAGGACATGAGTATTAGTTCATATCACCCATAAAGCCAGGGCTCAAACTCAGGCATGTCTAACTATACAGCCCCTACTCTCAGTGCTGACTCTCATGGTTTTACTATTCCAGGTCCCTAGCACCGCCCTGAGTCTCGAGGTCTCGGGTGTTGCCAGAGTTACTCACTTGCTTCTCTCAAGGTGCACGCCTTCAGTGGAATAAGGAGTTAATGGTGCAAACCCTGGCTTACCTTTCTTTTCCTTTTTGATCCAGTAACTTAACTATGAATGTATCTCAGCTTCCCCCACTATCAAATATAAGCATTAGCACAAGATACTTGTAGAACCCTTTCAGGTTGTGACAGAGCAATGTTGGGGTAACTGCACAGGAGGCTTTGGAGCAAAAACATTGTACAATTCCAATTCTTGTTGAGTTGAATGTTTTCCCATGGAGTATTATCAGCTGTGTGGAGGGAGGGGAGGAATGCTGCTTCAATACCAGCCTAAAAGAAAGGCCCTAACATGGCCACATTCCGTGTTATTCTCATCTTTCCCCAGTTGAAACATTAGGTTTTTTTATGATTGAATGAATTCTTTTGTTCATTTTGCTTTTGCTCATTTGTGCTACATGTGAGCTGGGATACATTTCCCTAAAAAGATTGTAAAGATATTCTCTTTGCATTATTTTATTTTTATGTACTTATGTATTTATTATGTATTTTATTATCAGATGTTCCCAAATAACATTTGAGGAATGTTATTTCCTCAAAGCTAGTATAGCAACTATTTACTTTGCATTTCTTTTATATTAACTATCATGAATAATTGAGTGAGTGAGTGAGTGAGTGAGTGAGTGAGTGAGAGAAAGAGTTTAAAAGATTCAGGAGGATGTGCATAAACTATAGGGAAATATGCCATTTTATATAAAGGACTTAAGTGTCTGTGATTTTTGAAGAGGATCTTGCAGTCAATTCCTCACAGATACTGGGGGATGAGTATAATCGTTCTTGAAATTAGTAAGTAGCCATGCTGGAATTGCAACCATGGGGTTTTGTTGTACAGTCTGTATTCTGAACCATGAATGGCATCATAGGCCTCTCCTGGTTCCGGCATCTTCTCCTTGACTGTCCTGCAGACTCTAGTGTCTTGAGTGCTGAAAGAAGAGGCCATCCTAGAGTGAAGAGAAAGGAAGCTTAGTGCTTGTGAGAGGACGGGGAGTCAGGGAGTGACATTCTGGGAATACAGGCAACAGCAAGAACATGGGATCTCCAATCACCTCTGAAGAAGTTTGGGGATGGCTCTGTAGCCAAGGCTTCCATGAGCCTATGCCTTTCTCTCCTCTTATGATACCCATGGCCTGCATGGGAACTATGAATTCAACAATCTCCTCCAAGTTCAGTGAGTTCTTCTAGGGCAGGGTTATTATCAGGTCAGCTGATCATCCCAGTGTTAATTCAGCTGTCCATTAGTAAGACAAATACCTGTGAAAGTCATCCTAAAGGAGGAAGGTTCAGGTTTCAGCCACATTCAATCCATGACCACTTAGCTCCATTGACTGTGGGCTTTATGGTAAGGTCAAACATAAAGGTGATGGGTGTGCAGTTAAGCAAGGCAGCACCTGTGAGGCAGAGTAGGTGACATTGTGTTGGGGTGGGGGTAAAGAAGTTCCACAGGTGACAGGGAAACAGAGTTTGATAATTCTCATCACCAATGGGAGAAGTTTTATGCTGGTCTGGGTAGGCCTGTGGATTACTAAACTACTAAAGCAAATGAGTTGTCAGAGCAAAGATGGGGGGCTATGGTCAAAGATGGGTTACCATTGTCTTAGTCATTGAGTCACCTATCCTCTAAACGGTAAACCTCATCCCACAGTTGCCATCTGACCCAGACCGGGTCAAAGCCTTCAGCGATCTCTTCTCCACTTTCCTTCTCTCCCTCTTTCACATACTCCTCACCCAGCATTTCCCTTGGAATGTTCTTTCTCACCCTCTGATTAAGGACTATGGGTCAAAGTTGCTTTGATTCTTGAAATACCTTTGTCCTTTCCTCCTGTTTTCTTTTGTGATGAGTCTTGGTATTCAGACTTAAGGGGAAAACAAATAGAAAATATGAACTTGAGCCTATAGAGAAATTAAGCTACTGAATGGTGGGAAAGAAGAAACTGCATTATCCTGATTATCTCTCAGTCCACATAACCACCAATGCAGTGGAGCGCTGGCCTTGGGGTTCCAAGCCATCTCTGTATCTGTGCCCTCATGCCTTAGTCCTCTAAAACTAAAGCTTCTGACAGGCACAGACTGTCAGAACTGGGGAAGGGAGGTGCCGCTTTGGCACTGGACTGTAAGTGGTTTCCTGGATTTTCTAATGTTAGCCATTATCTATCTATCTATCCAATTTTTAATTTTTTGAGTGCAGCATATTCAGCAGAGAATTGGAATTTTTTATTTACTGGGTTTGGCTCCTAAATTCTCTGCCTAGATTTATTTTTCCTGTGAAAGGAAAGTTGGAAACATTTCAAAGTATGTTTTAAAGAATTGTCTGAGCTCTCTGAAGATCTGGGATGGGTAAAATGGTCATGCATTCCACGTAGCTCATCTGCCATCACATCAGTAACCAAATGGGCGGTCTCCACCTGTGGTCCTACAGAGAGTTCACATACAGCCCACTCCCAGGAAAGTCACCCTGAGGGACTTTCTCAGACTCTACCACTCTCTCCCTCTCTTCCTCCTTCCCTCCCTTCCTCTCTCATTCATGCTGTCTCTTGCTCAAAAAAATAAAATTGTTTCTGGGCCTATCTACATGTCAGGCATAATAGCAGCTGTAGGTCACCAAATTCAAGCTCCCTTCCTTGGTCTCTCCTTTTAAATCACTGGACAGAAACACTAATAAATGAATGGAGCATTGATTTCAAATCATCTGTCTCTTCTCCATGTCCCCAGGCTTCCCAGTGCCTAATTAGGAAGCTGCATAATTGAGGGAGAAGTGGTCCCCTCTACCATTTATCAGGATCCTCGATGACATGTGTGCTAGTTTTAGAACTCTTCTGAAAGGATTGGGGGTCATGAGGCTTCTAGGCTTTGCCAACATTGCAATATGTTACAGCTAGCTACAGCCTCTTAGGAGATGTGATTATAGGACCTGTTCACTATAGCAAGACACCAAGTGCTGGCTAGACCAGGGAAAATGAATGCACATTCATGTAGTCAAGAGCAAGAGATTCACCTTACAAAATGATTGTTTAGCCACAGAAAATTGCACAGTATTCTCTGCAGCCAGCAAGCATCCTTGGTATATTTACATGCTTCAGAGAATGTTAATACAGCATTTAGGTATTATGAGCCCTGTTTGAAGAGAAGACTGCTCAGACCCAGCAGACGGCTTATGCTATGACTTGAGTCATTACCTCATTTCAAACATAATCCATTTCAGGAATGACTTAAAGGAGGAAAGACTTATTTTGGCTCATGGCTTCAAAGGGTTGTAGTCCGTTATAGCTGGGCAGGCACAGAGGAGCGGAACAGGTCAGGATGGTGGAACTGTGGCAGCACCTACTCATACAGGGCAAAACCAAAACCAGGACAAGACTAAACAAAATGCCCACAATCCAAAGACCTGCTCCTGGTACAAAATGTGCATGCAGAAACCAGAAGATAGATTTGGATGCTGGTCCTCAGGTACCTTCTTACAGCCTTCATTTGAGAAAGGGTCTCTCATTGGTCTGGAACATTTCCATATAAGCCAGTCCAGTTGGTCCATTAGCTTCCAGAGAACTTCCTGTCTCTGTCTCCAATCTCTCCATTGCTGGGATTGCAGGCCTGGGCCTCCTTTTCCACGTGGGTCTGGACTCCGAAATCAAGTTCTCATGCTTTAAGAGGTAAGTGCTTTACTAGCTGAACTATGTCCCCAGATCTAAGAATTCCAAGTCTTTAATATGTTGTTTGAATCCCGGCATCTAACAATTCTGAGGTGATTGTGAAATTATATGAATAAATAAAGTTACCTTTTTTGAGGGGCAAGTTTGGATTGAGTTTTTACCAATTCCACATCAGGATCTCTGACTTCCCCTCTCTCTACCAAGTGTCTGCAAAAACAAGTCAGTTACCCAAAGTTGTGGTTTCTCCCTCTAAGACATCTCAAACCCAACTTGTCATCTCCATCCCAATCTAGTCAAGGTTCCATAAAGCAAAATCTTAGTCCCTCGGTTTTCTCTTCCTCTCCTCTTTATCTTCCTACTCAAAAGCTGCCAGAGTAATCCCCAGAATGGGTAGGTGAGATAATCAAGGTACTTCGACTTCATTTACAATGTTTCACAGACAGAATCAAGTTCAGCTTCTTTGGTCTGACCCTCCATACTCTCTGTAGTCTAGCTGTAGTCTCTACCTTTCCCACTTTTGGTTTCTGCTACCTCACATGGTTTGTGTTCAAGGATTAGGGATTCTTATCAGGCATTCAAATCCTTGGAGCAAGTTGGATGTGAATCTCATCCCAGCCTGGATCTTCCAGTTTCCAGGTCAAGTGACATCTTGCCCCTTTGAAATTGAAGTCTTCCCTGACACATGCCCAGAAGCAGCGTCTGCACTCTCTGAACGCGTCCATTGCTGTGTTGCTCCAGCCAGAAGACTTTGCACATTACCTCTTCCTCTCTTTCCAGGCTGTCATAGCTTTAGCTGGATACACCTGCGTTCTAGAAATCTTCCCCACTAGACAGTCACTCTTCTGCCATAGCTCTATTTCAGATTCCCATTGTATATAGTCCCTCTCTTCCAGGCTAACATTTTATACATGTGTATCTAATTGGTATAAATGAAACAATAAGTAGGTTTTTTAATATTTTTTTTAGTCAAGGTCATTTTATGTAACCCAAACTGGTCATAAGGTTATAGTCCTTTTATTTTAGACTTCAAAGTGCTTGGATTATAGGCATGTGTCACTATACCTAGTTTGTTGTTTTTAAACTTAATTTTTGAAGATCACCAATAAATGCATATCTAAATAAATAAACAAATAAACAAATCTTCCCTATTCATCTACGCTATCTTGAAATAGACTTACAGAAAATTGGCACTCTTAGGTACTATTATTATTATAAAGTTCATGTTCCCCATATTTTGCACTATTAATTTTCCTTTATAAGACTAAAAGTTAGGCAACTTTTTTTGACAAATATCTTACAAGATCTAAATTATTGTTGGTGAGCTCAGGAAGCACATAAAAGTGTAATTTAGAAAGCTGTCTGAGTCATGCCAACAGGACGAAGAAGAACACACACTCATGCAGTGAGCTACATATTACCAGATGTTATCCCGGAGATGACTTCCCTGCTGTCTCAAACAACCCTGTCAGATTAACAGAGTAGGCCTCATCAGTTCTGTTCAACCAGTGTGGAAAAGATAACACATAAAAGGGCGTAAGCCGTTATCAAGATTCCATGGAGATATTGGACAGGGCTAGTTCTAAAACTCAGCATTTCTGGCCCTACCCCAAGCTCTTTCAGCTGTCCCGATCCGTGCTACCTCAGGCCAACATAGGTGACTTTATTCCTCACCAGTCATTGATTTACTAAGGGACAGCCTTTGTAGTGTAAGGCGTGGAATACAGATTAGTATGATTTTCTTATTTCCAACTAGCCTTCTTTTCCGTTTCTCCTAGATGTGACTCTATAATGTCTTTGTTTCTGTTTCTTCCCTCAAGACTGTGAATGGAGGCAAGAGAGATGAGAGATAAATCCAGGGAAGCAAAAACAAAGACTAGAGTTCCCTTCACCTGGAGTCACCCTGGTCTTGAATTTCTTGATATGAAAGATAATTTATTTCTACATTACTGTTCAGCCTTCAAGTCTCTTGTGTGTGGAGGCATCACAACAGAAACAGCATGGAACTGAGATTCTCAGTCTCAGCCTCCTTTCTAACACTCCAAATTGGGGATCCTATTGTTTGGGGTTTGGGATTCTTCACAATAAAAAGGACATGAGTTTGATTGTGCTCAGTGTGTCTGGCAAATGCATCAAGGGGTAAGAATCACGTGGTGCATGGTGGATTATAAATGCTCTTCATTGGTATTCCAATTATATCAATGCTGCAAACACTTTTGCAAAGTACTCTTTAGGCCATAACTTTACACAAAACATTCTTTATTGGTTCCCTCATCCTTTCTCCTCTTGTCAGAGAGGAATTGTATAAATCAAAGGTAAAGACTTAGATCAAAAATACAAACCTCCGAGTGAACTTCATTTCCCTAAAGCTTAGAGATCATTGGGCAGGGCAGGGCAGCGGATAAAAAAGGCTTTGATGATAAAACTCTGGATTGGAGGTGGGGTTGGAGGGCTGCTACGAAGACGAGAATTTGCCTTGAAGTCAGCAATGAATTCTTCAAAGAGTGGTCTAGCAAATCAAAGACTTGTCAT
This sequence comes from Apodemus agrarius, assembly GCA_964023405.1. NCBI lineage: Eukaryota > Metazoa > Chordata > Mammalia > Rodentia > Muridae > Apodemus > Apodemus agrarius. The sequence goes on along the minus strand of OZ030005.1, from coordinate 81,456,596 downwards.
TTATTTGTTTTTAATTTTCCTGCAGAAAGGTTTTTAAGGATTTAGTAGTGCAATTTTGCTGCCTTATGAAGAAGACGGAAGTGGGTGAGGGTAAGAGCTGCCATCTCTTGCCTTGAAGAACAGGCCAGCTTAGGTAATCTGACGTCACCAGGAATCAGTTTAGAGCAGTCAGAGCTCCTTATCCTTTCAGGATGAATTTCAAGATGCCCAGTAAATGCCAGGAAACCCAGATACTACCAAATCCCTTGTATACACACACACACACACACACACACACACACACACACACACACATACTTTTTTACTGTATGTACATGCCTATAATGAAGTTTATTTTCTGAATTAGATAAAGAAAGAGAATAATAAAAGTTAATTACCAAATAGTTCAGTTATAACAATAATCTATATGAATAGGGCTCGCACTTTCTCTCAGACTCTCTGTATGTTCACCTTTTAAGGGGACTACATTATAGCTTCTCTTTGTTGTATCTAAATGACCACTTTACTCTTCTTGCATTTTGGTACCAGACCATTATTATTCATTTGTTGGGGACCATTATTAATTAAATAAGGATTACTGCTAGGATCCTGAAACCGTTGTCCTGATAATCAAGGTGCTATTAAGTGATTTGGGGATTGGGAGCACATATGGCATGGGTACACTGGACAAAGAAATGATCTGTGTCCCAGGAACAGTGCCACGGTCCCACACAAGATTCCATCAGATTACTCTAAAATAGCGAGCAATTTAAAATGTGTCTACTGCTTATTTCTATGATTTCCATGTAATATTTCCAGACTTTAGTGAACTACGGATAGTTTAAACTGCAGAGAATGATAGCTTGGCTAAAAGGAGCCATTGTACACAGTGACGCTGTAAAAGTAGCTTACGTACTGTAGACTTCACAGTATTTCTGTACTGAAGCCAAGTGAATCTCATTTTTACATACACCAATAACAAAGAACTCATACCACAGTTTCCCGTCTCTCTTCTCTTCTATCCCCCGCCCATCTCCCCTCTTTCTCCTCCATCCATTCCTTTCTGATAAGAAATTTCTCTTATGAATATAGATGCAAAAATACTAAATAAAGTTCTTGCTAACCGAATCCAAGAGCACATCAAAACGATCATTCACCATGATCAAGTAGGCTTCATCCCAGGGATGCAGGGATGGTTCAATATACGGAAATCCATCAATGTAATCCACTAACTACATAAACAAACTGAAAGAAAAAAACCACATGGTCATCTCATTAGATGCTGAAAAAGCATTCGACAAAATTCAGCATCCTTTCATGCTAAAAGTCTTGGAAAGAGCAGGAATTCAAGGCCCATACCTAAACGTAGTAAAAGCAACCTACAGCAAACCAGTAGTCAACATCAAAATAAATGGAGAGAAACTTGAAGCATTCCCACTAAAATCAGGGACTAGACAAGGCTGCCCTCTTTCTCCATATCTTTTCAATATAGTACTTGACGTTCTAGTGAGAGCAATTAGACAACATAAGGATGTCAAGAGGAAGAAGTCAAACTCATTATTTGCAGACGATATGATAGTTTACCTAAGCGACCCAAAAAACTCCACCAGAGAACTTCTACAGCTGATAAACAACTTCAGCAAAGTGGCAGGTTATAAAATTAACTCAAGCAAGTCAGTGGCCTTCTTGTACTCAAAGGACAAGCAGGCTGAGAAAGAAATTAGGGAAATAACACCTTTCACAATAGCCACAAACAACATACAGTATCTTGGCGTAACTCTAACCAAAAAAGCGAAAGATCTGTATGACAGGAACTTCAAGTCCTTGAAGAAAGAAATCGAAGAAGACCTCAGAAGATGGAAAAAATATTTCTTGCTCCTGGATTGGCAGGATCAATATAGTAAAAATGGCCATCTTGCCAAAAGCAATATACAGATTCAATGCGATCCCCATCAAAATCCCAACTCAATTCCTCATAGATCTAGAAAGAGCAATTCTCAAATTCATCTGGAGCAACAAAAAACCCAGGATAGCTAAAACTATTCTCAACAATAAAAGGACTTCTGGGGGAATCAATATCCCTGACCTTAAGCAGTACTACAGAGCAATTGTGTTAAAAACTGCATGGTATTGGTATAGCAACAGGCAAGTAGATCAATGGAATAGGACTGAAGACCCAGAAATGAACCCACAGACTTATGGTCAATTGATCTTTGATAAAGGAGCCACAACCATCCGGTGGAATAAAGATAGCCTTTTCAACAAATGGTGCTGGTTCAACTGGAGGTCAACATGCAGAAGAATGCGAATTGACCCACTCTTATCTCTTTGCACTAAGATCAACTCCAAGTGGATCAAGGACCGCCATATAAAACCAGACACACTGAAGCTATTAGAAAATAAATTTGGGAAGACCCTGGAGGACTTGGGCACAGGGGAAAAGTTCCTGAACAGAACACCAATAGCTTACGCACTAAGATCAAGAATCGACAAATGGGACTCATAAAATTACAAAGTTTCTGCAAGGCAAAGGACACTGTCAGAAGGACAAAACGGCAACCAACAAAGTGGGAAAAGATCTTCACCAACCCCATATCTGACAGAGGGCTAATATCTAATATATACAAAGAACTCAAGAAGTTAGACCCCAAAGAACCAAATAACCCTATCAAAAAATGGGGCACAGAGCTAAACAAAGAATTTTCACCAGAAGAAATTCGGATGGCCGAGAAACACCTTAAAAGATGTTCAACATCATTAGTCATCAGGGAAATGCAAATCAAAACAACCCTGAGATTCACCTCACACCAGTCAGAATGGCTAAGATTAAAAACTCAAGAGACAACAAGTGCTGGCGAGGATGTGGAGAAAGAGGAACACTCCTCCACTGTTGGTGGGATTGCAAAATGGTAAAACCGCTCTGGAAATCAGTTTGGCGGTTCCTCAGAAAATTGGGCATGTCACTTCCAGAGGACCCTGGCATACTACTCCTGGGCATATACCCAGAGGATTCCTCTGCATACAATAAAGACACATGCTCCACTATGTTTATAGCAGCCTTGTTTATAATAGCCAGAAGTTGGAAGGAGCCCAAATATCCCTCAAAGGAGAAATGGATACAGAAAATGTGGTATATTTATACAATGGAATACTACTCAGCAATTAAAAATAATGAATTCATGCAATTTGTAGGTAAATGGTTAGACCTGGAAAATATCATCCTGAGTGAGTTAACCCAATCACAAAAGAATACACATGAAATGCAATCACTGATAAGTGGATATTAATGAGCCCAGAAGCCCTAAATACTCAAGGCACAAATAGCAAGTCAAATGATTCCCAAGAAGAAGAAAGGAGAGGACCCTGGGCCTGTAAAGATTGCATCCAGTTTAGTAAAGAAACCGAGGGGTGAGGGGGAATGATTGGGGAATAGTTGGGGGGGAGAGGAACTATGGGAAGTATGGTGGGTGGGAACTGGGAAAGGGGAAAGCCTTTGGAATGTAAACATAGAATATAGAAAATAAAAATTAAAAAAAAATAAAATAATGAACAGTAGGTTTTTTTTAAAAAAATTGAAATAAATCAAATATACAGAAAAAAAAGCAAAGTAGCAATTTACTATAGGTGTAAGGACAGAAAATACAATATTGACAGGGTATATCTATATAGAATTTTATCTTAGTTACAAAAATTATACTTTTTAACTTTCAATGAACCTGTTAAGCTTGTGACAGATAATTAGTGTTTAACCAGATAAATACTCTGGTTAAAATACATTGCTATGCATGTAAAGTGTCTCTGTTGTAAATTTCAACAGATTTGTTTCCTATTAAATCTATGATTTGAATTTTTGTGTAAAAAAAAAAAGAAAGGAACGGGCCTCCTGTGAACATCAACCGGCCCTGCTATACCCAGTTGTAATAAGACTAGGCATGTCCTCGCTTATAAAGGCTAGATGAAGCAACCCTGCGTGAGGAAAGGGTCCCAAAGGCAGACAACAGCGTCAGATAGCTCCGGCTCCCACTGTTAGGAGTCCCACCCGAAGACCAAGCTACACAACCGTAACACATGTGCAGAGAGCCCAGGTCAGTCCCACGCCGCTTCCTGGTTGGCAGTTCAATCTCTGTGAGCGCCTGTCAGCCCGGCTGGTTGATTCTGTGGGTTTTCTTGGGGTGTCCTTGACTCCTCTGTCTCCTTTAATCCTTCCTCCCCTCAAGAACCCATTTTTATTATCAGCACAAGCCACAAAACCCCAGCTGCCCGCTCTCCCTCTCTGGCAGAGGCGCCTACTGCTCATCTGTAGAGGACGCCTCACTCTGAGCACGCGCAGCTGCTCACAGAGCTCCAGCCAGCCTTGAGAGAAAGAAACGAAATGTTCGATTATTGAAGGAAAAGCAAGAGAACCCAGGATCCAGGCCACCAGGGAAGCACGAGGCTTGACTGCCCACAGTGACCATGGGGTTACATGTTAACAGTTGTGGTTTAGTCGTGATTTCTCAGCAGGCAAAGGCAGTAATGTGAGCCACTACTTCCAGATCTCAGTGATTCTAGGGGATAAATGTCCTCACTAATTTTAGTATACTGGAAACCCGGATAAGAAAGTCACCCCTCCTTGAAGGAAGTTCCTACCTGCAGCTGCTGGTGTCAGTACTAGAATCTTCTGGCAGGGTGACCTTCAATGACTCTGCCTTCTGGGAGGATTCTCAGAACTGACACTCTCCGGGAGCCCAGGGACAGAGCCCCAGGAGTGCCCTGCCTGCCTGCCTTCCTATGGTAAGTTCCCGGCTCCCAGGAAGGAGTTTCTCCCGAACCAGGGCAGCAGCCCCAGACTGGCCTCTCCCTCCCTTTAGCCTGGAGAACAGCTCTTCCAGTGTTCTTCGGGACTTTGACATGAAAATAACACTGCTGATTACTCCTGCAATTTTCCTAATGCAAGTGCCCAGGGCAACAGGAACCAGGTGCCGAGGCTTGAAATGAAACAGCTTACTTCTCTGAGCAAGAAGCACATTGCTTCTGGAGAGGGAAGCTCTCCCCTTAGCCTCTGGTGGGCCACCTTTAACGCACTTTCAAAATGGGACCTAGCTATGGCACTCCTGGGCATGCCCCAGAAAGGCTCCAACTTCAGAGATTCTAACAACACTTTTGTAACTTGTCTGTTCACAATGACTAAGGTGTGGAGCCAGTCCAGATGTCCATCAGCAGATGATGAGTGCATGGTACATGTAAACAGTGAAATCTTATATATCTGTGGAGGAAAAAAATGAAATTTTAAAAATTTCAGGAAAATGGATGGTTCTGGAAATGATTATATTAAGAGAGGGGACTCAAAAATAATGCATATTCTCTTCCATGCGTGGCTCCTAGCTTTTAATGCTTTTCAGAGATGTATGGCATTATATATTATATAATATAAGCATATAAATATAAATATGTATGAGAGTAGTTGTGGTTATTGGCCCTGAAAGTAGGGAAAAGGACTGCAAAGTGCCGGGGGCGGGGGAGGGGGGAGATTTCAAAGGATGCACTCCTTAAAGGAAAGCAAAGGTGGGTGACGGGGTAGGGAGGGGCAGAGGATGCTGAGAAAAAGCAGGAGGAAGATCAACAATTAACAGCAGTCTTCAAAGATGCTGTAGAGGAGCCTAATACCTTGTGTGTAAATACACACACAAAGTTCAACACAGAATGAAACAGTGACTGACGTTCATAGAGTTGGTATGGAAGATTAAAAGTGTAACGGATGGCCACTACTTCCTGTTATGGCTCTGGGTGCTCAGAGCGACCTGACTGCTCCTCCACTCCTCCTTGGCAATCCTTTCCTCCTGACTCCTTGGCAATCCTTACCTCCGCAGACATGAAAGAAAACCCAGAGGCCTCAGAGTGTCTAAGAAGAGCAGGGACAGTCCCAGCTTAGGTTTGTTTCTGTCTACGCCAAGGTCAGACTGACTAAAGACTTCAGACAAAACAGCTAAACACTCCCTGCTCCCTCTCTTCAAAATGTCTCCCTGCCCCTTGCTCTATGACCTCCACTGCCACCACCAATCATCTGTCTCTGTGCTGGGTATAGAGGGGTGAGCAGTAAGACGGGATGTCTCCCTCTGCTAGTTTTTAGAAAATACCTATTCATAGATGTTTCGATAACCATGAGTAGCTAAAATGGACAATCAGTCAGTGTTCAATATGTTAATGTTTTTAGGTGTTTACTAATTTAATCAGTATAGCCCTATGAGGAAGGTACTAGTCATAACCTGGTTTGGCTCTTAATGTGATGGGTACACGGATGGCGTGTCCCCCACGCATTATCCACCACTCAGTGTCCCTGGCTCCACACCTTAGAGGCAGCTCGTGCTGGTAGGTCCAGGCTGTCAGAGGATGAAGGGGCTTCGTTGGAGCACTCCTTCTATGTCCGGCTCTTCTTTCTTGAGGAATGGTGCACCTCTCTGTGGACTTGGCAGTAGCTTCAGGCAGGCTTCCCTCTCCAGTAAGCATGCTCACCTGACATTCTGTCCCTTCTTCCAACCCCCAGCCTAATGATGGCACAGCACTCTGGGTGGCTCTTCCTTCACTCCCCAATCCTCCTCTTCCCTCTCCCAGACGGCGCTCTGTAGAGTCTCCTCATCTGAGCGCATCTGTGATCCTGCTGAGTTCCTGACTGACACGCCCAATTAACATAGTGAGCAGCAGAGATGCAAATTTTAGATGCAAACCCAACAGAAAAATCGGGAACGTAAAATGATATTAAAAGAAATTTAAAAGCCACGTGGAAGTTGTAGAAAATCACTACAGGAAACCATAAGCTGATCGGCAATATTTTTTAGAGAATGGCCATTGTTCCAGGCCTTCGAAACGCGGCTAGAACATAGACGCGGGACTTGGAATAGTGTTTCAAACACGAGCAGGGACAGAGGGGGCAAAAGTACTGGCCACATCTTAGAACCAAGTGGCTCAGTCTCATAAGCAGAGTACGCTTAGAAGTGGTGTTTCCCAAACTTCCTTCTTTAGAACCTTATTGGCCTATAAAACATTACTATCATATTGAAAAACATTAAAAATTCCCCAGTCAAAAAAAAAAATTCCCCAGTCAAGTAAGATTTAGTACCTTCTAATAAATGAGCGGAACAAGATTTGTTTATGCAGAAATCCTCAGAGCATTTAGGATGCTAATAAGCACATCAAATTAACCTTTAGTTTCAAAGACAATCTATTAATACCTCTAAGAAACATGGGAGGTGACTTTAAAAATACACATCTTTCCCAAAGGGATTCTATGTGGGTCTTTCTGGTAGAGCACTTCAGAATAGAATGGGGCACCCAAATTCAGAGCCTCCTTGAAAATGTTCATTGGAATGGCTCAAATCATGGATAAATGGCATTCAGAATGCAACCATGGAGAAAAGGAAGTTGAATTTATCACCTGGATATGACTTGGAAGGAAACAGTGGTGATCAGAAAATTGAAACAGAGGATTAGACTTATTTATGTATTGGACAATATTAGAACTTGGCAGTAAAATTTCACATGTGTTATGTCCTGCTCGTCATAGTTAGCCATTCAAACTGTATCAGACTTGATACTGTTTATATATAAATTGATTGAGCCTTTACAAGGAGCTCTTGGCTCCACTGTAGAGGAAGAGGCTACAGACTCCAGAAGAAATCAAGATGGATTTCCTGCTAAGGGGGTGCTCTGAGCCACTTGAACATCAACATGCAAATGCACATGACCAGAAGACACTATTTTCATAGACGTCCCTGAGAGCAAAGAGTGATCTTAAACACCCAGCGCCTGAGGGTTTGGAAGCCTTCACAGATGAGTTGATGTTTGAGCTTGAAAAGAGTGAGTAGGATTTGACAGACAGAAGAACTGTCTCATGAAAGACACTGAATTCAAGCATCCAGACTCCACATTTAACCACATAAAAGCTTCTTGTAAGAGAGAAAAGAGACTCCAGTATTTGTGGATAAATATAACCAGAAATTGAAAACAAAGCGATTTTCTTTAAAAAAAAAAAAAAGTTTTCTAATTTGAGAGAATTTTTTTGTAATGTAAAAAATCTTTGATTTCTTTTTTGTTCTTGATGACTCAACCCTTTATAGAGCTAGGGAACACCAGAGAAAACCAGTGTTCCTCTGGAGACTTTTCAAATTTGACCAAAGAAAATGAGAAACACACAGTTATTTTGAAATGTTCCTAATTTTTCAGTTTAGAAGAATGCCCACAGTATGGAGGACATTGCCAGCGCCGGAGTCTGTGTTCCCTCCTGGCAGTTGATCTGGTCTTCACAGTAGGTCAAGAGTAAGGCCTTCCCTTGCTGCACAGCCTCTGTCTGTCACCGAGTCCCACGCATGCCACTGTGAAGTACTAACAACATTTAAGATTAGGCATATGTGGCATTGGTAGCGTTTGATTCATTCCTTCAATAACTTTGAAAATGTTTAGTGAGCACTCATAATAGCAATAATAATGATTATTAATAACCATAACACTTACATGTTATGCCTTCTCATATTTGTGTAAGTCAGATGGTGGTATTTATTTTTAAATGCTTATCATGCATAATCTCTAGCAAATCTAGGATTTTTTTTAAGTTTTATTAGACTTTCTTTGCTTGATTAGATGCTTGGAAAATTTCATATCTTCAATGTTTCATCTTGTAAGGTTTTTTTATTTAATTATAGAATCTGTTGTGCTCTTTTTTTTTTAACAACATAAGGTTTTAAATATAATATAAACAAAAAGAAACTTGTGTCCTTTAGACACTAATAAATTTAAGTATAAAGGTTTGTCAGTGGTTTAACAGGTATTTGTTGATTAAGTTGGTGATGCCTTAGAGAAGATTAAAGCAAGAGGCATGAAGGGAAAACTTAAATCTGTAATTTTTCCTAAATTCAACACCGAAAGAAGCATTCTTACTCATAGACCACACCAATAAAAACATCTGAGGACTTGAATAGCAACTTAAACTAATTTATTCTTAGAATTTTTTTATTAAATATGTGGCATTGGTAGCGTTTGATTCATTCCTTCAATAACTTTGAAAATGTTTAGTGAACACTCATAAAAGCAATAATAATGATTATTAATAACTGTAGCTGATAGAAGTCCAGAGCGTATTGAACGCCGAGTGCTGCGTATTGGTGCTATCCTTAAACAACCCCCCCCCCCGTTAGCCCCGAGCACAGATCTGAAAGCTGAAGCACGGAGAGTCCCATCCTCTGCTAACGTCACCCAACGGGCAAATGAACTCTAACTCATCAGCCTGACTCCAGAGCTTCACATTCTTCTCTGGCTTAGGTTCCCACAGTAAACCCTGCGGAAGTCTAAAAATTTTAAAAAGAAATGCTGTGCTTCCCCTCCCTCCAAACGTTACAGAGTTGGGCTCTAGGAAGGCATCACCCCAGTTCTGACTGCAGATGAGAAAGAAGGACATTGAGCAAGCGAAGTCCGAGCAAGGTGTTTTACTTGAGGGCACGCCCTTTACGGCTCAGATAGGCTCCAGCCCCACCCCCATCCGCTTCCTTATCTCGTTCTAGCCTTCACATTCAATCTGTGGAGTTGACAACGCACACTTAGCAAACTACTAGCTCCGCAAAACACTCGTGAGACTCACGGAAGTAGTGAGAAAGCACATGGAAATGATCATTTAAATTATGTTTTATGGTCCATGTCTGTTGGTAGTGTGTGATCTTTCAATGCACATGCATTCTGCAGAGTGCTCTAGCCAGGAAATAGATCTCCTCTGAAGTAATCTGACTGATAACTTCCCAACTGACTAGCTTGCTGACGCTGTGTATGGATCTCGGCCTCATAAAACAAACCCTGAATTAAGCACCACAGTTTAGAGCTGGTGTTGGGCCCCGTTTCCAGTTGTCACTCGGGTCCCTTTCACAGGCGGATGTGAGGCCATTTAACAAGTCTGGTCAGCACCCGCACAGCTGAAAAAGGTAGCAGGTGCTCTGGAAAGGACAGAGAGAGTTGGACTGATGGCTGCGGCAGACTCGGCTCCTTATCGGAAGTTCTAGAACAGAAGAGTCCCGGGGGCAGTGCGGACTCTCAGCTGAGGTAAGAGACAGGCCAGCAGGAGCCTCAGCCAGAGCAGAGCTTGGGACCCTAACCGAACACTCCAACCTCTGTGTCCCGACTGCAAAATGGAGAAAATCATAGTCCCTGGCTGTAGGGTGAATCCCTGAATTCTCAGTATAATTAGTGGGACCATTATGAAGTAGACAACCTCAGGAAGTAAATTAATATTAGGGAGGGGAGAGGATTTGTCTTGTGAGGTTGCACTTGAAGTGAGCCAGCCATCCTTGTTCTCATATCACCACGTGATGACATGATGCCTAGTGACCTATTTTATTAGTACAGACACTTCCAGCTTAGATTTCTCAGCCACTAGACTCGTGAGCCAAACAAGTTTCTGTTCATTGTAAACTATCCAGTGTGTGGAGCTCTTTTGCGGCAGTATATGACAGACTGGCATATCTCTCTTTTTCTGTTTATCTTGAAGATTACATGCAATAAAAGATACTCCACGCCACCAAGCATAATATGTGCATTTAAGGAACACACCCGTAATCTTCATAGCTGAGTCCTAGCTCCGCTCCCTTGATCCTTGCAGATCTCTCATCTATACAGTGGAAATTCTCTTCTCATCATACGGCACTGTGGCTCAACAGACCCAGTGAGATGATGTACTTTAAAACCTTGCCCAGAACCTGGGGATGTATCCCAGTGGTAAAACTTTAAGCCAGTGCGAGCAAGCTGCCGGATCCAATCTCCAGCAATTCAAAGTGAGAAAAGGCAATAAAATGAAACCCCTGGGCCTTCACCTTCTGAGCTTCAATTCCAATCCCGTAGCCTCAGGGAGGTCTTCAGACCTAGCATGATAAGAAGCAATAATTCTCTCCCATTTTCCAGCTCATGTTTGTTCCTTGACCTAGACTATAATTCCCCTTTCCTGTGTCAAAATTTATTTCAAGTCCATAGCTTTTAATGACCTGCACCAAAAGGGTCAGGGGCATTTGCACAACCCCAGAAATTTTCAACAGAGTGGACAGACAGTCCACCTTGCAAGCCTCGCCCTGAGCACGCTTTTAACTCCTCAACTGCAGTGCACATAAAAAGGTTTGAAAAGGCAGTAAGGGGGCTGAGGTCCTTTCCCCCTGGGGGGAAGATGGACAAGTACAGAAAAAGAAAACAGCAGCCATCTATGTGCGGCATGGGAACACCTGCTGTGTGCACAGCACACTTCTCTCAAAGGTCAAAGTACACTACAGATCCATCATGCTGCTGTCCATACGGCCATCACACAGATGACCTAAGGGCCGAGTTATTTTTCTGTAACAAACCTAGAGTCCCAGAGTCCATCTAAAGCCAGAGTCCTGTTTAAGCCCTGGACCCTCTCTGTACGCCCATCATTTCTGAGAACCCTTGTTTGCTTGTTGGCTGTTTGGGGGAGAAGACAGCCCCACCTGGAACTGGCTGAGGGAGGGGAGTGTTCCGAGGCCCATCTGGGCCCCAGTTTTTCTTTATGATTGATGGAAGTAATATTTGCTCTTCGTGGCTCTACTTTGGGAACTACGACCGTTAAGAAAAATAAGCAATAAATGTCAAAAGTGGGCTGAAGTCCTGCTGTAAAAGAAGGCTCCAAAACACTGTCTTTTTGCACAGTGGATTAACCACCGCTCGTGTTTATTACCTGTTCCCTGCACATAAAGAACTATTCTCGAGCACTTTCTGTGTAATTATCTATTCAACCTTTAAAACAACCCCAGCCACCCTGGTTGTATTGAAGAGGCTACTGAGGCAGAGAATGGTTAGGACAGAAGCCACAATGTTAGTAAGGAGCCGGTCCTGGCAGGGTCCCCACACAAAGCTGTGGGACCTTTTGACATAGGAAACAGTAGCACTGACGCTGTGCCGCACATGCATAAGGAGGGCAAAGTTCCTTTATTGGGAGAACAAAGGAGATGATCAGGAGGCTTCACTCAACAGAGAACCAACACGCTTTCATTCATTTTTGGGAAAGAACGGAGATGACATTTAAAAATTATGCATTAGTCAAAAGACTTGTTTTCGTTTTGTTGTTTTGGAAACAGGGTCTCTCTGTGGAGCCCTGGCTGCCCTGGAACTCACCTTATAGACCAGGTTGGCCTCAGACTTACTTAGAGATTCTCCTGCCTCTGCTCTGGAGTCCTAACAGTAAAGGTGTATGCCGCCACCGCTGGCTGAGAACGTAAAATGCTTCAGTCAAGAATGCCGAGTCCACACGGTGGCTGGTGTCACCCTCTTGCCCAAATGCTCTGCTTCCAGTTTGATCCGAGCCTCGTGATGTCTAGACTGGAGGGCTTGAGCTTGTGAGGAAGTACAAGGGCAGGGAAAAGAAACTCGTATCAACTCCACAGGCCATAGGCAGGATAACCCTGTATTATAGTCTTGGACAAAGTAGTTCTCAATGCTTACATGTAGTGGTGAGAGGCCGACAAGCCCAAGGCTGAGGAGAGACGTGATATAACAACAGAGGCACCAAGTCTTTCATCCCATCCATCCATCAGCTTAGGCTCGGGGCCTCCGTATTCATGTAAAGTAACGAAGCCAATAGTTTAGTTAGCCCACACATCAAAGGAACTCTGGTATTAAAAGCGGATAAGCAGCTAACAACATATCCCATGGCCGTATGACCTTGAAAGTAAATAGTTATTTTCTTAACTAAAAGCAAATGAAGCCAAAGGGTTTATCCGGGTTTTTTTCTTCTGTAATAATTCCTGTGCCTTTGTCATTTCTGTGGCCTCTTGAACTGCATTAGGTTTTACTTGGTTTAGTCGTAAAGAGTTCCAAGACCATAAATACAACTCCATGAAGAGCTATAAACCCTGGGAGACCCATAATTTAATTTGTTTTACTTGTGTGATTTCAAAACATCAATATAAGCATATTCTGGATCAGTGAGATAACCATCAGTATTACATTTCTTTTTAATTAATTTATTTATTATATCTAAGTACACTGCGGCTGTCTTCAGACACACCAGAAGAGGGTGGCAGATCTCCTTACAGATGGTTGTGACCACGTGGGTGCTGGGATTTGAACTCAGGACCTTCGGAAGAGCAGCCGGTGCTCTTACCCCACTGAGCCACCTCTTTTCTATTGCTGTGATAATACTGCATGGCCAGGGCAACTCAGAGAAGAGTTTATTTTGGTTTACGGTTTGAGAGGGTTAGAGTCCATGGTGGCGAGGCGTGGCAAGCAGGAGGCCATACCTTAAATGCAAGCACAAAAGAGAGAAGGTGGACTGGGAATGGTGCCAGACTCTGAGACCTCAAAGCCCACCCCCAGAGACACACTTCCTGAGTCAAGGCCACACCTCCCAAGCCTCCCTAAGCACTGCCACCAACTGGGGACCAAGTAGTTTACATGCCAGAGACTATGGGACACATCTCATTCAAATCACCACACAATGCCAAGAGTTAATCTGGTTTTCTGTGCCTGTCCGTGTTATGCTTTGGCCCTGGGGGGTGGGGTGGGGTGGGGAGGGGGTACCCCTTTCACTGTTATGTTAACAAGAAAGAGAACTGGGGAGAGCAAGGAGAGATAAGAGTCTTCCTTAGGCATCACAAGTACCACAGGAGTGGAAACACCGGGGAGGAGAACTGAGGAGAACTGAGGAGACCCCCCTCAGGCAGTCATTGTCCTAAATCGCGCTGTTGTGGAGGATAAGTTTTGTATCCGATCAGTTTTAGTTTTATTCTTGAGTTGTTCAAACATTTACGTTTTTACCTAGCTTTGTGTATACTCTCACATTAATAGAGTCTTTACAAAGAAAATGTAAGCCAAGACTGGGGGGCTCTAAGAAGGTTTTGCCTTTAACATGATGGACAAAACCAGTTTCCTTTATGTTTGAAAAATACTACTCAACAATGTGTCCAGGGCTTTCCTATTTAAAGGCAAGGCAGATAGTAGCTCACTGGGCGTGTCTTTAACATCCTGGTGTGGAATAGGATGTCAGGCCCCCTCTTTCTGAGGGCAGGCTTTGACAGGAAAAGGAAGGCTACTCTGGGATTGACAGGAGAAAAAAAAACTCTGCAAAATCTTGTCCTATGGTTCAGGAGCTGTCTGACTGCTAGCAAGATTAGGCTTCTCAATCCTCCCTTCCTTGGGGGTCATCCACAGCACCACCCTTTTCATCTTCATGGCCTGCGTCAAAGGTCGGATCACAGAAATGGATGTGTGTGGGAGAGACTACCAAGACCCTAGCATTAAATATTTGAACAGTGAGGTCAGCGAGCTGACTTGCAGAAGACCCCCAGGTGTGGACTTCTTCAGTGATTTAGGGGAGCAGGCACCATAAGCTAGGAGGTGGCTCCACCAGCTGGTGCCCTGGTGCCCCAATAAAGACCAGGCCAGGGGCGGCGTCAGCAGCCAACCCCTGGGAAGCTGCCAAGTCCGCGATCCCCTGCTGTGCTCTGGGACCCAGCGTGCTGGTGGCTGAACCGCAGGACCTGCATCCATGGTAGCCCGCCTCTGGATTACAGACTGCGGTATACTCTAGAAGCGCTTGAGGAGGAAATAAGGTGGGAAGGAGCTCGGTTGTCACTATTTAAGGCTCACAGAATGTGCACCGGTGAGGAGCTCCCAAGTTTGAATTCAACTTTGCAAACCTGCCTAGGGGTGCCCCATGCACCCTGGGTGCTGGAGGACTGGAAGGTTGGAAGGGACCGCCCACGCTCGAGCAGGGCTTTAGCAGGCTTCAGGCAATGCAGACCCCTAGAACTTGGTGTGAGTTGTCGAGCGGGAGAGTACCGGAGTCACTAGTAGGAGGATCCCTCCATCGTGCGCGGAACAGAGGCAGAGAGTCCCGGGACCCGCTGGTGGCGAAGCGTCGCGGAGACCCACCTGCGCGGGGCCGGAGGGTCCAGGATCTCTGAATAGCAGGGTGACGCTGCCCAGAGGCAGGCGGCGGAGGGGAAGGGGAGGCGACGGCTGGGGGCGGGGCAGGCGGGGCGGGAGGGGCGGGAGGGCCCGGGAGGAGAAGCGGAGGGGGTGGGGGGCGGACCCGGCGCTGCGGGCGCCGCCGGACCGCTGGCTCGCACTCGGCCACTCGGCGGAGCAGGCATGGGAGCCGCGCGCGTCCTCCGGGCGCCCACACCTGTCTGAGCGGCGCACGGCCGCGGCCCCGGCGGGCTGCTCCACGCGGGTGAGTGCAGTGCGGGGACCCGGCGTCTCCGGCTGGGTCTGAGGGACCGGGCGTCTGCTAGAGCCGGACAAAGGGTCGGGTGCGCGCGGGGTGGGGTGGCTGCGGGGGACACTGGAGAGTTTGCCTTGGCCTCCGCACAGACTCTGGGCTTAGGATGAGCCTCCCTCCCCGGACACGCGCTCTGCAGGGCGTATGGATTCACCCAGTGTCTCTCGGAAAGTGGATGGGGAAAGGAGGCTTTGAAAGTGCTGTCTTGGATGCAAGGTGCTGTGTGGGGGTCAAGTGGAGCTGTGTCTGGCAAATTGTCCCCGGAGTGGTCAAAGTAGGCTCTTCCCCACGAACACCCACCTTAACCTCTACCATTTGCTTTCCTTGAGTTTTGCACCTACTGTATCTGACTTCATTATGCTCTGAGCATTAATTTTTAACCTGACACGTGATTATGAACACACCTTAACAAGCAAGAAAAAGTCAGCAAACACAGGTTGGGAACAGGCTCTGTGCTGGGTGACGACTTCGCGCTGCGCGCTAAGCCTGGAAAATGCTGCCCGGGCTATCGACAGTTGGCGGAAGCAAATATTTCTTCAACATGTAGCCATTTATCACAAATTGTTAACTGAAAGAAAAGATTTCTTCCTCCCCTAAAACCTTTAAGAGAGGAGAACCGTATTTAGATGGAGCAATCCCACCCTCTCCTGAAATGGCGCTGGCTCGCCCTCCCACCCCCCTCAAAGCATCTCTGGAGAAAAGCCTCTGACTAAAATCCTGTTTGTTTTATTGTCCATTGCGTGACATCCCTGAGAATTTAGAAACAGCCCGTGGCATGTGGAGAGCTCCAGATTATTCAGTATCCCGGTTAGTATAGAAATTGCTTCTCCCAGGACTTGTAAGTGAACTTGGGGGATCCTAGCGAACTCCTTAGGGACAGATAGGCCAATACTAAAATCGCCTCATCAGGTTCTGTGGGAAGAGTTTGATTTACAGTTGAAGTTAGGTTTTGCCAAAAGCCCTATTGCAACTTAGTATCAGGCTATGGTTAGACATTGTTTCAAGAGAACATTTAAAAGAACTACTGTTTTTCCAGGAGTCTCTCAGGAGTGAGGCGCAGTAGTGCACACCTATGAACCTGGCACTTGGAAGGCTGGGGAAGGCCAGCCTTGAGGCTAGCCTGGGTTAGACAGCGAACATTTTTAAAGCGTCTCTTAGAACTGGATTGGGGGCGGGATAAAGGGACAGAGGATTCTATTGAAGGCACTACATTCTTTTTTTTTTTTTTCCTAAATGTGCCACAAACATATGAATACACCCTTCACTTGTATTTTTCCACTATTATAAACAGACAATAGGCAACTAACTTGTGCTTTCTTGGAACTTAGAAGAAAGCAGTCTTCCAAGGTAATTAATATGGATTTCATTTCTGTCTCACTGAAGACCATTCAGGTAGATAGTGGATGCAGGTGTATTTTTCTGCCTGTAGTCTAAGTGCCAAAGTGCCCATTAGTGTGTCTGAGAACATTGTCTGCAGTGTTCAGTCTCAGGTTCTCCTGAGCATCCCTCCCATGGGTGTTTTAGGTGTAGACGCACCAGGCTTATTCATGCCTAATTCCAAATAACCCCAGGGACTCCGTTTCTCACCACTGACAGCGTTATGCACTCTGTTCTTGCTCCGCTGCTAGGTTGTCTTGGGATTACTAGGATGGCTCATTTCGCCTAAAACCTGATAGAGAGGTTAAGCTCGGTGTGACCACAAGATCATGCTTGATTTGCTGGGCTTCTTAAGTCCCCTCCTGTTTCCTTACGAGACCATCATTCTTAAGCTCTCCTGTGACGAGGTCTGTCTTGCTTTAATGGGTTATGTGACTCTGGAAAATGAGAGCAAGCCTGGCTTCCGTGTGTTCACAGAGCTCTGTTCAAGTGCGCACAGAGCATTTGCTTTGGGAATTAGCAAAGCCTCATTGTTCGGTCTCCCTGGCCACAGATTTCAGGAGGACCCTTTGTCACGCTTCCAACTGGTGTCTAGAATGAGCACCTTCGTGCACTTTCTTGCCTTTTATTGTGGTCACAGGAAACCATGCTCTGTATAATAGAGAATAGATGCCTGAAAAATTAGATGTTCTCTTGTAGCGATTTCTTGCTTATAGAAGTTAAATCATCCCTTCAAACATGGTCCCCCGGGAGGAGGACTAAGTCATTAGCAGTTTTGAAGACTTCCCCATAGAGAATCACAAAAGTTAATCTCAGTACTGCAGCCCTAATCCTCAGTCCCTAGAAAGATTAATACCATTGGCACATCTGATAATGTGCAAATTCCCTCTACCATAAAACTATTATTGGACTTAGGAAGTATGTTTATAAAGTGTAAATATTTTGACACACTAGATAGCTAGACGGTGGCTCATATTTGCCACCTGGGCAGGGAGTGTGTAGTCTTCTTATGAGTCAGACAGAGTTGGAAAAGAAATGCATTTTCTGTATTACTAAACATGATTAAAAAAAATAGCTGCTCACCTTGCTTTTCCATTTTGCTTTGCCATTAGGTGAAGTAATTCATAAAAACATTTAGTTGGAAAGCTTAGAAGATAATTTATGTGCATGAGGAACCTGTATCCTGCAAAGGTTCATTCCTAGAAACGGAATGTGACAGAACTAACATTTTTTTTCATCCAGATTTAGCTATAAGGAAGATAAGGTTTGGAAACCTTCATTCCTTTAAAAAGATGTTGATTTTTCAAACAGCTCTACAAGAACAAGATGATCCACTTTTAAATATTTAAAGGATTTGAAGTTAAGCAGCACATGTATCATTTTTCTAGCTAAGAGATTAAAATTGTGTATGTTACATCTGTTTATGTCCCTGAATGTCTATGTGTAAATCACTTTAAATAGGATGACAGACCAAATTACCTTGGATGCTTATAACTTTAATAGTCAGATGCCAGTTTAAGTCCACATGAGGACATCACATTTAGTTTTATATCTCAATTGCTCACCAGATATTCCCAATCAATTTGGAAAAATGATCTGCACTAATTTCTTGAAGTCTATATCCCTTTCTATGTTTGGATTAAAGTTTTAACCTCCAGAGGCTCATAGAAACCTTAAGGAAAACGTAGAATGAAGATTGTCTTATCACATCAATGAGTACAGTTGAACACCACTGGGAACTTCTAAGCCTTGTTTCTAGCTAAGAGAAAATAGTACTTCCAAAGTACCCCCAAATTTGATCTTACACAAAGAAAGCTGTGTTTTTCCTTAAGTGGATAGCAGTCTTTCCCATAGATGGCCAACTTCTCCCTGGTTCTTGGCTACGTGATCAGAACTTAAGTTGTTAGCAATCTGAATTGGTAATAGCCTATCATTTGGTAGACCCTTTAGCATGCTTTCATTTGTAAGTGATCTCCAAAGTTGTTGGCATGCAGTCATCTACCATTTTGCCAAGGAGTAAATTTGACCATCGATAGTGAGAGGCTATCAGGAAAAGAGCCAAGTGACTGACTACCCAGCACCCACAGTCCTGGGAAGACTGGGTACCCGTCCATTCAGTGCCGCTCACTTGACTGGTTTCTAAAGAAGTTACTTCTTTTTTAAACACAGACTAAGGGGGGGGGTGGCATGTTGGCACTTGTGAAATGGGGTGTACTTTGGAACCTTAGAAAGTATTCTTTAAATAAATAGGGATTTGCTGTACAGGCAAAGCATTTGGAAAGAGGGTTTAATTTTGCCTGAGAAGAGGATTAGTTCATTAAAGCAAAGTTTAGTTGTATTTTTAAAAATGTGTTTTCAGTGGTCTCAGAGTTTTCCTGACATTCTCTTTCCTGACACCCTTGTCAACAAACTGTTTCATTTTTAAATAGATGGATAAAGCTATCGACAGCAGTACAAGTTTGGTCTGGCTGGTAACTCAGGCTCTAGCCAATCATGTGCTTGTTTCAGATTTGGAATTCACAGTTTCATGTTCTGAGATTAGCATATCTTAGCGCTTGCGTTTTTCTTGTCTACCGAAAATATTATACGTGTCTTATAAGTGTGGCACAGGCCTGTCTCATAGTCTATGCTCCCCACACATATTTTAAAATCAGGGTCACTTGACAGCTTGGGCCTCTGGATTCTGTTGTCTACTTAAGACAAGATGAAATAAAACTTGGGGGTATTGTGCATAACAGAATTAATGTTTTCCACATTAGTCAAGCAAAGAGAGGATAGTTGTGCTGCCGTCTTCGAGGGAGACACCTGATTTCTTTAGTAGATCCCGTGCGACGGGGATTCTGACTGGAGTGGCGTGGCTAGCCAAAGCAGGAATTACCATAGAGCAAAGGCCGTTCTCACCAAAGATGAGCTCAAGAACTGGGTCCTCAGCAAGTACCTGGTGTAGTCAGGCTGAAAGCATGCTCCACAGATCTCCCAAAGCATTACCATCACTACATGGCTTAACTCGCCGTTGCAGGCTGGACTCAGTATCAGCACATCCTCCCTGGTCACTTTGGACCATTAGTCCTAACATGATTGTTCCCAGCAGTCACATACAAATACACACGTGCACATATCCATTTACTCCATGATTTCACAGATGTAAGAAAACAACTCAATGTTTTTCCACTCCCAAGTACCCAACTATTCCCCCAAATAC
The DNA here is from genome assembly GCA_964023405.1 of Apodemus agrarius. NCBI lineage: Eukaryota > Metazoa > Chordata > Mammalia > Rodentia > Muridae > Apodemus > Apodemus agrarius. The sequence continues at coordinate 81,436,800 of OZ030005.1, read as the reverse complement.
CCAAGATCTTTTCTACTTAGAAAGGTGGAGAGAAGTAGAATTTTGAGGACTTGGGAAATAGAGGAAATGGGTTTTTGAAGAAGCTCATTCCTTCAGTTCTCTACTCCCATTATCATCAGCAGAAGTAGAGTTCAAGGCAATGGGGCAGAAGAGGTAGCAGAGGGGACAGAACACACATTTTAGTGTGCGGATATTAGGGGTGTGGCTTGGCTCGCTCAGGTAGGCTAGGTAAGATCAATAGAGGTTTCTGCCTTCTGTAAAGCAAGCACAAGGGACCCAGAAGCTGCCAGTATATCTGTATCTTACAAGAGGAAGGGAGTAAAAAGGAAGAAATCACTGGTTTCTCTAGTTGAGGCTTTGTTCCCTCAGCCGGACTCTTGAGAAATACCCCTCCCATTCCACTCTGGAATGCCTGATTGTGAGTGAGTTACCCTACCCACTGAGTCAGCTGAACCAGAAGATGTGGAGCCAGGCAGAGCCCACTGATGCTTAGGCCATGAGGAAAGCACTCCCAACCCTCTTTGTGATTGCTTTTCTCCAGGGTTGACTGATCAGGGCTTTAAGCACGTCTTTCAGGATACAGTTTGTGCTCTTGCATTTAGTACACAGAGCGCTCCACACTGGTGTGTGTGTGTGTGTGTGTGTGTGTGTGTGTGTGTGTATTAACTGCCGCCCCACCCATCTTCCCTGTCTGCCCCCACTGAGCCGAACGTAATCCCTGAGTTGACTCACACTGTTGCCCACCGCCATGCTCTTGCGTGCTGCTCCTTCTGAGTGTCCCCTTCTCTGTCCCCTGATACAGCTAACGCCTTTTCACCGTCACACCTCCTCTCAGTGCAACGCCTCTCCTGCTCCTCTTACTCTCTGCATCTAACTTTACACCCTTTGTCTGAGCCACCACACCATCCACGCATATCTGTCACCGGAAGTCACCATGCATCATTCAAGGAATATATTTCCTGAATTGCAATATTAATTTATTCTTCCAGCAACGTGAGCGTCCATCCCGTGACTCTTTCAAATGTTAGCGTAGGTCCAAGGTAAAGGCATTAGACAAGCTGAAAACGCAGATACGGACACCTGAATAAATAACCTACAGCAATAATCATAAGGTTATTAGATACAGTGTTTAAAGCTTCGTATCTTTAACATATCTTTATTTACTTACATGGAAGTGTAAGGTTATTCAGGATCCAACAGCTGTTTCAGCCACACCCTAAAATATAAAATTTCAATGCATTGGGGTAAAACGCACCCACGTTGCTGAAGGTTGGATCAAAGGCAATGCCCAACACATTTTTTTTCCGAATTCAAAATAAACATCTGCAAAATTCTCATGTCATCTTCCAAATGCATGCATGCATCATGTAGGAATGATAAGATTTCTAGTATGACTCCACCCCTCCCAGATGCCTTTGCATCCAGTAAAGTGTCTGATTTAGATTTATTATCTAAATAAGCATGTTGCCCAGAAAATTATGTAAGAACCGAATGTAATAGAATAAGATAAGAAAGAAGGAAAGGAGCTGGGCAGTGGTGGTGCACGCCTGTAATCACGGCACTCTGGGAGGCAGAGGCAGGCAGATTTCTGAGTTCGAGGCCAGCCAGGTCTACAGAGTGAGTTCCAGGACAGCCAGGGCTATACAGAGAAACCCTGTCTCGAAAAAACCAAATCCAAAAAAAGAAAGAAAGGAAGGAAGGAAGAAAGAAAGAAAGGAAGGAAAGGAAGGAAGGAAGGAAGGAAGGAAGGAAGGAAGGAAGGAAGGAAGGAAAGGAGCTGGGGTGGGTGAGTAGCTAGACACGAGAGGAAAAGGAATATATAATCAAGTAAAAAGAATATTCAAAATCTCATAACAATGAGAGCTGGCCACATGCACTATATGAATAGTGGTAAATTTTCTAGATGTGGCCCTGTAATGGCCCATGATCTTTTCTTCTTAAGCATGAAGGGGTGGAGGGGAAATAGCTTCATTTGGGGCTGAGGTGGGGAAATGATCCCGAGGTCAAGCAAGTCCTTGCATGTAAGTGAGACCACTGCCTGAGGGATTCTCTCGCTGGGAACCCGAGGAATGTCCCCAGTCTTAGAAACGCGACCAGCATGCAGCTGTGCATTGCCAGGCTGCGGTAAAGGAAAGTGTCTCGCCTTTCGTCCTCCTGACTTCTTGTCTTTGTTCCTACAGTAGCACTCAGCATGGCCGGAATCCCAGGGCTCCTCATCCTTCTTGTCCTGCTCTGTGTGTTCCTGCAGGTGAGTCCCTACAACCTTCCCTGGAAACCCACGTGGCCGGCTTATCGCCTCCCTGTGGTCTTGCCTCAGTCTACCCTCAACTTAGCTAAGCCAGACTTTGACGCCAAAGCGAAATTGGAGGTGTCCTCCTCCTGCGGGCCCCAGTGTCACAAGGGAACACCACTGCCCACCTACGAAGAGGCCAAGCAGTACCTTTCTTATGAGACCCTTTATGCCAATGGCAGCCGCACAGAGACTCAGGTGGGCATCTATGTCCTCCGCCATGGGGAAGGCAGGGCAGGAGGCAGAGACTCGGAGGCCACGGGGAAATCTCGCCGGAAGAGGCAGATTTACGGCTATGATGGCAGGTTTAGCATTTTCGGGAAGGACTTCCTGCTCAACTATCCTTTCTCAACCTCGGTGAAGTTGTCTACTGGCTGCACGGGCACCCTGGTGGCCGAGAAGCACGTCCTCACGGCTGCCCACTGCATACACGATGGGAAAACCTACGTGAAAGGGACGCAGAAACTCCGAGTGGGCTTCCTGAAGCCCAAATATAAGGATGGTGCCGGAGGGGTCAACGGCTCGAGCTCAGCCACGCCAGATAAGATGAAATTCCAGTGGATCCGCGTGAAACGCACCCACGTGCCCAAGGGTTGGATCAAGGGCAATGCCAACGACATTGGCATGGATTATGACTACGCCCTTCTGGAGCTCAAGAAGCCCCACAAAAGGAAGTTCATGAATATCGGCGTGAGTCCCCCCGCGAAGCAGCTCCCAGGGGGCAGGATCCACTTCTCTGGTTATGACAATGACCGACCCGGCAATTTGGTGTACCGCTTCTGTGATGTCAAAGACGAGACCTACGACCTTCTCTACCAGCAGTGTGATGCCCAGCCCGGGGCCAGTGGTTCAGGAGTCTATGTGAGGATGTGGAAGAGACCACAGCAGAAATGGGAAAGGAAAATTATTGGCATCTTTTCAGGGCACCAGTGGGTGGACATGAATGGCTCTCCACAGGATTTCAATGTGGCGGTTCGAATCACGCCTCTTAAATATGCCCAGATTTGCTACTGGATTAAAGGAAACTACCTGGATTGCAGGGAGGGGTGACAGGCTGCTTCCTGCCAGCACTGGTGGTCGTTTTGCACTCATTGTAGGAGACGCTAGCTTTTTATCATTGACTCTTGTGGGGTGTGTCACATAGTATCTTTTACCTAATATTTTTCAAATGGCAAACTATCGGCTATATTATTTTAAAGCTGTTGTGTGCGTTATAGCATTTAAGCAGTCTGAAAGTATACTTTTGCATAGAGACTTTAAAATATTGATGTTTGAGGTAATGGGGAACATTTGGCAAGTACGTTTAAACTTTCAGTTTTTGGGGAACTCTGATTTTTGTCTTATCCAAACTTTTTTCAAAGGTTTATATCAACTATGTGGCATATGGAGAATATGAATTCTTGTGTTTGCATATGTATATGTTTTCTTCTGAGAGTCATATATTGATATTTTTGTAATGTGTGGTTATAATGCTTCCAGATGGTGATAGCAACGCCTTCAATAGGCAATTATGATGTTTTGGATTCAAACATTTACATAGTAGTCCTTGAAGAGAAACAATAATTTATTGGCTATATTGATACACATATAAAACTGTATCTTACAGTGCACAGAATTCCCACACACACTGCTTTTAGTTTTGAAAATAAAACTTTCTCTTCTAAAAACTGCTGTTCTGCTTCTGTGGGAAGTCAGTATACAGTTCTGCCAACCTTACTATCCCACCAGAGCAGGCAAGACCGTTTATCCCGTTCATCCCAATCCCTCCGCTTAACAAGATTGTATTCACATATCTGAAGCTGACAGTTTCTCGAAAGACAATATGTGGCGCTTAATTAGAACAGGCTGAACCGCTTCCCAGCCAGCCGTTGCGGCTACAATCAAAACAGTTCTTGGATTTTCTCCCCACAGTGAGGCCCATCTCACTGTTTATCCTTTGGATGAGTAATTTAAAATGAATTAAATTCCAAAGCACAATAGATGCGTTGCTCCATGGATGTCACAGCAGAACAACCTCTTGTTTGAAGCCTCGCATAATCACAGCCCAATCCAGAATTAGTCTGCTTAATTTTTCAGCGTTTCCAGAGAACTCTACATTTGTTTAGCTCATAAACTTTTCTCTCGCACTGCACTTATTTTTATAGTCTTAAAAGTTTTTTGGAAGTTGCTTTAAGGAAAACCAGTAGAACTTTATTTGCCTGCCTGGCTTCAAAGTGGGGTCTCGTGCTGGAAGAGTCTAGGCTACGGGGACATAGAACGAGACGCAGTAGTCAGAAAAACGACTGGAGACGGTGGGTGAGATGGCCCAGCAGGCAAGGGTCTTTGCTGCTAAGCCTGACGTCCTGAGTTTAATTCCTGGGACCCACATGTGGAAGAGGAGAACTGACTCCCACAGGTTGACCTCTGACCCCCACAGATGCAAGGTGGCACACCAGTACATTCCCCAAAAATAAGCAAATGTATTTTAGAAATCAGAGGGCTGGGGGATGGCTAAGTCGTGGAGAACGTTTGCTGAGAAAGCATGTGGACTGAGATCGAACTCCCCAGCACTCCCATCACAAATGGAACACACACACACACACACACACACACACACACACACACACACACACACTTGTAATCCCAGCACTGTCAGGAACAAAGATAGGAGGATGTATGGTCCTTGCTGGCTTCTGACCCAGCTCCAAGCTTAGAGAGAGACTTTGCTGCAGAGGAATAAGGCAGCGAATGGTAGAGCAGAACACTGGATGTCCTCCTCTGAAAATGCACACACACACACACACACACACACACACACACACACACACGTACCCAGACACACTACATAAAATAATTCAAACAGTGGGGGAGAACACAAAAACTAACGAGAATAATATAATCTAGTAAATGTTATGTGACCAGAACCGCAGCATACAAAGAAATTACTGACTTATTTTGTAGTTTCATCTTGTGACTCAACCTAATTCTGTGAGTGAGGAGACAGGCAATATGGGGTCGATGTTTGAGGGGTTGCACGCTGGGTCATTTTAGCGTTCGCTGTGGCTCTGAGGACATCCAAACATCGCACTGACAGGTAAGCATTCTCCGGTGGCTTGTGCTTCTCGAGCTTTATGAAGAAGGATAACCCTGGCAAGCCCTGGAGACTGCTGCAGGCGTTCTTCAGATTGTGTACATGCATAAGGTATAGCGAAGGGAGTTGGCAGGGCTGGGGGGATCTGCTGAGTTCCGGTACAGTTTGCTTTGCAATCTAGCAGAAATCTCATCCAACGTGAGGAGGAAGAGCCACGTCCACTACTATATCTGGTACTTGGAAGCTTTGTTTGCTTTTGCACATGTGTGCAGTGTGCAAAAGAGGTGCCGTGTGGAGGGGGACTTGGAAAATAGACAATCCCTTTATGGATCTCCTTGATTTTTAGATTTGGGGATTTTTAAAAAAATAAAGTTACAGAGTGGCACAAATCAAAGTATCAGTTCTTACCTTCCAAGCCGATGCAGTGCCCTCAAGAACAGTACCCACATGGGCGGAGTGGTAACAGAAAATGATGAACTCTTTCGATATGTTTATTTTTTTTTCTTTTGTGATAAACGTGGTGTTGAAGTGTCATAGTAGGGCTAGGCTCAGTGTGCAAGGTACTTTTTCTGCAAGTGTAAAGACTGGAGTTCAGATCCCCAGGACCCACAAAACAGCTGGGAAGCCTATAATCCCAGGCATAGGAAAACGGTGGCGGTAGATCCTTGGAGCAGGCTAGCTAGACTATCAAGAAGCAACAAGACAGGTTGGTTTCACAGCTGTCTGGTTTGTTTTAGCAAATAAATCTCAGTGCACTTTAATTTAGAGCGTCAACCCTTCTATGTGTTTTCAAGATCTCACTCTTCCAGCCTGCAGCTCCCCCAGAGGCCTGGGGTGACGCAGATGAGAGGGAAAGAGAACCATCTCTAACCAGTTCACCATGAGTGAGTCCTCAGGAGCTGCTGCTTCCCTTCGGCTCCCACCTCTGGTGCTTTCATCATTCCCTTCTTGCTGGTGGGTCACAGTCATCTTAGAACACTTAGTCTCTTCAACAGTGAACCAGCAAGGGGTTCCGAGCCCTGTCGTTATCTTCAATGTCTAACTCATCTAGGACCAACAGGTTTTCGATATTTGAGAGCGGCCAGCAGCAAGTCTGGAGAGGAGGGGTGCTCCAGATGCAGTGGACTGGAGTGTAAAGGCCCACATCTGGATCAGAGCTGTACTATTAAAGAAATAGCCAGAGGGCATTGTGGCCAGAGCAGATTAAACGAAAAAAGATGGCTGCTGGGACAGAACAATTCTGGCCAGCTCATGTAGGAAGGGAGAGTTAGGCACAGAGCTATAATTCATTGTTCTTGCTGCGAGACATGAGCTAAGAGCTTCTAGTAGGGTGTTGAGAGGATCTAACCAGGACCAAGGTGCATATTGATGGCAGTGTACTGAAAGGAAGGGAGGGGAAGGGAAGGGAAGGGGAGGGGAGGGGAGGGGAGGGGAGGGGAGGGGAGGGAGGGGAGGGTAGTGGAGGGGAAAGGAAGGGAGGAGAGGGGAGGGAAGGGGAGGGGAGGGGAAAGGAAGGGAGGAGAGGGGAAGGGAAGAGAAGGGAGGAGAGGGGAGGGGAAGGGAAGGGAAGGGAGGGGAGGAGAGGGGAAGGGGAGGGGAGGGGAGGGAAGGGAAAGGAAGGGAAGGGAGGGGAAGGGAGGCTGCTTTGTCCACCAGGGACCAGCTCTTTAGAGATGAACACAGTCTCCTTTTGCAACTCTCCACGCTCCTTATTAAAAAGCTGACCCTGTTGGCCACATGTACTCAGTCATCTCCTATAAACAAATGGTTGACTTGCCAGATCTTCTTGTGGGGACTTGGGACAGCTTTGCCCACAACAAACACAGAGTCCCAGGGCCAAACCTTCCTCGAGATGCACCATTTCTAGTGAGCCATAAAAATGGCGGGTTCATGCATGGACACCAAGCGAGAACCACCTGGGAAGAGTATGCCGACCTGAGGGCACATTTGAATGAGATTGTCCTAAGTGTTAATGGATGTGGAAGAAAACCCCAGCCGCCTCTGGTGACGCCACCTCTGGTGACACCGGTCCCTACACAGTGAGTCCTGAGCTGTAGATCCGAGCCAGCACGCCGGTGGGAATTACTCTTCTCAGCTCTTAGAGTCCCTGCCACTGTAATCCTGTGCTATGGTGGACTGGAACCTGGAACTAGAAGCTGACTAAACCTTTCCCCCTCCCATAAGCTGCTTTTTGTCAGTGTTTTGTTGTTGTTGTTGTTGTTTTGATCAGCAATAGAAATGTATCTAAGACTCTCACTGCCATCAAGAGCATATGTGTCCAATGCTCTCCTGGTTTTGATTTGTCACTCTCCCTGTCCTTAGACTTCTAAAAGGACGTCAGATGTGCTTTTTCATAAAGAAAAAATGACGGTTTTGAGAGACAACAGTCCTAATTCAACGAGACAAGGCTGAAGTGTTTGCAGTTGTGGAGAATGAGGAAAGGGGGTGGCTGACCCGGGCTCCTCAGTATGGGAAGCGCAGTGAGGTGGTGACATCCCCAGAATGTCTCTATAGGAACAGCCTGCATCCCTGCATCCTCCCCATCGCCTCCCGGCCCCTCCCAGGCGGTCCTCGGTCCTCGCTGCTTTCCTCTTGGTTTTCTCCACACCCTGCTTGCGTACTGCATTGCTGAAGCTCTCTGTGCTGGACCACAATTTCAAGAGGACAGGGCCTTTCTTGTATCCCTACCACAGTGTCCAGGTTATATCCTAGTAAAGGTATTACACGACAATCATTGAAAACATTGTCATATTAGGTTTAGAGAATCTACAGTGCCACGGTTGGAATTACTTGAAGCCAGAATAAGATTCTTGGAGTGCCCTGGACCCCTCCTACCTCACTCATTTCCCCAGCCTACCCTTTCTTATCCTCTCCCTCCATACCCTACATACACAACCTTGTTTATATACTGTCTTGTCTGGTCCTCGCAGGTATTACACCATCACTGTCGTTTATATCTGTCTTCCAGGCCAGAGTATGAGCCTCGTAAGAGCAAGAGTTCTGGTCTATCTGCCACGGTTGTCCTGTGGCCCAGCTCAGCGAGAGAGCAGAGCTTTGCCGTGACTTGTGCAGTAATCCAACGTCTGCTCCCACAGCACAGCTCACATGTAATCAGGTGATGGGTTGCTTAGAGGTCTGCCCCCTCTGCAGCTCCCTACCACCAGTTTCACTCCACTCGCTCCCTTCTAAGATGATGTCAGCACAGGAGCCTGATCGAGCTGTCTCCTGGGAGGCTCTGCCAGTGCCTGACAAATACAGAAGTGGATGCTCTCAGCCAACCATTGGACTGAGCACAGAGTCCCCAATGGAGGAGCTAGAGAAAAGACCCAAGGAGCTGAAGGAGCTTGCAGCGCCATAGGAGGAACAACAATTTGAACCACCCAGTACCCCCAGAGCTCCCAGGGACTAAACCACCAACCAAAGAGTACACATGGAGGGACCCACGGGTCCAGCTGCATATGTAGCAGAGGATGGCCTTGTTGGACATCAAAGGGAGGAGAGGCCCTTGGTCCTGAGAAGGCTCAATATCCCAGTATAGGGGAATGCCAGGACAGGGAAGCGGAGTGGCTGGGTTGGTGAGCATGGGGAGGGGGAATGGGATAGGGTGTTTTCGGAGGGGAAACCAGAAAAGGGGATAACATTTGAAATGTAAATAAATAAAATATCCAATAAAAAAGTTTATAAAAAATAAAGATGGCCTGGCAGTGGTGGCGCACACCTTTAATCCCAGCACTTGGGAGGCAGAGGCAGGTGGATCTCTGAGTTCGAGGCCAGCCTGGTCTACAAAGTGAGTTCCAGGACAGCCAGAGCTACACAGAGAAACCCTGTCTCAAAAAACCAAATAAAATAAAATAAAATAAAATAAAATAAAATAAAATAAAATAAAATAAAAATAAAAAATAAAGATGATGTCAGCAGTCTCTAGACTAGAGCGTGGCAAGCCTCCCAGCTTGTCTTGACTGCCTCAGACATCTGAAGCAAAGACTTGATCCTGTTGTGTTTCTCCTTGACTAGAACTGGGTCACTAGAAACCCAAATTTCATTTTCTTACCTCTGAATCATATATATATATATGTATATATACATATATATATATATGATTCAATATATATTGAATATATGTATATTCTAAATATATTGCATATTCATATGTATATATGTATATATTGAATATATGTGTTTCTTCAATATTTATTGTATATTCATATGTATATATGTATATTCAATATATATATCAAGTTTCTACTCCATAGTTCTCTAGGCTCATACAGTCTGGCTTTCAGCCAAGCCCTACTAAAGCCACCTGTGCTTTTATCTTCGGTCATTGGCCAGGCACACCCCCCCTTATCTTGCTCTTTCCCTTCTCTCCAGTTATGTAATTACTTACCCAGCAAATATTCAACAATGGTCCCACCCCACACTCATCCCAGAACTTGAGAGAGAATGTTGCACATCTGTGTGTTCACGATGCTCCTGTGTCACTACAGTAAAGACACCGGCGCCGTATCCCAAGGCTCAGGAATCGCGCTCTTGACAGAAGTATCTTGGCATCGATGAAATGTAATTACCACGTCGTGAGTTAAACCAGCCGAGGATCTCCCATACACTTTAATAAATCTCCCAGTTAGTGTCCAACCTCACTGCTGCATTCCATTTCTTGGATTTATTAATACTGATTCTATATCCAGTTCCCTGATGGGAAAAAAATGCCATGTTTGGCAAAGCAGGGTGACCCGAGCGTGACTAATGTCCTCTGTGGATAAGCCGTTCTGGGACGCAGAACATTTTCCTTTTAAAAGTGACATTCCTAATACTCCCGGATAATTGCCATAGCAGTCAGAAGCAAAGATAGGAAGCCTCACAAAAATATCTTATTTTGCTTTCCCACTGTAGGCAAGATGTTTATCGGTCAAGTACAGGATAGTATCAGGAAGAACCATTCTTTATGGATCACCTAAGTTGACTTTTCTTCTGTTCTATAAAGTCTCTAAGGCCCTTTGCTCTCTTCTTTGGGAGTTCTTAAATATAGCAAAGTGACATCAAGACTTATTGGGAGAAAAGGGAATTTGACTTGAAAAAATAATTTTTTCATGAGACTTGTGGAAAAGGATAAAACATTGTGATCACACTTCAATCTAAAACCTGGGCATTAACAGTTGTAATCAGTGTGTCTCTTCCCAAACAGCCAGGGCTGGGTAATGGGGCAAACTATGTGTGAGTCTATCTGTGTATAAACACTAGCCAAGTGTGCTCCAGGTTTTCTTTACTCTCTAGCACTATTAATTACATTTCTTTCCAATTTGCAAGGATTTAGAAGTGTCCCACTGCCCTGGAGAGGGGATTTAAATCCATCAACTGCACTGTCCTAGCGTTGGGGTTCCTCCTGATAGCACGATTCTGTTTAGAAAGTTGTTGCTTAGTGTTTCTGATCCCTTGGGAGGAATTCCCAAGTCAAGAGTAACCTTGGGTAAAAATCAACACGATGAAATATCACCTCGTTCTGCTTACTGCGTACCTCAGCTTTCTTCAGATATTATAAAAAGCAACTGTTCTTGGCCGCTGCTGCTTTTTTCCCATTCGTGGGTCGCCCCCTAGTGGTTCCCTTGATGTATAACCATGCTGATGTCCTCTAGTTCTCAGAACCTAAAAAGAGCTTTCTGGAGGCTCTAAGTTCTTGATTTTAACTTTGTCTTTTGCACATTTCCTCCCGTTTACAAAGGGGACATCCAAACACAGCCCCTCCCTTTCCTCTTGAATGGAAAGTTAGCAATGCGCAAAGTAGTCCAGGCACTTTGTGACGATCGATGCATTCTACTGACCACGGTGAAATCCTTCCTAGAAGTTTCCATTGTGGTTTTGCCTCGGCGCTGTTTTCCACTTGCCTGGTGTTCATTTTCTCTGTCAACATTGGCGTGATGCCAGGTAATCTAGGGGTGCTGGGATGACTTAAAGGCTGTGTTGCACTTTGAAAATGCCAATTATATATGCTGAATACATCTGGGCGCGAGTCCCATATCCTCATCCATAATAAACAAGTTAGCACTCCTGGGGCCCGCAGTCGGTCCCAGACTGCTTGGCTCCATCTGGATAGTTGGAACTGTGACTTGTCCGCGCCCAACCATTTGAGTTTCATCCAAATGCCTTGGAAAGCCTTTCAGATCCTGTAGGAAATGAAGGAGAGACCCGATCAATGTCATACCTGGATCTCTGCTGCACGCTGGACCCTAAACCTGTACCAGGAAACTCAGTGCAACAAACACTACTAATCTAAAGATTTATTGGCTCATTAAAGAGTACCAAGAAGTTCTCAAAATTCAAAACGACTTTATTGAAGAAAATTTAAAGAAAAATCTTACTTTTATTAAAATCTAAATTGTGAGAGGGCAGTTGATAACACAAACTGATGATCTTTCCTCTCCAGCAACAGCGTCTGTAAAATTGGATTCTCCCAGCAAGGTTTGAGTACTGGGGATGGAGAGACGGCTTTGTGATTAGGAGCACCTGCTGCTCTTGACAAGGACATTGGTCCAATTCCCAGTACTCACGGCAGCCAATTCTCAGTGGCTCACAGTCACTGGTAACTCCAGTTCCGTGGGATTCGGCACCCTCTTCTGGCCTCTGTGGGTGTCTGTATGGACATGGTACTGGACTCTGGTACATGGACATGGACTCTGGTAAGCACATGCAGTCAAAATTTAAAAATAGAATGAGTATAAAGCAATCAGTGGAGTAAAACTACATGGTAGGAGGATGTTTTTTATTTGTATTTATAGTTATTGAGAACCTACTGTGTGCAAGGCACTCCCTTAGGTAAAACTGAAATGTCATATGCACTTGTGAGCTTCACATAGCCACTTCCAAAGAGATAGCCTATGAAAGATGGCCTCATCTTTCAGAGATGTGTATGGTCCAGTAAGCTAAGGGATCTTGTGCTCTACATGACTGTGAGAAGGAAAGTCAGGATCACTGCACGGACCCTCAGGGGCATCTGCTTGTCTTCAGTGAAGGAAAGACTCAGTTACAATCAGCACTGGTCACAGACAGAGTGACCGGCTGCTATAGGGAGCCGAGGGGCCTGGCCTGCATCTTTCCTCTCAATGGAAATGGCTTGTGAGATATTTGGGACTTAGTATGGAGAATTTCTGCAGTATTATCAAGGAGGGAATGGATGAAACCCATGGTTCCTTCTGCTACTTAACTTAAGATGCTGGGAATGTGATGGGAGCTGGGCCCTTGCCATGCCTGGGCGTCTTGTTAACAAGGGAGAGAGGGAGCAGAACTGTAGATTCTGTTCTGGCTAACAACCGACCGGATCTGCCCAGGCTCAGGCAGGGGCCAGGGTAGGGGAGATCCTGTCAGGAACTCTCTTCTACAAACCAGGAGCCTGCCTCTAGCAACCAGGCACCAACATGAGGCGGTGAGGGTGATGATATACGTATGGTTCACTTAGCTCTTATTTTTCTTACTTTAATATTTCCAACCATAAAAAAATATGGAAACATAAACATACTTAATTCTGTCTTATAGATAAGTAATCTGAACAGCTGAGAAATTAACCTAATGCTGTACAACTAATTTAGTAGCGAAGATGGGACTTAAGTGTGCTGTCTGTGTGGTTCCTTTGCTCCATGCACCTCTGGCCCACACATAGTGGGAAAAAGGGAAACTGGACTGAGACAGGTGAGCTATGTGTTCCTCTCTTGAATAGGACCTGTGCCCTACTCTGTGAAGGTAAAGCAGAGTGAGCATAGCCATTCCTATCTCATTTCAAAGCCTCCAGTCCCGGAAACTCTGTGTTCCAACAGCTGGTTAGAAATACTAGGATAAATGAGTCCATGGTTTGCCCTGGCAGAGTTCATGGCTGTGGAGAAGACGTGGGGTCCGTAAACAGGCTGCAAAGCCCAACCCCAGCGCTGCTAACAGCTACCTCCTGCTTCTATGCCCACTCTTTGCAAAGGAGCCATGACTTCCCTCAAGTACTGAGAACAGGAGGCTTGGATAAGAGAGGTCAAAGGTTTCAAAGGAAAGTCAGAACGCCCAGGAGAAGAGGGGATTGAAGAGAATGTGTGGCCTAAGGATCTGAAATCGTGGTGAAATCCACTTGTCTTTTGTGATTTTTAGATGTGCAAGAACTGGCGAGTAGTAGAAAGGGCACCTGTCAGCTCTCTGAGCATCTTTGAGGATGCTCATAGCTAGCATATCAAATCTATTTCTATGTCCCTCTTTAACAAAACTTTACTAAATCCTGGCACAGAGTCTGTCTTATGTATGAGCAATGGACTGAGATAGAAACTTGGATACCAGCCCTGGAAGGGTAGGGATTTGATTGAGTATGGCGCCTTGGCTGTGTCTACAATACAAAAGATTATTGCTAAGCCAACGGGCCCATCCTTCTGAGTCTCTGAAGATTAGGATGGCGGGAAGCTGTCTCTTCTCCTGTTGGCCCCAGTAGATGCAGCTGAGGTTAAGGTTAGATGCCTATGTCAACAGAACAACTTGCAAGACAGGTTGGCATACCTAATGACTTTCTAAAAGAGCAAGCCTACCTTTCAGCTTTGTGGACTGTGACCCAGAGTCTTCTATAGTGCATCAACCCCATAGTATCATTGAACCTGGACTCTGAGTGGTAGTTCTGGAAGATTGTAGGAATGATGTTCTGATTGATCAGTCATTGGCATTTATTGAGAGAGAGAGAGGAGGTGTTGTGGCTCTTTGCCCTTTAAAAAGTTTCATTCATGTGAGTTAGTTTACCTTTAAGATGAGTGGAATGGAAATTCTGAAGAAAGTTAAAAAATAGGCTTATCTGGGTGAGGAGAGAGGGCTTGGTTGGTAAAATGTTTGCAGCATGGGAACCCAGGGTTGACCCCAAAATCCACACAACTAACCTAGGGATGGTAGTGGATACTTGTAACCCCTGTGTGTTAGAGATGGGGACAGGCAGAGCCCTGAAATTCAATGGCCAGCCAACCTAGCCTAACCTGTGATTTCAAGGCCAATAGAGACCTTGCCTCAAAGAAACAAACACACGATAAGCAGCTCCTGGGATACACCTGAGGCTGACCTCTAGCCTCCACATGTATGTGAGAAAGTACACGCATACCCACATGAGTATGCACGTATATCCACATTAAAAGCATCCATGAATGTGCATAGATATTTCAACACTTCAACATCTATGTGTACACACACACACACACACACACACACACATGATTTACCACCACAGAGACCTATGTAATTAATTAGTCTGAGCATAATTGGGAAGTGTTGAAACGTTTAGGAGGTAAGGTCTAGAGGAAAGAGGTCAGAAGAGTTTGCCCTTCCGTGGAATATTGTGACCCTCTCAGCTTCTTCCTCTGTCTTGATGCTTCCTGACTGCTGTGAAGTGAGCAGTGTCAGACCAAGAGGCACAGCCTGCATTGATGTTCTGCGTCACCATAGGTCAGTGCCATAGATGAGTGTAGAATGGAGCTACTAACACTGTAAGCCACAGGAAACATGGCTCAAATGTGTTTATTTTGTATTTTTTCACACTATGGTGTCAAGCTACCAAGTGGGTACACTCAATGGAATTAAATACTGTACGGGCTGGTTTTGTGTGTCAACTTGACACAAGCTAGATTTATCACAAAGAAAGGAGCCTCCCTTAAGGAAGTGCCTCCATGAGATCCAGCTGTAAAACATTTTCTCAATTAGTAATCAAGGGTGGGAGGGCCATCGTGGGTGGTGCCATCCCTGGGCTGGTAGTCTTGGGTTCTATAGGAAGGCAAGCTGAGCAAGCCAGGGGAAGCAAGCCAGTTAAGTAGCATCTCTCCATGGCCTCTGCATCAACTCCTGCTTCCCGACTGGCTTGAGTTCCAGTCCTGACTTCCTTCAGTGATGAACAGCTATGTGGAAGTGTAAGCTGAATAAACCCTTTCCTCCTCAACTTGCTTCTTGGTCATGATATTTGTGTAGGAATAGAAACCCTGATTAAGACAAATACCAAAGAGTTACATCAGCATCTGTGTTTAGTGCAGTTTATTCACAATAGCTAAGACAGGGAAAGAATGTATACAGCCACCCATGAATGAGCAGATAAAGCAAGCATTCTCTTATAAGTGATATATGATAGATGGATAGATGGATGGATAGATAGATAGATAGATAGATAAGATAGATAGATAGATAGATAGATAGATGATAGATAGATAGATAGATGATAGATAGATAGATAGATAGATAGATAGATAGATAGATGATAGATAGATGATAGATAGATAGATGATAGATAGATAGATAGATGATAGATAGATAGATGATAGATAGATAGATAGATAGATAGATAGATAGATGATAGATAGATGATAGATAGATAGATGATAGATAGATAGATGATAGATAGATAGATAGATAATAGATAGATAGATAGATAGATAGATAGATGATAGATAGATAGATAGATAGATAGATAGATAGATAGATAATAGATAGATAGATGATAGATAGATAATAGAATGGTATTTAGTCTTGAAGAATCTGCAATCCTATTATTGGCAGCAAAATAGTTGGAACTGGGAGGTATGTGTCAAGTGAAATAAACTCAACACAGAAGGGCGCGCCAGCCTCAGTGTTCTCTCTCATATGTGGGGGTAAATAACAGACCTGGATATGGAATCAGGAGTGAAGCATGGAGAGGAGAAAGGAGGATGAAGAGAGGCTAGATTTAATCAGCGTCTACATGGAAATATCACATGGAATCCCACTGATATATATGACTAATAGATGTTTATGAAACGTTTTCTTTTGATTCTATCTGGAGTTGTCAAGCTCAGTAAACACTCTTGCTCAGCAAGCCTAATGATCCCAGTTTGATCCTCCGAATCCATACAAAGGGGGAAGGAGAAGACTGACCCCATAGGGCTGCCTCTGACCCCCATCTGTGTGCCATGGAATATGCATGCCCAGCCCCTACACCATGTGCACACATGATAGGAAACGAAATCTAAAAATGGTTGTTGAAGAATTGTATCTTTACTGATCCACAAACAAAGCATGTTCCTTTCCTCCTTAACTTTCCTGGTATTCTTTTTATAGTGTCCTTTTTTAAAACATTATAACTGAATTTCATGGGACATTTTACAATTAAACATCTCTTCTCCTCTCTTTCCTTAATCATCTTTTTAAAAGTCACATTTTCTCAATAGTATGTGCTGCTCTTCACAGTTCGTAAAGCACAGATTCATGATCTCATGAATCCAGCCAAAGCCCATGAGGCCACAAAGCAATCATTGTGCACATTTCAAAGGTGAGAGAGCTGCAGGGTAAAGGATTAAGTCATTTTCTCCAGGCTGCTCAGCTCTGTAGATGGGTCTGGACTTGAACTCAACCAGCGCCATGCTAGACACAAGGCCTCAGCTACTGTCCCCCACCAGCAAGGTTGCACATCTGAGATGTGACAGACCCAGTTGAGGACATGGATTCTCCTTTCATATGGTTTTACATGGCCAAAAGCTGAAGAATCTGATGTCCTAAAACATGATTAAATCAGTGATAACATACAGAAAGCCAAATGTGTGAATCACAAGAAAGGTACATGTTTGGATGCTAAGTAAACATTTTATGATACAAAATGACCCCTCTCTAACACCTCTAAGACTGTTATCATTAGACAACACTCAGTCTATGTGGAGATCACACACACATATATTGTTCATTAAATAAATTGGGTAAGTGAATGATGGTGAAATTCCAGACCTTTAAGATAACAGCAGTGAACAAAACTCCTAGTCTAGAGGCCAAGGTGGCCTCTGTGAGGAAATACTGTTTACTCTGAGACTAAAGCCTGAGAAGGATTTGCTCAGTGGAAGGAAGTGGTGAGGCAGACGGAGAACGTTTAAGTGTAGAGAAGACCAGAAGCAATGACCACGAAGCTCCGGGGGTGAGCTTTTACGACTGTAGAGAATTTCAATATATAAGCACAGGGTAGACGGGATGCCAGATGGAAGTAGACAGGGCCTAATAGATAAAGCTCTGGCCCCATCTACCAAAGAGTCTAAGACAGAGAACTGTCTGTGCTTTGAAATAAACATCATAGAAGGCAGATCCCACACGGGCATGAAAGGTTGGGAAACTACAAGAACCAGTTAAAACTATCTTGTATGGAAGCAGGGGTTTTGTGAAAAGGAGACATGGAATATGGAGTCTGGGGAAGGATACCCAGGGCTGAAAGAGAAGAGTGAGCGAAGGCCTCGGAGCCTTCCAGAAACAGGCTTTTTTTTTTCCCAAAAGAAAGGGCCTGGAACTGGGGAGATGGCTCAATAGTTAAGAACACCTAATTAATGTACAAGCATGAGACCTGAGTCCAATCCCCGGCACCTATTTAAAAGCTGCACATGGCTGTGCATGCCTGTAACCCCAGATCGATGGGTAGGGTGGAGACGGGCAGTTCCCAGGAGCCCAATCACTAAATAGTCATCCTATTCAATAAGCTTCTGGTTCAATGCCTTAAAGGAATAAAGTGAATAGTGGAAGACAGTGTCATCCTCTGTCCTCCACATATACACCCACAGGGGTGCACACCTGAACGACTGCATGCATGTGCCATGTACACACAGCACAGACAGGTGGATAGAGCAGTAGGCATGAGGCTGTAAAGTTCAAGTGTGTTACATCGGGAAAGGTTTTCAGTGCCACTGCAGGCTTGCTTAGGTTTCATCCCACAGAGAGTGGGGAGCTGGTCAAGCTGTCCCCTCAGCTCTGAGGATGATGAGACACATGGCAGCTGTCACTGCATTGGCAGTCTGTCCCTCATTTTCACATAATTAATGTCATGTGAACCACAGTGTGACCTAATGCCAAGATCTTCTGTGATTATTAACAATGGCTATTACTTACTGAGTGCATTTATTTTTCTTGCACAGAATTAGCTAGAACCTTTACAGACATAATTTCAGACAATTCTCACTTTTTTTGGTCTGACTTTTTTAGATGAGACAGCTAAAACAGAGATTGCTAAATGATTCATCCAGGAACACACAGGTACTAATAGCATTATGGATTATGACTGGATATGGGTTTTATCCATTTGGCCCAGGGGTACAGTGTCCAAGTTACCTAGCTGTACAAAGACCCTGCCAGAAGACAGTTGGTCTCCCAGGAGTACAGACACAGGCTTACAGGCCAATAGGAGGGGCAAGCTCCAGTCAGAGACAGCAAGACCAACTAGCACCAGAGATAACCAGATGGCTAAAGGCAAGCACAAGAACCCTACCAACAGAAACCAAGGCCACATGGCAACATCAGAACCCAGTTCTCCCACCACAGCAAGTCCTGGATACCCCAACACACCGGAAAAGCAAGAGATGGATTTAAAATCTCATTCCATGAGGCTGATAGAGGACTTCAAGAAGGACATAATATACTCCCTTAAAGAAATACAGGAGAACATGGGTCAACAGGTGAAAGCCCTTAAAGAGGAAACACAAAATCCCTTAAAGAAATACAGGAAAACACAAACAAACAAGGGAAGGAACTGAACAAAACCATCCAGGATCTGAAAAAGGAAGTAGAAACAATGAAGAAATCACAAAGGGAGACAACTCTGGAGATAGAAAACCTTGGAAAGAAATCAGGAGTCATAGATGCAACCATAAACAACAGAATACAAGAGATAGAAGAAAGAATCTCAGGTGCTGAAGATACTATAGAAAACATTGACTCAACAGTCAAAGAAAATGCAAAATGCAAAAAGCTCCTAACCCAAAACATCCAGGAAATTCAGGATACAATGAGAAGACCAAACCTAAGGATTATAGGTATAGAAGAGAGTGACTATTTACAACTTAAAGGACCAGTAAATATCTTCAACAAAATTATAAGAGAAACCTTCCCTAACCTAAAGAGAGAGATGCCCATGAACATATAAGAAGCCCACAGAACTCCAAACAGACTGGACCAGAACAGAAATTCCTCCCGTCACATAATAATCAAAACACCAAACACTAAACAAAGAAAGAATATTAAAAAGTTGTAGGGAAAAAGGTCAAGTAACCTATAAAGGCAGACCTTCTTAATTCTCACGTGAGATGATGAAAGCTAGAAGATCCTGGGCAGATCTCATACAGACCCTAAGGGAACACAAATGCCAACCCAGACTACTATACCCACCAAACTCTCAATCATCATAGATGGGGAAACCAAGATATTGCATGATAAAACCAAATTTACACAATATCTTTCCACAAAACCAGCCCTACAAAGGATAATAGATAGAAAATGCCAACACAAGGAGGGAAACTACACCCTAGAAAAAGCAAGAAAGTAATCTTCCAACAAACCCAAAAGAAAGTAACCACACAAACATAAAAATAACATCAAAAATAACAGGAAGCAACAATCACTATCCCTTAATATCTCTTAACATCAAAGGACTCAATTCCCCAATTTAAAAAACATGGACTAATAGAAATACTTTTCATATAAATCTTCAGTTTTATCAGAAAATGTTTGTAATTCCTCTTTCAATTAATTTAGTAATGCTTTTTTATGTCTACCATTTTATCTGTATTATTTTCCATGATAATCTTCAATTATAAACATGTTTTTCTATATATTTCTTCAATTTTATCAGAAATATTTTCCACGAAAATCTTCAATTTTGTAAGAAAATGTTTATAATTATACTTTCAACCAATTAGGGAATATTTTTCTGCCAACCATTTTATCTGTATAATTTTTCTGTGAAATAGTCAATCTTAATGTGTTTTTCTATATATTTCTTCAATTTTATCAGAGATATTTTCCATGTAAATTTTCAATTTTATCAGAAAATGTTTATAATTCCCCCTTCAATCAACTTAGAAATATTTTTATGCATACCATTTTATCTGTAATTTTCCATGATAATCTTCAATTTTAATATGTTATTCTATATTTTTCTACATTTTATCAGAAATATTTTCCACTTAAATCTTCAATTCTATCATACAATGTTTTTACTTCATTTTTTATTAATTTAGCAATGTTTTTATATCTACCATTTTACTCTTTAATTTTCCATGAAAATTCTCAATTTTAATGTGTTGTTCTATATATTTCTTCAATTTTGTCAAAAATATATTCCATGGAAATCTTCAATTTAACATAAAATGTTTTTACTTCCTTTTTCAATAAAAAAAATGAAAAAAAAAGAACACAATCAACAAAATACAGGGCAATATGGCCCCACCAGAGCTCAGTTATCCTGATAGAGAAAACCCTGGATATCCTAATGAAAATGAATCATAACAAGATGTTCTTAAATACAGTCTCATAAAGATGATAAATGCCTTTAAGAGGATATAAAGAAATCCCTTAAAGAAATACAGGAAAATACATTCAAACAGGTAGAGTTATTAAAAGAGGAAGGAAATAAATATGAAGAAAATTGGGATAAAATAAGAAAATAGTTGAAGAATATGAATAAAACTGTCCAAGACTTGAAAGGGGAAAAGGAAGCAATAAAGAAAACACAAACTGAGAGAATCCTGGAGATGGAAACCTAGGAAAGAGAACAGGAACTACAGATGTATATATCACCAACAAAATACAGGAGATGGAATAGTCTCAGGTGTATAAGATATGATAGAAGAAATCAATGTATCAGTCAAAGAAAATGCAAAATCTAAAAAGCTCATGAAGTAAAACATCTGGAAAATTGGGGACATGATGAAAAGATCAAACCTAAGAATAATAGGAGAAAGAAAAAGAGGAAGAGGAGGAGCAGGAAGAGGAGGGGGAGGGGAAAAGAAGACAAAGAAGAAGGAGGAAGAAGAGGAAGAGAAAGAGAAGGAGGAGGAAGAAGAAGAAAAGAAAAAGGAGGAGGAGGAGGAGGAGGAGGAGGAGGAGGAGGAGGAGGAGGAGGAATTTTCAACAAATTCATGGGAGAAAATTTCCCTAACCTAAAGAAAGAGATGCCTAAAAAGATACAAGAAACTTAATGAACACCAATCAGATTAGATTAGAAAAGAAAATCCTCCCATCACGTAATAATCAAAGAGTTTTAAAAGAAGCAAGAGTAAAAGGTCAACTAACATATAAAGGCAGAACTATCAGAATTATACCTTATTTCTCATCTAACTCTCTGAAAGTTAGAAGGGCCTGGCCTTCTTGCAGATCTTCAGAGACCACACATGTTAACCTAGACTACTATACCCAGCAAAACTTTCAAGCAACATAGAGAAACCAAGATATTCCATGACAAAACCAAATTCAACAATACCTCTCCACTCAGCCAGCCCTACAGAGGATACTAGAAGGAAAACTCCAACCCAGTGAGGCTAGCTATACTTAAAAAAAAAAAAAAACCAACAAACAAGAAATAAGTAGATTCATACAATTAAAACCAATAGAAGAGAAAAATACGCATTCAACCACCATCAACATCAAAATAACAGGAAGTAACATTGGTCACTAATATCTCTCAACATCAATGGACTCGATTCCCCAGTAAAAGGCTAATGGAATGAATGCATTAACAGAATCCATCATTTTGGTGTATACAAGAAACGCAGCAATAAAGATAGTCATTATCTCAGTATAAAGGCCAGAAAAGGTTTTCTAAGCAAATGTACTCAAGGAATAAGCTGGAGTAGCCATTCTAATATCTAATAAAAGAGACTTGCAACCAAAAATAATCAAGAGGCAGGGGACACTTCATACTCATTAAAGGAAAATATCTCCCAAGAGGACATCTCAATTCTGAACATTTATGTCTCAAATACAAGGGCACCCACATTCATAAAAGAAAAATTACCAAATCTTAAATCACACATTGAACCACACACATTAATCATAGGACACATAAACACCTCTTCTCACCAACAGACAGATCAAGACAAACTAACAGGTTATAATTCAAATGGACCTAACAGATATCTATACAACATTTCACCCAAACACCAAAGAATATCTTACCACTTAACGGAACCTTCTCCAAAACTGACCATATAATCAGTCACAAAGCAAACCCCAACAGAAAGTAGAAGACTGAAATAACCCTATGCATCAGCTCACCATGGATTAAAGCAGGACTTGAACAAGAGAAATGACAGAAAGCCTATATACTCATGGAGACTGAACAACTCTAGTCAGTGATTACTTGGTCAGGGAAGAAATAAAGAAAGAAATTAAAGATTTTCTATAATTCAATGAAAATGAGGGCACAACATACCCAAACTTATGGAACACAATGAAAGCAAGGCTAAGAGAAAAGTTCACAGCACTAAATGCCCTCATAGAGAAATTAGAGAGTTCTCATAGTAACAAATTAAAAGCACATCTGAATGCTCTAGGGGAAAAAAGGCAAACTCACACAGGAGGAGTACACAGCAGGAAATAATTAAACCCAGGGCTGAAATAAATCAATTAGAAGAATTGAACAAAGAGAACAATACAAAGAATCAACAAAACCAAGAGCTGGTTCCTTGAGAAAAATCAACAAAATAGACAAACTTTTAGCCAATCTAACTAAAGGGTAGAGAGACAGAATCAAAATTAACAAAATTGAAATAAAAAAGACATAACAATGGACACTGGGGAAATTCAAAGAATCATTGGGTCTTACTTCAAAAGCCTTACTCCATAAAACTGGAAAATCTAAACGAAATAGATGATTTTTTTTAGATAGATACTGGCTGGTTTTGTGTGTCAACTTGACACAGGCTGGGGTTATCACAAAGAAAGGAACTTCAGTTAAGGAAATGCCTCCATTGAGATCCAGCTGTGGGACATTTTCTCAATTAGTGATCAAGTGTGGGTGGTGCCATTCCTGGGTTGGTGGTCTTGGGTTCTATAAGAAAGCAAGATGAGCAAGCCAGGGGAAGCAAGTCAGTAAGTAACATCCCTCTATGGCCTCTGCATCAGCTCTTGCTTCCTGATCTGTTTGAGTTCAAGTTCTGACTTCCTTTAATGATGAACAGCAATGTGGAAATGTAAGCTGAATAAACCCTTTCCTCCCCAACGTGCTTCTTGGTCATGATGTTTGTGCAAGAATAGAAACCCTAACTAAGACAATACCACTTACCAAAGTTAAATAAAGATCAGATAAACAATCTGAATAGTTCTATAACCCCAAAGGAAATAGAAGCAGTTATTAAAAGTCTCCTAAACAAAAAAGCCCAGGGCCAGATGGTTTTAATGCAGAATTCTACCAGACCTTTAAAGAAGAGCTAATGCCCATACTCTTCAAACTATTCCACAAAATAGAAAAAGAAGGAACACTGCCAAACTCATTCTATGAAGCCACAGTCATCCTGATACCTGAACCACCAAAGCCTTAACAAAGAAAGAGAACATCAGACCAATTTCCCTTAAGAACATTGACACAAAAATACTCAATAAAATACTTGTAAATCAAATTCAAGAACACCTCAAATACATCTTCCACTATCATCAAGTAGACTTCATCCCAGGGTTGCAGGGGTGGATCAGTATACAAAAATCCATCAATGTAATCCATCATATAAACAAACTGAAAGAAAAAACCTCATGACCATCTCACTAGATGCCAGAAAAGCATTTGACAAATCCAATATCCCTCCATGTTAAAAGTCTTAGAGAGAGCAGAAATACAAGGGGCATACCTGAAGACAATAAAGGCAATATACAGCAAATAGCCAACATCAAATTAAATGGAGAGAAACTTAAAGCAATACCACTAAAATCAGCAACAAGACAAGGCTGTCCACTCTCCTCGATATAGTACTTGAAGTTCTAGCTAGAGCAATAAGACATCTAAAAAAAATCAAGGGGATTTTAAATCAGAAAGGATTGCAAATCACAGTATTGCTATTCACAGATAAGAAGTATACCCCCAAATTCATAGTATACCCCCAAAATTCTACCAGAGAACTCCTACAGCTGATAAACAACTTCAGCAAAGTGGCTGGATATAAAATTAACTCCAAAATCAGTAACTCTCCTTTACATAAGCCATAAATAGGCTGAGAAAAAGTTAGGGAAACAGTGCCCTTCAGAATAGCCACAAATAACATAAAGTACTTTGGTGTAACTCTAAACCATATGAAGGAATTTCTGTATGAAATTCAGTCTCTGAAGAAAGGAATTAAGAAAGATATCAGAAGGTGGGAAGATCTCCCTTGCGCGTGGTTCAGTAGAATTAACATAGTGAAAACGGCCATCTTACCAAAAAGAAATCTGGCTGGAGGTTGGAAGGCACAGTGCATGCTGTGGTGGGGACCCCGTGTTCTTATTCTCCCCCCTTCAGAGCTTGCCACGGCCCCATTCGTAAAGGAGCAAATACTCAGCAGGTATTCCTGTCATGATCTGACACACTGACGAGTTCAGTGCATGGAGGTATTCCAGAACTTAAGGAGCAATAGCCAGAAATTTAGACACTTGGGTCAGTAAGATTGTGTCACGTGGCTCTAGTGGGTGGCTTTGTCAGCAGCAGGATTTTCCTGGGAGCGGTGGACCCAGTGGGTTTAGGGAGCATCTTCTTTAAGGAGGCAATGGCTGGGCATCATCAGCACTTAAAGTTAAAATGTGTCTGGACTAAAGGACCCATGGCAACTGACGCTGAACACTATCTTGGTGGGACACAGTGTCAACCTCTCCACACAGAGGAGGGAACTGGAATCAACCAGTGCTCCTAAGTCGCTTACCCAAGTGCATACAGAAAGAGGGTGAAAGAAGTTCTCAGTCCAGATGTCTCTCTCCAGATTGTACCTTCAGACTTTCCTTTCAGTGGAAAGGAAGCAGTCAGATGTGTATCACCCTTGAGAATCACCCTTCAACTATCGTGGCAGGGACATTGACAAAAGATCACCCTTGCTAGGAACTCAGCAGTTTTGAAGATTTCCTAGAACTGAAGCCAGTCAGCTGAGTTCAAAGATACTGTGCTCCAGGGGGAGGAAACAACTCCAAATACTGACTGGGACTCATCTGTAGTCACGCACAGATGACTTTCAAGCCAATAGATAAACAAGTGCACTGGGTGAGTCCTTGATCTGTGAAAATAAATATGTGCTTTGTCAAAGGCCTGAGAGCACAGTCTCCACCCACCTATTCTGGGGGGATGGGCAGGCTGAGCCTTCTGTAGGCCCTACACAGTGTCAAGGATGTCAGTTTAGAGGAGGCTCTGTGCTGCCAGCGCTGTGGACATCATTCAACTCTCACATCTACATATCCCCCAATGTATCAACCAATATTTATGATGTACCCACTGTGTCCCAGACAATGAGATAGATGTGGACATTAACATCAAATTTCCCCAAATGGGGCTTCTATGCATATTTAGGGAAGGGAGAGTCTAATTGCAAAGCCCTAAGTAAGAGATTTAATCTATGGTGCAGCTGCAATGGCCAGTCTTCATAGAAGCACACCATTGGCAAGCACTTTTCCAAGCCCCTCCATCTAAGTTAAATTATCCCCAACTTAATAGACGTGGACCGAAGTTACCATCCAAGGTCAGCTTGACTGCTGGAGGAAAACTCACTTGAACATACATCAGCATTGCTCTAGCTTCTGTGTGGTCAGAGGCAAATTGCCAGCCTCCCTGCCTGTCCATTTCCTCGTCTATAAAATGAGACCGTGGTGTTTGATTTGAAGTGTCTCACCAGGTTGAGGATGCCTACAGATAGGGCGAAACTTTGATTCTGGGTGTGTCTGTGTTTGCAGAGCATTTTGTGGTATAGGCCAGGCAGTGGAGCATAGGACGCCCATCTCAGTGCGAGACGCACCATTCTGTTATCTAGTGTGATGGAAAAGGAAGGCAGCAGACAGTGGGTGCCTTGCTTGGTCTTCAGTGAGAGTGCACCTTCCTGTGGCTGCTCTCAGAGCTCAGGCTCCAGGTTCTTCAGCCTTCACACTCAAGAACTTGTGGCCCTCAGAGCCCTTGAGACTCTAAGCCTGAGGTCTTAAATTGGGACATACATTACTGGCCCCCTGTTTGGAAGTACTAGGCTTCTTCTAATGAGACAGTCACGCTACTAGTTTATAAGTAGCTTTTACAGCCCCTGAGATTGCATGAGCTCATCTTCATATGCTTTTAGGGTGTGTGTGTGTGTGTGTGTGTGTGTGTGTGTGTGTGTGTATTTCTTGAGGACCCTGACTTATATTTGATATACTACTGATATCTAACACTGATAGAAGATTGAAATGAGTTAGTAAATATAAGGTGCTTAAAAGTACGACACAAATGTATGCATGTTACATGTAAACAACAAAACATCTGAACAGGAGGTCACACAAACCAAGCAGGACAAGGAACAGGATTAAAAGAGACATCAAGGCCAGAAGAGCCAGGCAGATGTCAAGGCAGGGAGGCATTCTGGACAGTTCAGCTTCACATCAGGACAAAGAAAATAGTCTGTGCTAAGACTGCACTTGACGTGATGGACAACATTACAATCTTAGAAAGCTAGTGCTGACTCATCTCTCCGAGGATTCTACAAATATGAGATGTATGAGTCCATTCAGAAGAACCCCATTTGGCTAAGCAAAATGAACTCATCCTGTTCTGTATAGAGGGCACCCACATGATGGATTAACTCCCTCTAAACTTGCCCGTCCATCACAAACAACTAAAAACCAAACCAAACAAACAAAAATCATGTACATGTGCAAATGATTCCAAATAGTGCATTATGGGCATTATCAAAATGTGAGTCTGGCTCAGGCTAGTGTGCTGCATAGGAGAACCGCAGGACACGGGGCCATTCTGTGGACTTGAAACGGATTCCAGGAAGCTGAAGAAATTGCATAGTTGGAAGTAAGAGAGCCAGGGAAACTTTGCACATGCTGGCCAGGCCCCATTTCTCGGATATATTAACTTAAAGAAAGCAAAGGGCAGGGGTGCTGCAGAGATGGCTCAGCGGTTAAGAGCACTGACTGCTCTTCTGAAGGTCC
>OZ030005.1:81149552-81404552 GCA_964023405.1 Apodemus agrarius | reverse complement strand
GGCTGAGATTTTTGACAGCTGCGTCGTTGGCTCACTCCCTGACGGGGTGGGGAGGAACAAGTATGCATTGGAAGGTGCTGAGAGCAAGGGGCTGAAGGTAGAAGTGGGTGTCGTCTGTGCTCCCTACCTCTCCCACAACCCTGCTCTCTCCACCCCCAGCACCCCCACCACTGCTGTCCCTATGCCAGTCACCACCCCATTCCCTTCCCCATCCCCCTTTCCCACCCAGTTTCCTCCCTCCATTCACCTCTGGTATCTATTTTATTTCTGCTTCTGATTGAGATTGAGCGTCTTCCCTGTGGAACTGAGAGGAGAGAAGAGAGAGGGCTTTGATAAGGATGTAAAGTGAATAAGTAAAAGGGGGGCATCATGCAGTTACATCTGAAAATGTTGGCCAATCGTGTCACCAGTTCTGCCCAATGACACCAGTCTCTCTGCCTTGAACAATATTAGCTCTGTGGTACCCTCTTCCTATGGTGACCTGAAGTGTACTCCTGAATATCTATCAGTCTTGTTTTCCAGGATAGATGGATTTCCTATGGCTACTATAACAAATGATCATAAATTTAGTGGTCCATACTACAAAATTTACCAGCTTCTTGTCCTGGAGGTCAGACATTCCAAAACTGATCTGGCCGACTGGGGGGGTGGTCTGCCCTGGTCTAAGCATCAGAAGGATAAGAATGCAACCAAGGAGCAAGAGAGGCGGGAGCATGATTCTGCCTACCACAAAGGAGAGGAAGTTTGGTGGGAAGCTGTCCCTAGCACCTAGAACCTAACACCTAGAACCTAGCACCTAGAACCTAACACCTAGAGCCTAACACCTAGCAGTGTCCCTATATTCTGTACAAGCATAGGTATATAGGCTTTGCAGCCAGGCAGACCTGAGATTCAGTTTCCAGCTCAGTCATTTACCATGGTCTTGGAGGGGTTTCTTAGCTACTTAGTTTCTCTGAGTTTGAGCGCCCTCTTGTGGGAAGAACATAGCAGGGCATCTGAGTACAGAGACAGTGCATGCAAAGTGCACATAGCCACCATCATCACTGTCACTCTCATGTTGTTTAAGTAAGTTCTGTGTACATAGCGAAGGCCATGCTATGCCAAAAGGCTCTTCGCAGAATGGCTCCCAGCTGGGCCTTGGTGGATGCCCGATGAGCCTTCTCTCTAAGAGAGCAGGTGGTAGAGAGGCTGTTGACCAAGCTCAGCGTATGCTCAGACGCTCAGGGCAGCAGTGAGCAGGCCTGTGCTCATCCCTTGTTGGCTGTTTCTACTCAGATAGCCAGTTCCTGGCTCTGCTCCCACTGATTACTCAATGACTACTGCCTCAAGGTTCGGACCCTCCTCTTACCTAATGCTGCTAAGGTGTTCGCACAGTCAGTGGAAATGGCAAAGCCGGGATAAGAGAATAACTTGCTGAAAATTGATTTTCCATACACAGAACATCAGCTTACACATGGTCCTTTGAATTGAAGTTGCCGAATGTTTCTTACGGAAGTCTTATGGGATTAAATAATCATACCCGGGAAACTAGTCATCCATCACTTTTTTACAGATGCTGCGTCTGGGAGTCAGACTCCCTGTCTCTGGAACAGGAGAGAGGATTACTTTCCTGGCTCTAAATATAATAGAGATGTTTTGAGAACACTGAGACCCAGCCTAGGATTTTTCGACTGTATTTTTCTTGCATCTACAAAAACGGGGCTTTAACTAGCATCTCAAAGTGGTGCATTGTCTTCTAGCACCCGGCTTGATTGTGAAGTGCGACCACACAGAGTAAACCTGCCACCGTAGAGAAGCACATGGCCAGGAAATGCAAGTGAAGGATCCCCAGTGCTGAGTACAGGGTAAGGAGCTGTGGTCAGCAAGAACAGTGGGGTGTGGCTTCTGAGAGCAAGCTGGGAAGCCGGTCCAGATGGATCAGTGAGCTGTAGTTTAGAGTGACAGAGGCTGCCCCAAAGAATAGGGTAGAAGAGGAAGTGAGGAAGGCTTCTAACATCAACAGTTTAGGGCTTTACATAAATGTGGACATATATGCACCCCATACATACGAACATGTAAACACTATACACATAAAAGGAAAGAGGAAAAAGAGCTGAGGTTCAAGAGTAGGGTCAGTATATGTTGGGGTGACATGGTTAACAATGACATCTTGCAATTAAATAAATTCTTAAATTCTTGTCATTATTAATGAGGTTTTTTTTTCTTCAACCCAGTTTGACTCAATAGCTCACCGCCAGCTCCTTTAGATCTATCTTTTTGCAAAGAAGGTTGTAGCTGCCTTTCCCTCCCATGGAGGCCACTTGAAGTTAGCTCTTCCTCCAGTATGCATTCAGAATCAGGCCATGTGCGAGGCATTACAATGGCTTCTGATTGTTCAGAAAAAGAGACCCTGTACAGCGATGTGTGACTGAGAAAAGATGGGCTATCTAATTCATGCGTGTAGCACAGCAGAGCATCTTTGTGTGAAAACACACATTTCTGTGCCTTTGTTTACCTTGCTCTTATCATGAGAAGTCCCTTCTCCACAATATCTTGGTGGTAAAATCATCTCATCCTTTAAGACTTAAACAAGGTCTTTCCCAGAATGTTTCACAGCTATTATGGGGGGGGGTGTCTGGATTTATCTTTCAGTAGTAGAGCACTTGTCTGGTAATTAAGAGGCCTTGGGTTAGAATCTCAGTATAGCAAATGACAAGGGGGAAAACCCTATTCTTCCTCCTATAGTACCCATACCTGACTCCCGCAAGCACTGGAATTTACTTGTTTCCTAAACTGGACCGCAGTGTTGTATGTACTGGGCTTGTTCATCATCATCTCTGTAGATCTCCGTAGAGCGTGTTTGTACAGAGAGGCTCAGATGGGTGTCAGCAAGCCCCAGTCTCTCCCCTTCAGGGGTATAGCCATGCTTCTTATGAGGAGTGAACAGGAAGCTAAGAAAGCACCGGGGTGGCTTCTGCAACAGAAGCCCCTCCTACAGGGCTGGGAGTTACGCTAAGCCGGCACTCCCTTTACCTCAGGACACCCTACAGCTCTAGGATATGTGATGAATGACAACTTGACCCAATGACCAAAACTGGGGTAGAGAGAGGGTAGATGAAGGTGGCAGAGAGGATGACAGCAGATAGAGGATAGCAGAGAAGCCTGTCACCGAAGGAAGCCGTGGGTTGGACGAGAGAAGCTCCCAAGAGACGCCCAGGACATCCGTGAGCACAAAGGACAACGGCTTCCCATTCCCCAAGAGCTAAGCGGAGCAGAAGACCCAGTAGCAATTCCCTGCAGTGTGGGATCTTGCCGGATTCCCTAAGAAGAGGCAAAGGCTGCCCTTCCTGTCCCTCTGCGGTGCGTGAGGAGCTGTGCATCATGGCGGCAGCACTGGTCTGACTCTAGGAGCAAGGACACTTGGAATAGAGCCTTGTTCTGTCACTTCTCACCTCGGATGCTTTGGATAAGCTTTTGAGTCGCTCTCAAATTTACCTAGAGGACAACAAAACTGAAGAAACAAAAACTAGGCGCCGCCACAATCATTACTACTCGTTCATTCAGCTCCAAACCCGAGAATAAGTGCTGGGAGAATACGAAGATGGAGGACAGACGGCTCCTCCCCTTAAATTGATTGAGATCTGGTGGGAAAGTCACTGTTGGCATCATGGGTCACTCTGGGAGGTAAAGAGTGGCTATGGGGAGATTCCTGGACTCCAGCTTCTGCGGGTCAACACATAGCGAGGAACAGCCGAAATGCAGTGATACAGATGGTCTTCCACCTTTAAAAGGGATTGGAGAAGTTAGTCCTGCTGTATGTTTTTTGAGAAGGAATTTAGGTTTTGTGAGCTTAGATCTGATTAGCTTAAGGTCAATTAGCTTCATTAAGTACAGTAGGTCTAGGACAGACCCAAGAACTTTTACTCTGGACAAACCCCCTTTCATCTAATATTGGTCAAGGAAAAAATTAGCCCTGCCTGCTAGTAGACACACCATCTACTGATCTCTTTTTTTTATTGATTATTTTATGTGTTTACATTTCAAATATTATCTCCCTTCCGGGTTTCCCCTCTGAAAACCCCCATCCTGTCCCCTCCCCCTGCTTCTATGAGGGTGCTCCCCCACCCACTCAACCACTCTTGCCTCACTGCCCTAGCATTCCCCTATGCTGAGGCATTGAGTCTTCACAGGACCAAGGGGCTCCTGTCCCACTGATGCTAGACAAGGCCATCCTCTGCTACATATGCAGCTGGAGCCATGGGTCCCTCCATGTGTACTCTTTGGTTGATGGTGTAGTCCTTGGGAGCTCTGGAGGATTTGGTTGGTTGATATTGTTGTTCTTCCTATAGGGCTGCAAACCCCTTCAGCTCCTCAGTCCTTCCCCTAACTCCTCCATTGGGGTCCTTGTGCTCAGTCTGTTGGTTAACTGCAAACATCTGCATCTGTATTTGTCAGGCTCTGGCAGGGCCTCTCAGGAGACAGCTATATCAGGCTCCTCTCAACAAGCACTTCTTGGCATCAGCAATAGTGTCTGGGTTTGGGGTCTTCATTTGGGATGGATCCCCAGGTGGGGCAGTCTCTGGATGGCTTTCCTCTGGATGGTACAGTCTCTGTGCCACTCTTTGTCCCTGTATTTCCTTTAGACATGAGCAATGGTTAATATTTTTTAGACAGGTTGTTAGCCCCATCCCTCAATCAGGGGCCATGCCTAACCTTCAGATATGATCTCTACAGGTTCTCTCTCCCCTTTGTTGGGTATTTTAGCTAATGTCATTCCTGTTGGGTCCTGGGAGGCTCTTGTTTTCCTGCATCTGGGGTTTTCTGTTGACTACTCCCAGTTCCCCATTCCCCACTGCTACACACCTCCGTTCAATTTCTTGACCCTCTGAACATCTCCTCTGTCTCCTCAAACACCTGATCCAGCCCCCTTTTCCCTCCCCCTCCTCTCTCCCTCCCAAATTCCTCCTTCCTTCTACCTCCTGTGATTGTTTTGTTCCCCTTTCTAAGTAAGAGATCTCTATTTCTATCTGCCTTGTTCCATCTTTCCCTTCCTCTCTTCCTCTTTCTCTTCCATGCCAGCAAGTTATCATGGGATTATAAAATACATAAAGCACAAGACTCAGTTTTTTTCTTACTGTTTTCAGGAATGATGGAAGAGCTTAATATCTCTTTCTGACCAGCAGAGGGCGGGCTTGGACAGAATCAGCCTCCCAACCCCTCCAACTCAGCAGATGGACTTTTAAACAAGCAGAGTTAAAAGATACCAGAACTAAAGGGCCTTTCCCCAATCATCCACCGGAATTAGCACTACCTATCCTGTTTCTTGGAGGGCTGCTTATGACGCAGCCTCTCTTCGGTGTGTGAGTCATGGACAGGACTGATGTTTCACTCGGTGTTTCCACAGTTGATGGCTCCATTGTTCATCGGTTTTGATAGTTCCCTTTCTCTTACCTTTGAATTCCTCCTCCTCTCTTCTCCAGCAGCCAATCTCCTCTTTTGTCTACTCAGTAGAATGTTCCTTTCAGACATTACAGTTTTCTGACTGATTTGCTTTTAATCTTTCTAGTTCTATGCTTAACAACCCATCTCGTCAACTGGAATGTCCGTTTTGTTTTTTTTTTTTTTCCTTTAAACCAGTAAAGATATTCATGTTCACTTTTTAATTCCTTGCCTTTACTCCAGCTGCTACATCATCACTGAGGTTATGTCTCTCGACAAATTTACTTCCTGACTGGGTTTTTCCAGGTTGGATACTTTTTATAATATGAAATACATGATTTTTTTCCTTTGAAAGTATGGGCTTTTGTTTTGGTTAGATAGATAAGTTCCTAGATCAACTTAAGATTGTTGGGCTTGGCTACGCACATTGTTAGAGTGCATCAGAGTTGTCTTTAATTCAAGGTGTGATTGCTAATCTGAAAGTGTGCTCTCTAATGTCTTATCTCATTCTCAGCACTTGCAGTGAGATGATGTCTCTCTTAATGTTCATAACTCCAATATTTCCCAGTACACTGAGATCTCTGGAACACCTTCCCTCTGCTCTCAGTTCCCTGTGAGTTCTTATGAGGATCTTGCCACACAATGGATATGCTATTTATGCAGTAAATGTTCCTGTAATATCCAGCCTCCTTGAGAATCTGAAGTTCCTTTTCTGAACAGCATCTTCTTTTTCCATTTTTTTTTTTGCCCCACAATGCCCCCACCTGTACCTCAGCAGCCCCAGTCTTCAGTGTTTACCTCTTCCCCTCTTCAAGACTTTTGTTTTCTGTTTGGATCATCTTTTTTTTAAAGATTTATTTTATTTATACAAATAAATATTGTATAGTATACTGTAGCTGTCTTCAGACACACCAGAGAGAAATGGGCCAAAGGTGATGGGGAAGACTTGAGACCCTGGCCCTCAGTCTATCCAGAGTTATCCCTGTGGCTTCGTTAGTCAAAATTATTTCATTCGTGTGGGGTTCCTTGGCTGTTACTGTGACATGTAAGCTCTGCAGATGTTGGTGACAGAAAATGCAGAGGGAGCCAGAGGAGTCCGGGACAATGGATCTTACGGAAGCAGATGGGACTGTCAGTCATTTCTCTCTCACAGTGGCAGAGCTGTGTTTGGGGACTCCTTTCATCCTCTTTCCAAATACATCTTCTAGTAGATTCTCTCTTATCTTAAGCTAGTGTGCTGTTGATTTCATGACTTGTAGTCCAGTGAGTCCTGACTACTATTATTAACACAAACAAATCACCTGAACCTCAGAGTGTAAAGATAAAACCCATCATATTATGCCTGTGAGTTCTGACAATCATTAATTAGGACAGATGACAATGAAGATGGCTTATATCTGCCCCGCCATGGCTTAAACCCTATCTGGCATGCAGATACCAAGTGTCCAGTAGACTGGAACAGCTGGTAGTTTCTTCACTCACATGCCATCCCATGTCCGGATTGAAGGCTGAGCTCAGCTGTGATACCAACCAGCACACCTACACGTGTCTCCTTGTGGTTAAGAATTCCTCCAACATGGCCGTCCCCGGGATAATTGAACTTTTTTTTTTTTAACCTGTTCAGTAGACAAGGCAGAAATGGCATGGATTGAGCTTAGCTGCTCTTCTGCAGCCTCCTACCGGATAAAGTAATCCCAAGCCACCCTGCATCCAAAAGAAGTAAGTGGTGGAGACTTTTTTCTTTGGATCTGAAAGATCTTATAGGCAAGCTGTTAACATGCCGTATGCATGTATCGACCAAGCTAAGAGCATCTTTGCTAAAAACTCGTTGTGCCTCTTGATGTCACTCAAATACTCTCCACTGGCAAGAAGTAGCTCTCTCACAAAGAGCAAAGTGCTTGTGAGTTCCCAGCAGAGTTTTCCCCCAACCTTGTTTCAGACTGTCCGCCCCCCCCCAAGAACTCCAGATGACCATTAACTTTGTTCTGCACTATTTCTTAACAAACTCTTTGATTAAAAATTTAAGCAACGGCATAGATAGCAGGAACCTCAGACCAAGTTGATTTGGCTTTTAGGCAGAACCCTCTGATTTCATCAATTATTCTCTGTTATGTGGTATAAAGCTGGGGGTGGCAGTGGGCAGCAGCTGGGCGCATGTGCACACGGGAGATGAGATCATGCCTTTTTATCTTCAGAGACCTTGTGCAGATCAATTTTCATTCTCACGGTCAAGTTCCTAAAGACTTCTGACAGCGTCGATGCCGGTCCTGAAGAAAGAGTTTATTGACAAGTACTCCTTCACTGTGGGAAGTAAAAAGGGCTCTGTAACTTAAAAGTGAGTCCAGAGTTCCTTCAAGAGACAAAAGTAGACTCAAATTTTACTTCCCTGTTTCCCGTCTATCCAGGTAGCTCTCTGTACTTTCTTCCACGTGTGTGTCACCATGAGAATTGGAACTGTAAGTGTTAGATGATGCTGTGAGACACTGGACAGTAACTTTGGCCTAAAGAAGAGACTCTGGATGAACTGCCATCAGATGCCTGCCCCCAAGCCCTGAGATGATCAGCTACGCTTCCTGACATGAGATGATCAGGGCTGAGAAGGGCAGAACCACGTCTGCTCCAAATCACTCAAACACTGGGAAGCCGAGTCCCAGCTACAGCATTTCCTCACTCCCTCCAGCTCACCAGTGAGTGTGTCCTTCAGTGTCCTCTGTCACCATGAAAACAATGGCATAACCACATTACCTTCTGACAAGATTTTTTTAAATAAATAGTAAACACTGAAGTTCTTTTTTTATTCACTTTACAAACTGATCACTGCCCTCCTCTCCTGGTCTTCCCATACACAGTCCCTACCCCACCCCCTCTCCTTCTCCTCTGAGAGGGTGGAGGCCTCTCTGAATATCCCCATTAAGTCTCTGCGGGGCTAGGCCCTGAAGTTCTTGATATATATTAAAACATTAAAGATATAATCTTGCCCTTCTAGTCAAAAGGAACCATGGACCATCAGTATTGATGTCACCTCAGAGTTTGTTAGAAATGCTGTCTCAAGCTTCACCCAGACCCACAGAATCTGAATTTATAGAGATTGCCAATGATTCGGTGACTTATTTAAAAGTATAATAGTCTGATAGTGGCTAGAGAACAATTCCAGATCCATTATAAAGTGACCTATTGACCAATGCAAAATAACCTAATAAAATCTAGCCTGGTCTACTTAGTGATCTTCAAGCCAGCAAGAGCCTCTGACTCCTAAAAAAGGTAGTGGTACCTGAGGTATAACAATTGAGATTGTCCTCTGACCTTTCCATGCACACACAGAGAGAGATAAAGACAGAGACAGACAGGGACACAGAAAGACAGACACAGAGGAAAATGGAGAAAGACTGAGCAAGAGAGTATTGCGCTATACATATAATCTCCCAACTTTCTGGCAGAGGAGATACTATAATCGCAAGGTCATTGCATTCTTGATACGCTATCCCTTAAAGTTTCCCTAGATTTGAGAAACTTGACTTCATAATTTTCATTAGTGGGGGGGTGTCTGAATTTGTTTGAAAAATGGAAGGGAGGGGGAGCAAGCAGGAGGGCGAGAGGGAGGACGTAAAAGCTGGCCCCTGTGGGAGCTAGCTTAGTTAGGACTTCCCAGAAGCTGTGGGATTTTGAACACATGAAGAGTCTCTATTATTAGACTGAGCTGAGTGGCCTCTTCTCTTCCTGCATGGGTGAGATCTGGCCAAGCAAGTCATTTTAGTCACCTCAATGGATGAACAAGATGCCTCACACTACACTGGGTCACTGTGGTAACCAAAATCAAGCCAAGGTGGCAGTCTGTAGGATGGGCAACAAGCACTTCCCCACCTCACCCCTCCGTGTCCACCAGCTCCTCTATTCTGTTCATGCTTGCTTCCACCTCTGCACTGCAAAAACTCTTGGGGCTAAGGTAAAGCTGTGTCTCTTCTCTGCAAGTCCTAAATTCTCAGCATAGTGCCAGTGTGAATAGATGGGTTATGTCTGTTCCACCCAATGTGGTACCCTTTCCTGCTCTTTAGATAGTTCCAGCATTTCTATGGACCCTCTGCATGCGTTCCCATCTCAGAAACTCTTAGTCTTTACGTATACAGAAGTTATAGATTTTGATTGATTAATTGATTATGACTAGTTACCTGAATGATTATTCGCAGTAATGGAGATCAAGCCCCAATACCTTCTGTATTTTAGACAAGTTCTCAGTCCTTTGCTTACAATCCCCACCCCACACATTTTTCTTTAATGAACATATTTTTTATGAAGGTTTCTTCATACCAAAATACCCTGTAAAAAATTATGGCCTCATAATTTGTTTCAACACCTAAAGTTCAAATAATCAAACCACTCTAGATATTTAAATAAGAAACAGCCACTGAATTTAGGCTTTACAAAATTGTCAACATTTACCCAATATTAATAAATAATATTAGCAAATATTGAGTAAATGTAAGAGGGGAATATTATATAATATAAAGAGCACTGAAAAACACTATTATCTCCAAAGACTACTAATTCTTAGCATCTTTTAATGTCTTTACCATAACTTGTGAATGTCTGTTCAAACCCTTTGATATGTATGGATTGTCTCTACATTGTTCTGCATGAGTTCTCCATACTCTGGATTTCCCATATTTTCTAGATTATGGATATGGACTCGCACCGCATGTGTGGTCTGCAAGTATTTTCTTCCATTCTTTGAGTTGTGTTTTCACTCTCTCCAGCATACCATCTGAAGCGCTGGCACTAATGTTTCTTGCATTTGTTTCCTCCGTTGTTGTTTATGTTTTAATGTTATGTTCAAATGGCTGCTGCTGACATAATACCAGTGAGCAAAGACCTCAACCTGCTTTTATTTAGGAGTTCATGGTGCTGCACGTTACACTTAGATGTTTGATCGATTTCAAATTTTATTGACAGTACAATACAAGAAGTGTTTCAACTGCATACGATTATTTAATTATCCTGATACCATTTTTTTTTTTTTGGTTTTTTGGTTTTTTGAGACAGGGTTTTTCTGTGTAGTACTGGCTGTCCTGGAACTCACTCTGTAGACCAGGCTGGCCTCGAACTCAGAAATCCGCCTGCCTCTGCCTCCCAAGTGCTGGGATTACAGGCATGCGCCACCACACCCAGCATGATACCATTTTCTAAGGAGACAATTCTTTGCTCCCACTAAGTTGATTATTTACCACTCTTCCCACCTCCAGAAAAGAGTTTATCAGAAATATGACTGTCCGTTCAACCATGTCAACCCTAATTCTAGTATCATACAGTATCCATTACTGTAACTTGGTTCAGCATCACAATCAGAAAGTCTGAGCACATGGTTTAGTTTACACATTTTACGAATTTCAATCAACTTCATGATTTCCAGTCACCTCAATTAGGATTCCCAATGTCAATTAACATCGTTTTACCCTTTTCTGCTTCAGGTTGGTGCTCGTACTATAATCCTTAGCATTGTACATGAATCATTATTTAGCTAACTCCTCAAGACAGAAACCCTAGAAACAGCTCGTACCACCTACTTCTCTCTTGTTACTATAAACAAAAGTCACCTGTCCTTATTGCCTTCACCCTACATACACACACACACACACACACACACACACACACACACACTTCTCCCACGTATACTAGCCTCTGTTTTTCATCTCTACCAACACTGTCCTCAAATAGAGCCCATCTCCATCTCACCCCCTATGGTTTTGACCTATCCACCCTTTCCTTCTCTGTATCAACACTTCCAATTCATCTTCCACACTGCCAGACCATCCTTATACTCATATGTTGTTATACTATTTTCCTCAAAACCTCCTTCACCATTAGCTTAGCTAGGATTCTCTTGTTCCAAAGACACTGTGATCAAGACAGCTTATAAAAAAGAGTTGTTTAATTGGGCTTACAGTTCCAGAGGGCTAGAGTCTGCGATGTTGGAGTGAGGGCACGGAGTCACTTGGCTTGGGGCAGCAGCTGAGAGCTATATCCTGACCCACAAGCACAAGGACGAGAGTACACTGGGAATTAGCAGGGGTCTTTTGAAACCTCAGAGCCCTCCCCCAGTAACATGTTTCTTCCAACAAGACTACAATTCTGTCTTAGTTAAGGTTTTGCTGCTGCGAACAGATACCATGACCAAGACATCAATTGGGGTTGGTTTATAGGTTCAGAGTTTCAGTCCATTGTCATCAAGGTGGGAGCATGGCAGTGTGTAGGCAAGTATGGTGCAGGAGGATCTGAGAGTTCTACATCTTCATCTGAAGGCAACTAGAAGAAGACTGGGTTCCATGCAACTAGGATGAGGATATTAAAGGCCACGCCCAATGTGACACACCTAATCCAACAAAGCCACACCTCCAAATAGTGCCATTCCCTGAGTCAAGCATATATAAATCATCACAACTTCCTAATCCTTTCCAAACAGTTCCACTAACTGTGGACCAAGTATTCAAACAGATGAGACTATAGGACCATTCTCATTCAAGCCTTCACACCTATGAAACAATCTTTGGATTCCCTTTCATGGTGTAAGCTTCCAAGATATTGTCACTGACAATATCTTGCCAGCATCATGTCTCATCAATGCCCCTCTAGTGTCATATTTTACTTTATACAGACTATATAAAAATTGTTGAACATGCCTGTATCTTTCACACTCCCATGATCTTGAATGATGTTATCACTTCTTGGCATCTTTGAAGCATCACTTAGAGTCTATTTCCCCAGAAAGCCCTTTTCATAACCCAGACACACTTAAGGTACTTCTCCAATACTCAAAATATACTATATCTGTATCCTCAATAAAGCAATTCTTTCATTATACCGCCTTATATGTTTTTATTATAAAATGCTTTCTGGTAAAGTTTGGTCTCAAACAAATATTCAAAATATACATTCCCACTGTTTAGTACTATTCCACATACTATATTACAACATGGAATTTCCCTAGCAATTAGTAGCTCAAGAATGTTCTCAGTTTAGCTAATACATATGAAGAACCTCACGGACAGAGCAACCCTGTCCCTATCCACTGTGTACCTACTTCCTGAAACTATGTGAAGGAAGGCTCTGGTGATTAGAAAAAGACAGGATGAGTAGGGTGGGCATGGTTTTTGGAGTCAGTCATACTCAGATTGGGAATCCAGCTCGGATTGTTCTACAGAGTGATGTTAGATAGCTTAGTTGAATTAACCCTGTTAGGTAAAATTTAGTACCAGCCTGGGTGAGCAGTGAGCCATAATCAAATGTCAGCTGTGCCCAGCATATAAGATTGCACTTACGAAAGTCAGAAAGGGTCATGAGGAAAAACAGGGGTCCAGGAAGAAAACAAATATTAAAGTCTTAGGAGAAAAGCCGAGTGTCACAGCAGAACTTTCATAGCCACAGAGAGGAGCACAAGGAAATAGATGAGAAGATTTAGAAAACATTTCTTGCAAGTGCTTCAGACATAGCTTTATCAAAACAGATTATAGTCAAAGAAGCCAAATAGCCACTATAAAAATCCAATACATGCAATATTTGCTTTGTACCTATTTGATCCCTGACTTCAGAAGCTTGAAGTCCAGTGTATGGGAATTGAGGTGGGTTCAGAGACCGAACAACAAATAAGCCTACCACACAGGAGGCTGGGGAGATGTGTCTGTGTAAATGCATAAATGGCATGCAGAGCATGCGTGAGGACATGAATCCGATTCCTAGCACCATGTTCACATGTATAGTAGTATATACAGTAGCACGTGCCTCAAATCCCATCCCTGGGTGAGTGGAGACAGGCATATCCCTGGAGGGTCTACTGGCCAACCATTTTCATCAAAATGGTGAGTTCCAGGTTCAGTGAGAGACCCTATCTCAAAAAGTAAGGTGGGCAATGATAGCAGAAAACAGCTTGACCCCTACACAAGCATGCTCAGGTGAGCACACCCGTACACAAATGCACACACAGGCACACACACAGACACTACACACAGACACTCATACACTAGAACAAAGGAAATCCTCATAAAAAAGACAAATGAACAGACAAAAGCCAGCATACAACGTTACTGAACATCAAGTTAGTACAAAGTGTAAACTGGACAATAAAGGTGTGTTGGTGCAGGAGGACTTCAGAAGGCTTTCAGCAGAGGTGACAGTTGCAGGAGTCTTTGAAGGGTCACAGAGCCATCTGTATTTAAGGCACTCCTCTTTCCTGCATAGAGGAGAGGACCCACATTATCGTGTGCTTTTCTCTGGTGCAGAACACAAGGAGTCCTTACTTCACTCTTTGACAATAGATGATGAACACTTGTTATTTTCCAGATTTCAACAACTGGGAGGAAAAATCCTCCGGGAGAATTGCTGTAAATCCAGGCAGTTCACCCCTTGAAAGATTTGTCAGGGAGCAAAAGAAATGGCCCTCCTTTGAATTCACATGTTATAAAAACCCTGCAGGACAGCACGTGCGTGGGGGAAGGCAGCCTCATTGGCGGAGTTACATGCAGGAAGCAGATGGTCTTCTGCATTCTGAGAGATTGTTGATGACTCCTGAGCCTTTGTTGAAAGGTTGCTCAATCATCTCTGAGCTACAACCCTCAATACTTAATGGCGAGCCCCATCTGAGGTCCTGGTAGTGGGCTTTTGTGTCTAGACCACAGGAATTCTATCCCCAGTCTCCAGCACGAGGGTGTTTGAAATTGAGAAGGTAGCTTCATGCTGACAGCACCGCTACTGGCCAGATGCTTCAAAGCAGGAGGATGAACGGAATGACTTCAGAAGGAAGAGTGTATTAACTCGTCACACTGCCTAGCAGATGGCAGGTTCGCACTCGCGGGGCATTGGCTGCCAGGATGAAGTCATGTCTTTTGCAGTTACTGCCTCGTTATTTTTAATGGATGTTGATGTAGTACACCTTACAAAGACCTGGGGATGTGCCTGGCCCGAATCCTTCAGAGGGGATGTTTTTGAAGATTTACAGGAAGTGGAAATGATGCTTTCTGTCCATCTCTGTTAATCGCTAGTGGAAGCTAAGAGGCCTTTGACAGTCCTTCTGTTACTCACACTTCCTGTCTAGTTAGTGAATGCCAAAAGATGGGCACAGCAAGCTCACCCCTTGCCCTGCAGACCAGGGACCTCTGCTGCCCAGAGAGTCAGTCTCTGTTGTGGTATTTTCTGCACCGCAGGAAACACCCAAAGCACCAAAGCAAAAGAATTCATTATAATGAGGGTCTGTTCCCATGCTTATAGCAAAAATACAGAGACTGGACAATTTATATGGAACAGAATCTGAATTCTCACAATTCCAGCTTGGAAGGCCAAGACTGGTTGCCAGCAGGATTGCTGTCCGCCAGCAGCCTTAGGTGCTGCCTCATCACCCAGAGGGGACAAGGGCGGTGACTTCACATGACAGAGGGGCCAGAAGAGGCAAAAGACAGAACTGAATTCACCTGCTTAAGGTGGTTCATAAAAGTTAAATCCCCCTGTGAGGCAGAGCCCTGAGGACCCAGTTGCTTTTTAATGGCCACGCCTCCTGAGGCTGCTGTACTGGAGGACAGAGGTCAGTGTGAAGTTTGGAGAGACGCACACATTCAGTCTAAGGCCCAGTCAAGAAAGTCCCTCCTGCCCGCAACTCTTGGTGAACAGATTGACCAGACAGACAGCATATTTTCCACCCTGAGACTTTTTCCACAATACATGCCAAACCTTAGATATAACCCATGAGTAATAGAAATGCACCCCTCCCCTTTTCTGCATCCTTTTCTTCTGTACACTAGTTCTGTCCCCCTAAACCAGCCAGAGAGCTTTCTACAAACACCAATGTCTGAGCTCGGGAGATAGCTGCTGGTTAAGAGAGCGTACTATACTTCCAGAAGAGCCAAGTTCCATTGTCAGTACACTGGTGGGCTACGCACAACTGCCTGTAGCTCCAGCTCCAGGGGACCCAACACCTTCTCCACCACAGTCACCCGTGTACAAGTGTGTTCACACACACAGATGTAAATGAAAAAAATCTTCTTTTAAAACACCAACGCCAGGGCTGGAAGGATGGCTCTTTTGGTAAACAGAGGCAGGGCTATGCTGAGGGCTTGCTGAGCACCAAGTCTAGCCTAATAAGCGTGCCTCGGGTCTCACTTTCTTGTTTCAAAAACATGGTAGACAAGCTGCTAAGGAATGACCCCCGAGCTTGCTCCCAGCCTTCACACACATGTGCACATACTTGTATGCATACCTGAGCGGAAACGTAAGGGTAAGGGTTCTTTGGTGGAGAGTCAGTTGTGTTGGATGGTGTTTTGCTGGGGCAAACACATGAAGGAGGGTTTTCCTGAAGTGGACACAGGTGAGAGACTAAGGCAGACTCCTGAAGGAATGTGTCACTGACGCAGACACAGGAGAAAGGATGTTCTGCTAAAGCAAGCATGTGAAAGGACCACGTGATGAAGGATTCTTCGCTCAGGACAAGCATGTACTGGTCCGCCTTCCATTGAGTAGTTGAGCTGCCTTTGTTGGGACTCCTCAGACTGGGGCTGATTGGATGCACGTGCTAAGGCAAGACCCGTGCTGGGGCCAGGCACGTGGAGGACACGTGATGTTTGGAGGGTGTAACTAGGAATCGGCAGAGTGACGGAGAGGGAGCTTGGCTGGCGGGTACAGCTAGCCGTGCAACACGTGTGGGGCTCAAGTCTTCGCTGATCTTCGCTTCCCTGAGAGCACAGAACAGCACAGAACTTCCCCCGGTTGGCCCGTCCTGCTGACTCGAGCCAATGCAGAGGCCTGGCTGTCTCTGGTAGGTTGTGTCACTGCTGTTGCTAACCTGACTCTACCCAACTGGACGGCTGGTGTAGCCATGAAGTGTTTGCAAGTGGATCGAGCTGCCGCTGCCTGCTACCCTGTAAACTGAGCTGCCGATTTCCAGACCACACAGACAGGAGTTGCTCCAAAGAACCTTTCTAAACAGGTCCACTTCCCGGTATCCTTTCTTTTTCCACGACCTCTGGTGGATGGTGGGCTATAAAAGAGGTTAAGGCATTTAAAAATAAGGTTTGAAAATAATTAAAATTACACATATTCATAAACACGTGTGTGTGTGTGTGTGTGTGTGTGTGTGTGTGTGTGTGTGTATGTGTGTGTGTGGTGTCACGACAAGTACTGTAATCAAAATGAGAGCACTCATTTTAATCAGGGTTAAATTTTTTAAAGTACAAAATTGAAGAATACACCCCAGAGGTTTACATTTATTTGGTCTGGAGCCTGGGAAAGTCTCAGTTTTTTTTTAAAGCTCCCCAGAGGAATCATTGTTGGAGCTAATGTTTAGAAATATTGTCCTGGAATTTCACAGTTCAATATAAAGCATGCATGTTTGTATCTAGCCTTATGCCAGAATTTATATCAGTTGCTGATGATACGAATGAAAGCAAAATGCTTACATTGCCCAGGCACTCGCCATGTGATGTAATAAGGCAGACAGGCTCGCCAGGAAGAAGCAGATAGCACATGGCAGAGCCTGACCTAAAACACCCAGGCTCCCGCTGTTGGCAGGGCGCGTGCATATTTCACCCTGGCTCCTCTGTCCCTGCGCCTGGTTTGAGTTATCGTGTGGAGGCCCCTGAGACATCTACAGCTGGCTCTGGACTGGAGTGGAACATGGATGTGATTATCTGAGTAAGTCAGGCCATGGCAGTTTATTTTTTCTGAATTACCTGGATAATTACCTCAGGTCTAATAAGATGGAATGAAACCAAAGCCACATTCCGATGGTTCTATTGCCCCCTCGTCCGTGAATTCTTATTTTGACGTCCTGGTTTGGAGAA
This sequence comes from Apodemus agrarius, assembly GCA_964023405.1. Lineage (NCBI taxonomy): Eukaryota > Metazoa > Chordata > Mammalia > Rodentia > Muridae > Apodemus > Apodemus agrarius. The sequence continues at coordinate 81,387,321 of OZ030005.1, read as the reverse complement.
ATGAGCAGCTATCTTCTCGTTTCCCAAGGGGAGCCCTCCTAATCACTTGGGAAATGATAACATTGTGTAATTGTCTAGCTTCTGTGGCTGCTGACAGCTCCTCTGGGCCTAGGAGCATAGCTGTCCTTGACTTTCAACCTGTTCCCTGGGCCCTCCAAAAGTGACCAGTTCAGCTAACAGCGTGAAAGAGAGAGAATCTGAAAGTTGGTCTTTCTTCTCTTTCTTGTGCGTTCTTGTGTTCTTATGCTAAGTAATCAAACATTTTTACTCTTCCTCCTATGATCTTGCGCCAGACTAGGTCCTATCCAGACAACAGAGCATCATGTCCACGTGACACAGAGCATCACATCAAGGCTCATGGCCAAAACAGGTAACCTAAGCCGAAGGAAGGGGAACCCCAGCTCTGATGCTATCAGGGTTTGCTTTGCTAAAATCACTAAAGGCCTCGGTGTCTGTCTCTCTGTTTCTTTCTTTCTTTCTTTCTTTCTTTCTTTCTTTCTTTCTTTCTTTCCTTCCTTCCTTCCTTCTTCCTTCCTTCCTTCCTTTCTCTCTCCCCCCTCTCTCCTTCCTTCCTTCCTTCCTTCCTTCTTCCTTCCTTCCTTTCTCTCTCCCCCCTCTCTCTCCTTCCTTCCTTCCTTCCTTCCTTCCTTCCTTCTCTCTCTCTCTCTCTCTCTCTCTCTCTCTCTCTCTCTCTCTCTCTCTCTCTGTGTCCTCTCTCTGTGGAGAACTCCTATAGTGAGGCTTGGATCATCTCCCTGGAGCCTTGCTTCATTAAGCTCTTACTTCAACTCTCTTCAACCATTGCTGTCCACCGGCTCTTTCCATTCTGCACACAGACAGAGTATGATCTTTTTCACCCTTGGAAGTAGGAAGCTAAGGAGTCAATAAAATTAGATGGCCAAGGTTAGCAGAAGGGAGGTACACAGAGACAGGAAGAAGATGGAAGCAGATTAAAGATGCCCAGATCAATGCAGTAAGTAACCTGTTAGAAGACTGAAATAGATTGTATGTAAAAATACTTAGGGAAATTATGAACGGGTTATCACTATTAATAATGCCCCCAAAGGAAAACTGGCCAGTTTCTTTAGAATACTAAAAGGTTTAAAAGGTGGTAGAGAGTCTTTGAAAATTTTGAAATGTCTTATAGTTAAAAAATAAAATAAAAATTCCCTTCTGAACTTGACAAGAAAGTGTGTGTCTCCCTGTGTGTATGTATATATGTGTGTTCATGTGTGTGTTTATGTCTGTTGATGTCTCTGTGTGTGTATGTGTGTGTCTCTGTATGTGAATATGTAATTCTAGCAAGAGTATGCTAACCTTCAACCATCAGGGACAAACTCCCTTAATCTTTTCCCTTCCAATCATTTGGGTATTGCTTTATACAGATCAGGATCAATGCCATAACCACATTGCTTTCAACAGGAAAGGGATTTATGTAGAGGAATACCACTTCCCTCTAAGGCTCACCCAGGAGTTGTGCAGTCCTTCTGATCATTTTCTACTAAGCGCAAGTAACATATGTCTGTAACTTGCTGTGGGAGAGGTTGCCAATTACAGGGTTGTTTTTCTTTTCTTTTTTTTCATGTGCCCAGATACAAATGAAGAGATCTCTTTGTAAAAATCACAGACAAAACAGGCATGAGAAGACATGTAACAACCTGTGGGTTAAAGGATTCATGAGAAGTATGGAAGTGAAGGCAGAAAAATTGTATTGCTTCTTTAAGAAGTTTGGCAATGCCAGGATGTTCTCTGACCTGCGGGTTAAGTACAGAAAGGACAAATCAGATTGAAGGAAGAAGGAAAATGAATCCTTATTGGTTTTCTTAAGCCCAGAGCTCACTGCCCGTTTCCTCCAAGCAGCCTGGTCCATCACCATAGCCAGGATCTCCTTTTCTCCCGACTTCTGCCATTCCTTGCTGTTTGGCCTTCTGCCTCGCCATGGGCTGTTTATTCATGGTTTGTTTTTGTCTCTTCTGTAAGCTCCAAGTATCTCATTTGTCATTCTAACCCACGCGGCTTCTGGCACACCCCTGCCTCCGTTACTGTCCTTGTACTCATTGTACCCCGCTGCCCATCAGACCCTCTGCGCTGCAGAGCAAGAGAAGGAAACCTGTGTTTCTCCTTTCATCTGCGCAGAAGTCACAGTTCATTTTGAATAATACTAAAGTTAGCTTGATAACACAGCTTTATATCTGATTCTACTGTGATATACAGTAACCCATAAGGATTCAATCGGAGATTAAATATCTGCCTAAGTCACAGTGGTTTGACTTATTAGAAATGAGAAGAGATTTGAATATCCCACACCAAGGGATATTCAGTGCTGATGCTGTACTTAATCACATTGTGACCTTGGGTAATTCTCTTAACTTCTCTAGGCTTTTGCTTTCTTGTGCATTAAATAGCAATAGTAAATTCATCTTACAGGTTATTGTGATATATGATGTTATTATATATGTGGGTCTCTGTCATAACTCAATGATAACATCACTAAATATATCATCTGAATTTGTTACTGCATTTACATACTTAATCAGATGTTTGGTATCATTATGGAGACACAGAATTAATAAAAGATCACATTTATATTAAATTTGACCTATAAACTAAGATGAACTAATGAATGTTTCTGATTAATCCATGGGTTTTTAAAAGCAAATTGACAGGAAGTACCACAATTCTATCATCTTTATGTGAAGTTGGCAGAAAAGGAAATCCAGCATACATATGAATGGAGAGTAGAGAAAGAGAAAGAGATTGAGCCTCCTAAAACAATTTTTAAAAGGGTCTTAAAAGATGATCAAATAGGTGAAACGTTGGCTACACAAACACAGGACATGACTTTTGATCCTCAGAACTCGTATAAAAACCTTAGTGAGGCAGCATGTGCTTCAGGTGGGTACGGCAGACAGGCAGAGCCCTGGAGCTCATCTGTCAGCCAACGCAGATGAATTCAGGAACTTCAGGTTTAATGAGAGACCTTGTCTCAGAAGAGTACAAATGGAGAAGGATAAAAGGACACATTGAACTCAGGCATATGTGTGAGCATGCATGTGTGTGCACACCTACATACATACATATATACAACCCACACACATTTTTAATATATCTCAAATATTTCTGCGCGTGCGCGTGCACACGCACACGCACACACACACACACACACACACACACACACACACACCTCTTTTCCAAGTGTAATTTTAAAGCAACTACTTCAGGAAGTGTATAAGGAATGGTGTTTTGTTGAGTTTATTGAAGTTTAAGGTACAGTGCCATTTACTGCCTGCTCTTCCTGCTTGGGGGAGGGGGTGAGAAAACGAGAAATGCAGAGAGGACTGGCTTGTTCAGCTTTCCCATTCTTTAATAAGGCATTGACCCGTGTCAAAGAAACGTAATATACATGCACATGCAAACAAGGACTCCCATTTACCTCATTTTTAAATTTAAATTATAGCATCCGGCCATTCGTCTTTGTCACAACCCGCCCAACAGTTTTGTAAGAACGTGTTTCACAAACAAGCACTCCTTTCAGCACGGCTGGGAAGGTTAAGGTGGAGATCCTGTGTGATAGAAACCCTTTGTGTAATTCTCCCCCAAACATCTGTTCAGTCGCTCAGCATAAACATCTGTCACCCATTTCTGGGCTCAGCCCAGACAAAGCTATGTTTTTCTAACAAACTCCATCCCAAATTGTTACCAAGCGACTGCGATGCAGACTAATCATGCACAAGGACGGGGAGGATGCCTTATTGCATCAAATCCATCTTCTATGAAGCAACATCTACCCTGCAGCTTTGGCAAAAAACCCAGTGGTACAGAGGGAGGCAAATTCCTAACACTTTCCTGCCTTGAATTGTAATGTTTGAACCCTTGCAATTCTTTTTAACCCTTTAAGGTTAAACTGATATATGTATCTTTAATTTTACCCTATGATTTACCCTTTACAACCCCCACCCTACCCCATGGGGTTACATTATAAAGTAGCTGAAATAAGAACACACAAAATATTTTTAAAAAACATTTGTCCCTGTTATTTTTGTGAAATAGGCATAGAATTTAGTTCTTTTGAAAAATGAACTCAGCAATTCAAAATGAGGAGATCTGAACTGTTCCCTTGGAAATGCCACATATAAATTGGAGACAATAGACAATTAGGTTACTGATCCTGAGCACTTATCTTTTTAATAAAAATGAGTGGTGCACAGAAGCATGGGAAGGAGAGATGCTGTGTTTGAAAGACCTGGCACGGTGCTCAATAAACAGCATACAGCTTCGCTGTCACCATGACCATCACTGCCGAAGAACAGCAAAATGGCTTCATCTTTCTTTTTTTGCTCTTTGTGTGTCTTTTCATCATTCCTCTTCAAACCAATATCAATTGAGAGCCAATTAGAGACGTAATTGGTTGGTGGCAATCAACATGATTCCTACCCCTCATGAAATCTCTTTAGCAAAACAGATAGATAGAGCAAACTCTGCTTTAAATCCAACTGCAGTGCTATAGACTTATAATACCCCCACAGATTATTTGGAAATGTTTCAAAACCAAATTCCAAGTTTTCTTATTGCCAGTTTTTAAGTGGGGGCTCATCTTACACACCAAACTAGGAATTTAATCCCCAAGGCAGACCTCTCATTTCAATGAGAACCTCACAGTTATAATTTAAGTCACAGGTATAATGTCAATAGTGCAGTGGAGAGGAAAAGGGTTCACCTCCATTTCCAGGCATGTTTGAAAACATAATAATGAAGAAGACCTCAAAATGGAACCAGATGGGACAAGTAAATTATTCTGATCTATTTATTCCTTCCTAAACACCATATAAAACTATCTTAACATGCTACCATAACTCATTAGAGCCTATTTGTTTTATAAGAGGACTATGTATTCATAATATAATATATAATTATAGATATATATTAGGTAGATAGATAGATAGATAGATAGATAGATAGATAGATAGATAGATAAACAGATTACTGGGGAGCATAATGCCAACGACACCATTTTCCATTAGACTTAATGTAGGGAAGGACACCCTTTGAGAAGTCCATTCTGGTCGATGTGGTGGGTCCCTCCATTGTCTGGAGAAATAGCAAATGGAATATCCGCTCCCATTGCTCTATGAGTTCCTGTCCTGAGGCAGATACATCATGCTGGGGAGACAAGTGTGTCCCAATAACATGTAATGTTTTTGTTGAAACCACAAGAAGACTCTCCAGTTGATCGACAGAGGGGAGATGAGGTGAGCCCAGGATTTGCAGGAAGGGGGGGTTGAGTGTGTGCTGTAAGAGGGGGCAGAAAAGAAGAATGAAAATGTGTGAAAGGATGGAAAGCAGGAGGAATGAGCCAGGGGCAGCTCCCTCTGGGCAGACCATGCATTGTTGGCTAGGACACCTTCCTAGGAACAGGTGAGATCCCAGGCTCATTCTGGGGATTCGAAAGATGCTCTCTGACACCATGGTTGTGTCTTTATTTTCATGATTTATACGTTGGATTCTCATGATTCCCATCCAGTGAGTTGTTACTACCTTCCTTCAGTGGATTGAAAAGTGGAGTTTGCCAGCTTTGTGTCTTTGAATATATCACTTAACCTCTCTGCACATTTCTGGTCTCTAAGAGGAGAACAACACCCGCATCTTTTAACTCTCAGGATCATTCATTCACATGACCGAGTAGTCATAGGTGTACGTCTGTGTTAAGTCCTTATTATCTATGACTGGACTATCAGCTAAGGACAGAGAGGGGTCTTGCTTACCTTTGTACCTCCTACACTGAAGCCGTACAGACCATTCCAGGTCTGAAGTGACAACGTGAGGAATGGGAATGATATCTCCCACCTTCTTCGTTGGCATCTGTGTGTGGAAAAAAGCATGTGAAGTTTCGGTTCAGTAAGAACATCCCCCAGAAACACAGTTTCATGCTTGCTCTGAGAACATCACCAACGGTCTTTCCAGGAGAGTGGGAAGTTGGACAGTGCATGAAATGTTCTTCCAGAAGCACACACAGAATGAACCCAGCCTAAAAGTCTGGCTCCCCCTAGACTTCCCTTCTCAGAGGAAATGGCTGATGCTCTGCACTTCACAAGCTTTTCTAGGGGCGTTTTCTGAGTTGAAGCATTTCTAGGGAAGTCCTGAGTCACCCTCACATGCATGAGATGCTCTGAGAGCCTAGAGCTGAGGCTTTGCCTCCTCCATTTCATTCAGCTTTTCTTTAATAAATTCTCTTCCACTTATTCTTTGAAAATGTCTATATTTACATCTGTAGAGTCTTTTGTTAAGGTTTAAAAAAGTAATAGCTAGGGCTAGCAAGATGGCCCAACTGGTAAAGGTGCTTTCCTCGTAAACCTGATGACCAGAGTTCAATCCTCAAGCCATATAACTGTAGCTGGACTTTTGGTTGGCTACATTATGGGTTCCTTTTTCTACTACCCTTCTTCACCCCAATCCCTTCCAAATCCCCAGCACTGGATAAGAGAGAAGAAGGTTAGAGGGGAAAGGGGGTGTCGATCTTATTAGACTACTTCCTGCTGATTAGGGACATTGAGTTTCTTGGGACAATGTTGATCTTCATATTCAAAATATATCCCACAAGCAAACAGCAGCAGCAACAGCAATAGCGGCAGCAGGAGGAGGAGGAGCAGGAACTGGAGCAGGAGCTGGAGCTGGAGCAGGAACAGGAACAGGGGCAGGAGCAGCAGCAGGAGCAGGAGCACAAGGAGGAGCAGGAGCACGAGGAGGAAGAGGAGGAGGAGGAGGAGAGGAGGGGGAGAAGGAGCTGGAGCAGGAACAGGAACAGGAACAGGGGCAGGAGAATCAGCAGGAGGAGGAGCAGGAGGAAGAGCAGGAGCAGGAGCTGGAGCAGGAACAGGAACAGGAACAGGGACAGGAACAGGAGCAGGAGCAGCAGCAGGAGCAGGAGGAGGAGCAGGAGCAGGAGGAGAAGCAGGAGCTGGAGCAGGATCAGAAGGAGGAACAGGGGCAGGAGCAGGAGGAGGAGCAGCAGCAGCAGGAGGAGGAGGAGCAGGAGGAAGAGCAGGAGGAGGAGGAGCAGGAGCTGGAGCAGGAACAGGAACAGGGGCAGGAACAGGGGCAGGAGGAGCAGCAGGAGCAGCAGCAGGAGCAGCAGCAGGAGCAGGAGGAGAAGCAGGAGCAGGAGGAGGAGCAGGAGCAGGAGGAGGATCAGGAGGAGGAACAGGGGCAGGAGGAGGAGCAGGAGCAGCAGGAGCCACCACAGTTCCCAAGGCTCTAACATTTTTGCACCCTTTCAGGAGTCTCCAGAATTCCAAATGCTAGACATTTGTAGGAACGAGCTGCAGTTGACAAAATCATACCCCTGCCAAAGCATGAGGGAAACCATAGTCTGCTGCTGTGAACAGTTGGAAGCTGCCCCATATCATACACCTGGGATTAAAACAAAAACATATTCCCACAATATTTGTGCTTTTAAAGAAACCACAATTCTCATTACATATAATATATAGAAGGAGAACTCCGGCTCCTCAAACTTTCCCTCTAACCTCTGCATGGCTGCTATGGCATGTGTGCATGCATTCACACAGAGACATGCTGATGATGAAGAAGAAGAAGAAGAAGAAGAAGAAGAAGAAGAAGAAGAAGAAGAAGAAGAAGAAGAAGAAGAAGAAGAAGAAGGAAATGTAATAAAATGGGAGAGGGGTCTGGATCCCCCAAGCTGAGGACATAGGAGACCTCAGAATAAATACTAGAAAGAGGAAGGTCCCCTTTGCTGGGATATCTTCTCACTCTGTGACACAGGCCTCTTCTGAAGGCATGCTGACAAGGGACTTCTGGAACTGTTGTGTCTTCTGTCACTAGCACACATGGTGATGCAAGCAGTAATGTCAACTACTGATGGAGTCCTTGTGCTGGGCCCTTATATATAACTTTGCTGAATATACATGGTTTTTCATTTATTCTCCTCAGGCCAAGATAGCATTTGCATCTAGTTTCTAGAGGAACATAGATCCCAGGAAGGTCAAACAGGAATAGACAAGAGCAGCATGGCCTTCCATCCACTCTGCCCTGGAAAAAGAGCTCACTGACACCAGGAAACACATGGTTCCACAGATCTACCCCAGCCTGTATGATTTTTTTTCACATAATCAAAAAATGTGTGTGTGTGTGTGTGTGTGTGTGTGTGTGTGTGTACATACCCAGGTCAGCAGAACATAATCATTAATTCACCCTGGGCATAACTAATGATTTTGTTTTTCTTTCCACATTCCACATAAGTACTGTGAATAGAAACAATTTCAACTATAAATGTGCAGTTAGTTTTGTGCTATGAATGACTTTAGTAAATAAATATCATAAGCTCTGCATGCATGCCCACAGACTGCTCCTTGCAGTGTCCTCAGAACCTAGCACTGTATGTACCTGGCATATTCTAAATTTACAGTGAATGTACATGGAACAAATTGAGATTGAAAATTAAGGAATCAAAACGTTAATGGTAGCATTGATCCTACTGTCCTTTGGGTGCTTTCCTGTGAGGAGGAGTCTGCATTGAGCACAACCTTTACCCTCTCACACTTCTGAGTGCAGAATCCAAAACCGCGGCTGCAGCACGTGTCACAGTCCCTCTGGATCTGCTCCTTTCTGCAGGACTGAACCATTACGAGTGGAGATACGGCTCTCATTTCTCCTCCCCCAAATACTGGCACTTCCCTTTTTAACATCTGAGTTTTAACGTCCTCACGGAGGTGAAGCCACATAATGTCTGTCTGTCTGTCTATCGCTGCGTCCATCCACTTAACATGGTCTCATCAGAGTTCCTTCATGCAGAACATGGCAGGATTTTCTTCTTTTCGAAGACCGAAAAGCACCGCACCGTATGTGTACGGCACGTGCTGTTTGTCACCTTGTATATTGACAGGTGTTTGTGGTGTTTCCCCTTCCTGGATATTCCTGCGGTGAGCAGATGTACCTTCCATCTCCTAATTTCGTTCTGTTTAATTAATACCCAGAAATGAAGTTTTGTTTCTTGTTTTTGTTTTTGTTTGGTTTTTTTATTTTTTTATTTGTTTGTTTTGTTTTGTTTAAGGAAATGTCTCCATTTTTCAGAGAGGTTGGACTGTTTTCTGCTCTCACAAATTGCACGCAGGGGAACAAGTATTTGGAAAATATCAAACTATGTACACATATATAATGTTTTTGGACTTTTGGAAAACAACACATCAAAACTAACAGTTCAGGATGATTCAGTCTCAGGCCAGTGTGATATCGAAGAGTCTTTCCGGAAAGAAATTACAAAACCAGGATCACCCTACCATTGCCCCAGAAGCACATGCTTCTCTGGTAACTGCAGTTTTGGGACTCACTGGCTTGGCACTGCCAAACTGCTGCATAAATACTGCTTATTTCCACATGGAACGTGGTGCCGTTGTTTGAAAATAATGGTTACAGAAGTTCCAAAGTCAACAATCATAGAAACATGGAAATATTACAATATAAAATTATATTAAAATAGTGTGAGCAACAGGGATTAGAGCATTTATTCATGCTTTTACTTTTAAAACTGTTAATGGCATGTATCACTACCCTCCAGAATGGGGCCTGCTTCAGCAATGGTGCCACCAGCCAGACTCACCCTAGCGCTTTGGAGAAATAGAGAGGTTTTCAGTTCCGGGTGTATTAATCAGAGTTCTCCAGAGTAACAGAATTTAAAGAATGAATCTCTCTGTCTCTGTCTGTCTCTGACTCTGTCTGTGTCTGTGTCTGTGTCTCTGTGTCTCTGTCTCTCTCTCTCTCTCCCTGTCTCTCTCTCTCTCTCTCTATATATATATATATATATATATATATATATATATAGAGAGAGAGAGAGAGAGAGAGAGAGAGAGATAGATAGATATGTATATATGAACTTTATTAGAATGACTTACAGTCTGTAGTCCAGCTATTTGGACAATGGCTGCCTATAAATGGAAGGTCCAAGAATATAGTAGCTGTTCAGTCCAAGAGGCTGATGTCTCAGCTGGTCTTCAGTATTCACCAGAATCATGAAGGAGCAGACTCGAATGTTCTAGCGAGGGTGAGAGCAGGCAGGCAAAGAAAGAGAGCTTCCTTCTTCCATGTGGTATGACTTAAGGGTGTATCTTCTCACATCAAAACCCCTAGACTAGTGGGTCTTCCCACTTCTACTGACTTAGTTAAGAAAAAAAGTTCCCTCACAGGTGTACCCAGTCATTTGGGTTTTAGTGAATTCCACAGGGGGTAAAGTTGACAACCAAGAATAGCCATCATATAGGCCTACAGAATCAGGTTGCATTTTAACACACATTATACTTTGAATGTAAAATGTCCCTCACAGGATCATGTACTTAAAACTTGTTTCGCAGCTGATGGCTCTTTCTGGAGCAGCCGTGGTGCATCTATGAAGCGGGGCTGGATGGCAGAGGTAGGTCAGGCGGGCTGGATGCTGCTGGTTGTTCCCGGTTCTGCTTCTGGTCCAGCTTTCTCTGCTTCTCTGAAGTATGCTGTGCTGCCCAGAACCCTGGGACCCATGAAGCCTCACTCCACCATGGATGGAAACATCCCTGAAAGGATGACCCAAATAAACGTTTCCTCCCCTAAATTCCTTCTGTCACATATTGGGTCACAGCAATGAGACAGTGGCAGATTCCCAGTGGCTCTTCCTAACATATCCTGTTTTTAAAGAACAAAGATGTCCACTAAACGAACTCCCTCACTTAAGTCTGCAAGCCCTACTGTGTGCTAGCACAGAAGTTGCTATCTCCATTCTGCACATGAGGAAATGAAATTATAGTTCAGTGACCTCCCAGAGACGAGTATAATTTAGGTTGAGCTCTTATGACCATCTTCTGTTCATGAGCCCCCAGTCAAACAAAGTTCACCGCACCCTGCTTGGCTTGTGTTTATGTGCCTGGCTTCTAGTCTGTGGTATGAAGTGAGTCACCTAATATTTTCTCTAGATTCGACTTTATGGGAAGGAGTCAACAAGCTGAGGTTCCTGAGGACAGGCCCCTGGTCCCTGTGGTATTCACCTGATTCCCAGTCTAGGCGATGAGGGGTGAACCACCTCAGAAGTGGAGGTCCCTCATTTGGAAGCCATCTTGACTCTCAGCTAGTGCAATCACACACACGTTCAAAGATGGAAATAAAGTTGGAAGGGAAGATGACTGGACTCAAGTATCAAAGGTAGAGCAGAACTAGGAGAGGCCAGCATGAGGGGCAGCCACAGATATCGGGACACGTGGGCACATGGCTGAGAGCACTGGGCCGTGCCGGGATAGGAGAGCCTCCTGCTGCTTTCCAGGTAGGGAAGGGGAGGGACGTTAGGAGTACTCCCTGCAGAAGATGACTCTTCTTATTCATTCATTCCATCACTTATTCATTCATTTATTACTTATTCACTTTAAATCCCACTCACTGCCCCACACGTGGTCACTACCTCCTATAATCCTTCCCTCACCTCCCCATTCCCCTCTCCTCTGAGAAGGCTCTCTGGCTGTACCCCACCCTGGTACATCAAGTCTCTAGGAGGATAGGCGCAACCTCTCCCGCTGAGGCCAGACAAGGCAGCCCAGCTAGAACATATCCCATAGACAGAGAACATAACTCAAGGCTTGTGGTTGTGTGCCTATGTGTGAACCAAAGGCATATCCTGGAATCTCTCACGCAGAAAGAAATGTCTTCTATGTTCTCCAGTGTGTTTTGTACTTTTAGTGCTTTGGCCTTCTTTAACCACTAAGAAAACAAAATCCATCCTCTGAATGCCCATACTTATCATTGTAAATATTTTATCTATTGGTCAATAAGTATGGGCGTCATTTTCTTTAAATCCCCACATCACTGTATTATGCACCCATTTATTTACTTTTCTCTTGTATAACTCATCTATTAAAACAAAAGGCACAGTTTCTAAAAAAACACACATGTATATGTTTGTGCATGTGTATGGTATATGTGTACATGTGTGTGAGTGAGCACACCTGTGCATACATGTGAAGAGGCCAGAGGAGGATGACTGGGTCCTCTTCTGTCACTGTGTCTTATTCCCTGAGACAGGGAATTCTTTTGCTAAATGTGGAACTATAAGAGCAGCCAGTACACCCTAGGAAATCTCCTATCTCTGTCTCCCTCAACCCCTGGGTTATGGCTGTGCACAGAGCCATAACTATTTTCAGTACCCACCTATTTCCTTGGTGCCTAGAGATTCTCAGATTCTCAGGTTTGGTAATCAAGCCTTCTTTCTGACCCATTTTCCCAGCTCCTCTTCCTTCTATTATTCTATTATGAATGATTCCCAGCACAAAATGCAGGCTCAATAAAGAAGTATTGATCGCTGATGTCTTCTAAATGTCCTGTGTAATCTTGTGCAATATGAAGTAAAAATAGTAAGTTATTTGAATACACAGCAGAATGCAAGTGACCAATAGGGATCATGATATGGTAAGATCTAAATACTCAGTGTGACCTTATTTTTTAATCACGTCCTAGGAATCTCCCCATACTTGGTGGGTGCCTACACTAGTTTCACGATGAGATGGATACATGAATCAGCAAATGATTGTATCATGGTAAGCAGGAAAAGGAAGTGGAAAGTATTTTGTATGTAATGATCCTGAACTTTCATCTCTGTCCTCTTCCGTCACAGCCCCTCAAACTGGGTTTTACATTTCAAATGCGTTGTCATAGAACCAGCAATATCAACAATGCCACTTGCCTTCCTGCACTACCAGTTAAAAAGATGTGGCTCTTAAGGTGGATTGTTCATGTCCGTCTCCAAAGAAAGAGGTTGGTGTCCAGTGGAGAAACACAAGGTCTCACCGCGTGATTATAAAGAACCACAGGGTTTGTTGTTGTTTGCTGCTGAACTCTGGGGTGCTTGTTTTTGTACTTAGTCTGTTCAGAGATCCATTAAGCACGACTCTGTAAGTGTGCCTTTTGTTACATTTGGAAAGCTTTTCAGCATAATTTCTTCAAAAATGCTTTCTGCCAAGTTTTCTGACTCACAGTTGTATGCATGTTAGACTCTTGATAATGCCTTTCCTGTTGCTAAGACTCTGTTAAATCTTTTGCTCTTTCTTCATGTTCTTCAAATCGCTGACTTTTTCATTAATTAGTTATTTATTCATTTTACACTCCAGTTGCATTCCTCTTCTTGGTCCCCCCACAGCTCCCTATCCCCTTCTCCGCTGAGAAGGGGGAGGAGCCCCTGGGTGTCACCCCACTCTCACACATCAAATCACTGCAGATCTAGGTGCATCCTCTCCCACTGAGGCCAGACAAGGCAGCCCAGTTAGGGAAACAGGATTCATACGCAGGCAAGAGATTTAGGGACAGCCTCTACTCCAGTTGTTGAGGGACCCCCATGAGGTCTAAGCTGGACTTCTGCTACATGTGTTCGGGAAGAGTGGGGAGCTAGGTCCAGCCCATGCTTGCTCTTGGGTTGGTAGTTCAGTCTCTGGGAGCTCCCAAGGACCCAGATCAGTTGACTCCGCTGGTCTTCTTTTGGAGTCCCTATTTCCTTCAGGTCTCTCAATCTTCCACAAGATTCCCAAGATTCCCAAGTCTTCCGCAAGCCTCCGAGCTCCATCTAATGTTTGGCTGTGGGTCTCTGCATTTGTTTCCATTGGCTGCTGGATGGAGAGCTCTCAGAGGACAGTTACGCTAGGCTCGTGTCTGCAAGCATAAAAGAGTATCATTAATAGTGTCAGGGATTGCCTTTTGCCCATGGGATAATTCTCGAGTTGGGCCAGTCATTGGTTGGCAATTCCTTCCATCTCTGCTCTATTGTTATCCCTGAACATCTTGGTGTCGGGACACATTTTGGTTCAAAGGCTTTGTGGATGGGTTAAGTGTCCTTTTCCCTCCACTGGGAGTCCTGCCTGGCTACAGGAGGTGGACATTTCAGGTTTCATACTGCCCCACTGTTAGGAGTTTCAGCTAGAGTCACCCTACAGACTCCATAAGGCCTCCTCCAGTCCCAGGTCTCTGGCACATGCCAGAGACGTACCCTCCCCTACCTGCTACTGATTTCTGTTTTCCCCGTTCCCCCTCCCTACACCCGATTCTCCCACACCACCCTCCTCCCCATCTCCTCGTCCACCCAGTTCATTCCCTCTACACATCTCTAATGTCTCTTTTTTCTCCTTCTAAATAAGATTCAAGTATCCTCCCTTGGGCCCTCTTTTAATTTTGTTTCTTTGGGTCTGTGAATTGTAGTATGTGTTATCCTATACTTTATAGCTATACCCACTGATAAGTAAGTACACACCATGCATCTCCTTTTGGGTCTTGGCTACCTCACCCAGGATGATATTTTCTAGTTCCATCCATTTGCCTGCAAATTTCATGATGTCCTTGTTTTTAAATGGCCATGTAGTATTTTGTGTGTGTGTGTGTGTGTGTGTGTGTGTGTGTGTGTAAATGAACTGTATTTATCCATTCTTCAGTTGATGGAAATCTGGGTTGTTTCCTGTTTCTAGCTATTATGAATAAAGCCCCTATGAACATTGTGGAGCATGTGTCCTTGTGGTATGGTAGAGCATCCTTTGGGTATATGCACAGGAGTGGTATTTGCTGGTTCTTGAAGTAGAACTATTCCCAATCTTCTGAGAAACTGCCAACTTGATTTCCAGAGTTCTTGTACAAGTTTGCACTCCCACCAGCAAAGGAGGAGTATTCCCCTTGCTCCACATCCTTGTCAACATGCACTGTCTCTTGAGGTTTTGATCTTAACCATTCTGACCAGTGTGAGATGGACTCTCAGAGTCATTTGGGTTTTCATTTTCCTGATGACTTAGGATTTTGAACATTTCTTTACACACTTCTCAATCATTAGCAGTTCCTTTGTTGGGAATTCTCAGTTTATCTCTGTACCCTACTTTTTAATTGGTTTTTTTGGGGGGGGGTTGTTGGAACCTAGCTTCTTGAGTCCTTTATATATTTTGGATATTAGCCCTGTTGGATATAGGTTTAGTGAACATCTTTTCCCATTCTGTAGACCTCAATGTAAAACCAGATACACTAAATCTAATAAATGAGAAAGTGGGAAATAGCTTTGAATGCCCAGGAGACACCTTACTGAATAGAACACCCACAGCTCAGGTACTAAGATCAACAATTAATAAATGGAACCCCATGAAACTGAAAAGCTTCTGTAAAGCCAAGGACACTGTCAACAGGACAAATCAGTGATTGACTAACCCTGCCTTGAATCACCTATCAGATGCTATGCTATTTATAATGCTTTATTTCATATATTGCATTTTCAGAAATACAAAAGAAAAAATCTTTTTTTACTTTTGTATAAGTTGTTTCTCTGCAAATTTTTATTCACTACTTGATCAAAATTATTTCTTCTCCAATGAGAGATCCCAACCTAAGCCTTGCATTTTTGTAGGTATATTGCCCTTAAGTCTTTGAACATAAGACTTAAGGGAAATATATCATAAGCTGTTTTAATATCATTACTAGCTAATTCTAATATCTAGTTCATCTAAATGTTTGTCTCTGTATATTGCATTATCCATAAAGTGTGATTTACAAGTTTGTATTGATTTGTAGTAATTAAAGATTAGTATACTTATCCATTTATTTGTGTATATGTATTCATATGTGTTTGGGTACATGGGTGTCATTGTATACATGTGAAAGTCAGAGGACACTTGTAGAAGTTGCTTTTCTCCTTCCACCATGTGTGTTCCAGGAGTTAAATTTGGATTGTCAGGCTTGGCAGCAAGTGTGTGTACTCACTGAGCCTTTCCACCTTTTAGTAATTTTGAATCATGTCTTCAACAGGGTGATATGTTCTAGAGACTGTTTTCTGTAATAATCATCCAAAAACTGATACTGTCATTTTAGCCAGAAATTAATATGGCTGAATTCAATCTCCGAGTCCTTGCCTGATGCAGGTACCACTTGAAATGCCCATTTCCATCTTTCTGGCTTAGTTAGACAGTTTGGAGTGTGTCTATTGTGTGAATACAGAGTTCAGGAACCAGGAAGAGACTTAGGCCGTCATGTGCAAGAAATTTTAGGTCAGGTCACCTAACTGCCATGTGGGCTCTTGTATGTATCTTGTAATAATTCCATAAATTATGTATGACAAAAATACTTGCCATACATAATTTATGGAATAAAGGGTTTATTTTGGCTTATGATCTCAGTTTGTAGCTCTTCATACCATTGATTCTCCGTCCATAGAGAGACAGAAAAAATAGCATGGCTGCAAAAACACATCGGAAGCTATTCAGAGACTCTTTCCACCACCTACATCCTCCAGGTAGGCTTCACTCTCTAAAGTTTCCAGAACATTGTAAAATAATGCCTCTAGTTAAAGACCAACCTTTAATTCATCAGCCCTTCTTAACCATATCATAACCATTTTTTCTTGGACCTGTCCTGCTCCAAGCTTGTAGTAGGTATGGTCACAGTGGATGCTGCTCTCAGCCAGGTTAAGACTACACACTTCTACATTTCAGCTGCCTTGCTTAGTCAGTACTACACATGTCTTCAAGGGACAAATCTATTTAAACACAAAATTTACATATGACATTCCTTAGTCTCAGAGACTTCTTTTACTTTGCATTTTCTCTTTCCAGTGCCTTCAGGTAACTGGGTTTATTTTTTTCCCTGTATTTTCTACATTTTTGTAATTTTTATTTGAGGAAAAATGGACTGTACAGTAGTAACATCTAGATTTCCCAAAATCTACACTTTAGACGCGTTGCTTGGGAATTCAAAATGAGACTAGAGGGGAGGAGCCAGTGAGTATCTTTACCAGCAGTGCAGGGACACCTACAGGAGACTTCCGGAATTGGGCGGAAAGGGAAGTGGTGTTGGGAGACTAAGACCCCAACTCGCCAGTACATGGCTGAACACTGAGCCTGAACTGAAATGGCAAGAACCCCTGGATATAGATGCCCTTCTTTTTGAGAAGCGAGGTCATGATTTGGGATGGTATTTTCACAGGAGGAAGCGCATGTTCTGACCTATCCTAAAGAGACACGGAAGTCACACCCTGCTCCCTGGATGGTGAGGTAACAACAGAACAAAGAAATAACTCCCCACAAGTCTAAATAAATGAAATAGCGAGCATAAGTGGGGTTACCGACAAAACACAGGTGACTCATATGTTCCTGCACTGCCCCAAATCCAACACGGTGTGGGGATACCCCATAACAACCTCTTCCATAGAGTTTCCTGAGCAACTGGAAGGCAGTTTGGCCTGCTTGAGAGACTTCTTTCCACAGCAGTTGTTGTTATTGCTTGTATAACCATTGGAAAGGGCGGTCAGACATACATTTTTTTTTTACAACCTACTTTTAATAAGGGTTCAACCTTTTGCCTAGCCCACCACCCAGCCAAGGTAGTGGAAGAGGAAAGTTATTAGGATATGGGGGAAGTGGTCCTGTTCAGCAATCTATCTTTGGGGGCGAACTCCATCTTCTTTGACATCAGTTAAGTCCTGTAGCAAATACCATATAAGACTCTGCAAGCTGCAGATCAGTTCTCCAGGCAGGCAGACACCAGGCACAAACCAGCAGCCGGGAGTTCAAGCTTGAAGAAACCTGAGGCGAGGCCGCAGAGATGGCAGGCCGCCATGGGAACCTCACGAGCAGTTCTTGGGTGAGTTTCTCTCAATGGCAGCGTTACCACAAGTTGAGCTTAACAAACGCTATGTAAGGTGAACCAGCACATGCATGCTGTTGGCAAATAATAGCAAGGCGGAGCAAACCAAACCAATGCTTGGCGCCCGTCTCCCACTGTCGGCGGGGTGGGGTCATATTTATACTCCTTCATCACAGGTCCGTTCACGTGTTTGCTGTATCCAAACATCCTTAACTGTGTCTGCTCCAGCAAAACACCCTTTCACCTGTGTCTGCTTCAGGAAAACACTCTTTCATGTGTCTGCTTTAGCAAGACATCTTTTCCCCTGTGTGCCCCAGCAAAGCACCATTTGATATAACCAACCTTCCAAAGAAACTAAAAGTTTCTCCTTCGAAGGGCCCTTTTGAATCTTGTGAGTTTCAGGAGCTTTCTGAGATGTGGGAGTTTATTTCCTTTTTAAATCCCAATGAGCCACCATGCTCCTTCCAATATTTTAATATTGAAATATTTTAATTAGAAGTTTGCTACAAAACAGATACCTTAGTTATTTTTACATCGCTATAACAAAATACCAGGACAAAGGCAACTTATAAAACAAAGCCCTTCATTTGGGGCTCAAGTTTCCAGAGGGTTAGAGTTCATGACCATCATGGCAGAGAGCGTGGCAGCAGGCAATCAGACGTAGCACTAGAACAGTAGCAGAAAGCTTTCTGTTTTTGACTCAAAACTGACTATAGGACAAACCAATGACTAAAAAGATCCCAAGGGCCTGGAGATGGGCACAGTGACAGAAGAGAGTCGCAGAGGGATGCTGGGTAAGAACACTGCGAGCTTCGAATGAACCGGGTAAGCTGGGTAAGCCGAAATTCAAGGGGTTCCTGCTGGGTCCTCAGTCAGAATCTCACCCTGACCTTTGTGGGAGCAATGAATGACAGATTAGAGAACCGCTAAAAGTGACGGGAAGGCGTGGTCGGGGCCATATCATCCTGCATCTACAGGTGCCGTCAACACTTTCCACCATTTCCATACATACATTTCATAACCATGTACCAGATGATTTTCAAGGGAAATTGTTACAGATGATTCTCCACCTAAATCAGTTGATTTACAATTTTGAAAATCTCTGCAGTGGTTCGACAGCAATACCTATCCGATGAAAGCTGTACTTTTGCTCTGGAAGTTGGATCTTTCCCCAGGCTAGCTGTATGTGACACGCTGTTCTATCACAATGCAAATCAGTGACATCCTACCACAGCTCCCACCCAGCTGTGCCATCACAACTGCAGACAGGCAACACTGCACAATGCTGGGCAGTAGCTTACTGCATTAAACACATTTCTGACTTACAGTTTTTGATCGATACTAAGTTTACCAGGCCGCAAGTCGAGGAGCATCAGCATGTAAAACCATTTTTGGTCACAGAGTTATGTGGCTATCCTTTAAAGCAAAGCCACCTAATTAACTATGCCTTCACAAAGTTAAGGCAAGCCATTGTCAGAAAGGCGATGGCAGAAATTTTCAGTAGTATATCAGTAACTTTTCTTACTTCAAAAGGTATAATTTCATTAAATCAGTCTTCTGGTAGATTTAAATCCCAAACTATCATGCGCTAATAGTGCCACTCTGGGCTAATCTTCCTGAGAAGCTGGTTCCTGGTAGGGTTAATAACAATGAAAGCAGTACCAACCATGTAATTGTATTCCCCAGGACATTGCTGTAAGCTTTAGAGGTAATAAATGATGCCACACAGATAACAACTTTATCTTGTAGTACTGTTATCTTTTCCCCTTTAGATGACAAAATAACAAAACAAACTAAAAGAAACAGAAAGAAGGATATTTGCTTGAACTCACATTACTTAAGTGGCAGAGTCAGGATCTGAACAAACAAGGTACTCCTTAGCTGAAAACTGATGTCATTGTATCTTATTAATTCATTTAATAAATACTTTTAAAAAATCCTTTGAGTGTGAGCATCACACGGATCCAAATTTGAGATTTATCTGAAAGACTAAAGGTTAATGTGTTCCCTCCGAGTCTAGTGTTCCTTTAAAGCTATGCTTAGTTGCTGGGAGTGTCTCATGGCTTGCACGATTTTGAGGATATAAATGGTAACTCGAGTGGAGGACAAATTGCCAGGAGGGTTTCATTGAGGGTATTGGGATTCAGCTTCCCAGTCTGGAGGACGCTCACAGCCTGCCCGTCTGAGGACAGCTGAGAAAGAAGGGGGCAAATGGCAGAGCAGTTGGGGACCGTCACTCGCAGCCGTCCAGCTGCCTGGCAACTGTACAATGGAGACTGTTTAATGGAAAGGGGCAGTCTTAGTAAGAGACCTGGACGCAGTGGGAGCATGAGAAGCATAAACCAGAACGGGGATTTTTAAAAAATGAAATAAATACAACACAAAAAATTATTTGCCACCGTAGATAATGATGTTCTGGAAAGACAGAAAGTCAACAACGAACTGGGGAGAGACAGACAGACAGACCCTGCGTGCTGTAATGAGTAGTGCTGGCTCAGGAGTTAGAGATGAGTGTAGACCTGGCCTTGGGAGAGTTCCTACGCCCTTTAAGTCTTGGTTCCTTCATAAAACCGTGTTAGTGTCTGTCTCGCAGACTTGCAATGAGGAAGTGAGATAATGTATAAGAAGAGGCCAAAGGTATTACTCACTTATGCAAAACTCTGCTCAGACCTGTCATACTATAAAAGCAGAGAGAGAGAGAGAGAGAGAGAGAGAGAGAGAGAGAGAGAGAGAGAGAGAGAGAGAGAATTGAATAGAACCAATTGGAAAACTGAATCACAGAGCAGCTGTCTAACTGAATATCATATAAGGTTTTATAACTATGTCTCACACACAGCTAATGTGGAAATGATAACATGTTCTTACGGATAGCATCAGATAAAAATGCACATGAGTATGATTTTTATAGAAAATTGTTTATATAAAGAATTACCAGTGGTTGTTATTTGTATTGAAAGCTTACAGATGGTTTTGGTTTTCCCCATGTCTACTAAGACCCAGAGGTTTGCATTATCTTTCCAGGTTTTCTGCAGTGAGAATGCATTGCTCATGTGAAACATAGATGTGTGGTTGAAGACAAGCCACCATCATGGATGTTTTAATGTGTTCAGCTTTTACCCCTATCGTCGTGGGGGCCTAATTTGCTGGTCCTCAAATCTGCCAAATATGAACCCCTGAGAAAATGGCAACTATCCAACAGAAACCCAAAACGTGTACCCGGAAGAATGAGGGATTTGATTTCAGCTACTGTGAGTAGATTGTTTCTGTCTGCCTGGGTGTGTGCTGCTCTGAGAGGAAGTATATGCCAATGGAAGAGAATTTAATTCTTTGCAGAGATAAGCGAGGCCAGTGGACAAAAGGAGAGACGGGGTGCATGCTTCTCCGGGCTCTTCACACTCAGAGGAGCTGCTCTTCCTCACTGGAGGACTCAGTCCCCCACTCAGCCACACAAACTTCAGGGCCACACTGTGCCGGAAGAGCAGGAACGTGGAGCCTTCCCGATGCTCTCGAGGGGCTGGTGTCTTCTGAGCTTTGGCTTAGAAAGCTGGTGTGTTTTATGGGGGAGTTGACACCTCTATGAGCCTCAGTTTCTCAACTACAAAATTCTATCCATCTGCCATCCCTGAAAGTCCACTGAGAAAAGGGTCATATTTTGTCTCGCTTTGTCCCCCACAAGGTCACATGTAAGCTCACTGAGCATTAAATAAAATGATGACAGTGTTCCAAGTGGCATTTAAAGTACGCGATCAATATTGGCAGTTACATCTGTGAGCATGGCCCTCCAAATATGGTGTATGCATATATATATATATATATATGCATAAATATATGTCATATTTATAGATGATATTTTATTTTTCAGAAAACAAAACCTAAATCAAGTGTAGGGAAGTGTTAAGACGTGTTAAACAAAGATGGTGATGATAGCTTTAGACTTTGGTTTCTCTGCCCGAACAAGTATTATATGGAAGGAGAGGTAGCTTTGCCCTCACTGAATGTTAATTGCCTCTCAACAGGAAGAGTAAAAAAGTAGTTTTTGTTCATTTAACAATAGATTTGAACTATTTCATTTGAAGGACCTGACTTGACTGCCATCCCACAGTGGCGGCATCCCACAGTGAGACACATTTGGGGGGTGGTGGTTGGGAATAGACCAGACACCAATAACTTAAGGAAGAAAATTGATCTCAGCTAATATCCTGGCTAGTGTTGGCCACTTTCCAAGCTAATATGTGTAAGTATCATTGGTTGTGTGTTAGTTTAACAACTGCCTGCCATACATTATACTAGGACCTGAAAATTTAAGTAATCAAAGACATAGGTTTTGCTTTCTCTCTCTCTCTCTCTCCCTCCCTCTCTCTCTCTCTCTCTCTCTCTCTCTCTCTCTCTCTCTCACACACACACACACACACACACACACACACACACACACACACAGAGAGAGAGAGAGAGAGAGAGAGAGAGAGAGAGAGAGAACTTCGCTTGTGTAGGATAAAAAAAAGAGAAACAAATTATTATTATGCAGTAAAATCCAGATTATGGACCGAGGGATGAGACGTACCATCCACCTATGCTTAGCCATTTTGTTTCAGAATAGAATCTATAGCTCTTGTGTAGTAAATGATATGAAGATCTTTAGTTTGTTTGTTTTTCAAAAAAAATTACCAACTTCATACAGGATTATCTTACTTAAGGATGAATTGTTGGTGTGTATAAAAATAAACAGAAATAGGAAACAAAAGTTTGGGGAAGGAAGATGAGCAATATCTATTTGAAGGAACAAAACAACAGCAAGAGAGTGACGAGAAGGCTGTCCCTTTGTTACATGTGAATTTCTGTATTTTCTTAAGACTTTGAATCTAGGATTCAGGCATATATTATTTCAGTAGCAAATGTATCACTGGATTTTCTGGAGGCAGAGAAAAGGCCAAATCTTTCCACAAACACCCAAATCTTTCTCCAAATATCCACATTTTGCTCTTTCATCTGTCCTATTTTTAAATTTCCCACTTTGAAATTACTACCTGACCACCATCAACACCTTCATTCCCTTCCCTAGTTCATTGTCTTCACAGAAGATATGAAAATCCGGCACCCCGGGGCTGGAAAGGTGGCTCAGCAGTGAAAATGGCATACTAGTCTTGCAGAGGACCCAAGTTCTGTTCCCATTACCCATGGCAGACATCTCAAAACTGCCTGCAACAACAGCTTTAAGATGTGTGCTGGAGAGATGGCTCAGCAGTTAAGAGCACTGACTGCTCTTCCACAGGTCCCAAGTTCAATTCCCAGCAACCACATGGTAACTTACAACCATCTGTAATGGGGTCTGGTGACCTCTTCTGGTATGTTCCTGAAGAGAGTGACAGTGTATTCATAAACACATATACATAAATAACTCTTAAAAAGAAGAGAAAGTTATGATGCCTTCTTCTGGCCTCTGTATGCATACACACAGAGAGACACTTGTTTCCATGGAATTGAAATTTTAAAGTAATTTTAAAGTGAGATTTTAAAAGATCTGGCATTTTACATATTTTACTTAAAAACAACAGTATAAGTCTCCCTAGTCAGAGTATAGGCTCTATGTAAGCTGAAATGGCTGTGTATTCATTTCATAACTTCAAACCCTGTTGCCAAGGACACCAAGCAGGTGCACTGGAGGCTGACTTCCTGAGTCTATGGAACAGAATACCAACAGTATTACTTCTGAATGGAGGGATTACAGATCCTTCCCCTCCTCCTCCCCCTCCCCCTTCTCCTCTTCTTCCTCCTCCTTTTCTTCCCCCTCCTGCTTCTCCTCCTCTTTCTCTTCCTGTTCCATGGTGTCTGGCCTTTTAAACAGGAATATATTAATTTTATTATCTAAGAAAGCTTTTACAATTAAACACTGTAATATTGTTACCTGGTTGTTGATAAATTGGGCTCTGATAGAAACCACAATGGAAGGAATATGGGTTAGTGGGAGTCAAGCCAAGGAGTCTCAAGAAAAGTGGTGGGCTCAGAACAAAGTCCCCCCCACACCTACCTCTTTTCTGTCACCTGTTTTTTTCCAGACACTGGGATAAATGCCAAGTCAGGGGTCATTGGCTCACAAAGGGTCTTCTGCTTCGTACTTTCTCATCCTCAAACAGTGGAACCCACAAACTCACCCTCATCTTTCCACCCAGCCAATGTTTTCTTTTTTGCATCTGGTTCCTACTTAGGTTTCAGCCAATTCTTTGTCGAGCCACTGGCCTCTTATTTTCCTTGGGAACTGGACTCTGTTTAGGCCATAAAAGGGATGAAACGCATCACCTGATACTTCTCTATTGAGCTATTGAAGCCATGCCCCAGATGGAGGCCTCAGGGCCAGG
Source organism: Apodemus agrarius (assembly GCA_964023405.1). Taxonomy (NCBI): domain Eukaryota; kingdom Metazoa; phylum Chordata; class Mammalia; order Rodentia; family Muridae; genus Apodemus; species Apodemus agrarius. The sequence goes on along the minus strand of OZ030005.1, from coordinate 81,363,346 downwards.
CGCTCCCGTTGCGGCAGCAGCATCTACACCCAGCCCTTTGAAGACGGCACATGTGAACACGAACTCGGGCCTTTTGCCATTTTCTTCCTCTCCTGTTGCTGGTTGCATTGAATGACTAGGGAGACCCACAGCTCATTTATATGTTAAAGTGTAGCCGGTCCTGGGAACAAGGGACGGTGGCCACCATGGTTCAAAAGTTAAGGGACATGGATTCTTATTATTGCCCTACCACTAAATTGCTACACGATCCTGCTGAGACCATGTGGATAGGCCCCACATCTTCATTTGTAGACCTTGGAGGTGTTTCTATAGTCCCTGCCCAGGTCGGCTCTGTTAAGGAGGACCGACAGTGACACCTGGTGGTTCGTTTAGAGCCATGCCTTTCATTCCTCCACTGGACAGCGACAGACAAACAAGTGTCCCTTGGCCTGCTCTCCGTCCTGGCCCCGGCTCACCCTTGTCATGGCTCACCCTTGTCAACCACCGTTGTCCTCACTCTGTCTCCTGACAGACCCAGAAGAATGCGTCCGCCTTCCTCCACAAGTTGCTTCCAGCCGCAATCTGGCAGATGCTGTTAAAGTCAAGGTAAAAACAACAGACATACTTGTGAATGAGAGAACTTCAGCCTTGGGTGTTACGTCAGCTGGCAGGACGGCTTTACAGAAGACATGGGTGACCACCGTTAGAGTGGTAGACGTAGGGATTTGTTTCCTAGGGATTGAGCGTTTAAAACTATCTGACTCCAAACTGCTTCATGCTTTGCTTTCACTTTGTACACAGTAAGAGAAAGTTGCCTCTAATACAACCTTCAAACTTAGTTTATTTGTCCATTTATTCATCCACTGGACATTTCATGAGCATCGATGTGTCCCAGAATGCAAACTTAAAGACATGGTTACAGTTTTCAAGCCTTGATCTTGTGTAATGAAGAGGACGGATAAGCAAACTCTCAATACCAGGCAAACAGGTGTCATAAGGTAGATGATGTGAGAGATGGAGAAATGGCTCGGCGGGCAAGAGTGCCTCCTACTGAGGGTGTGGCTCTGAGCTGGGAGCCACAGCACTCACGTTAGAAGCTGGGTGTGTCTGCTCTAGCCCTTGAAATCCCAGCACTGTGAGGACCAGAAACTGGAGGATTGCTGACTGTCACTCCAGCTACAGGTTCAGTAAGAGATCATTTCCACAGAATCAGTGGAAAGAGATAGAACAGGATATTTAATATCCTCTTCTGGCCTCCATCAGTGTGCACGAGAGCACATGCACATGTACACACACACACACACACACACACACACACACACACCCCAGACTATACAAACGAATAACGTATACAGTGTAGAAGAGAACAAAATAAGAGTTGTTCACACAGAATGGCATGTGGCCTGAGAAGAAAGGTTGATAGCGGACAGAACACTGATTAGGGGTTTTCCAGAGGAGGAGCTTCTGGAACGAAAGAGTGGAAATTTGCATATATCCACAGGTTCTGTAGCTCCAGTCTTGACACTAAAACCTTGCACCGCCCTGATCCCACCCCGTGCCTCCTATACTGTGTTATTCCGCTGTTTCAAACTGTAGTCAAACTTTTCACAAGTGAAAAGCTCATGTTCTGTCTTCACTTCCAGTTCCAGGCAGCCCTGCCTGCTTTAGTTGTCACAGCTTGATGACTAATGTGGACAGAAAAACAAATGCGGTGTGGCTCAGTGCCTGCCGGCGTGCTCCTGTCCCCGCAGGTGCCCTCCGCCAGCCCCAGTGTCCCTCTCAGTGCCAGCCCCTTCCCGACATGTTTGTTTCTCTGACCTTCATGCTCTCCATTCTTCGGTTAGTGTTTCTGACACCCTGTCTGCCCCCTTTCTCGTCACTGTATCTAACGTGAAATGTCAATATTTCACGGCGCTCTGCCCCGGGGCCTTCATTGCCCCCGTCTGTGTGGAATCTCATCCGTTCCCATGGACGGGCACAGCAAGCTAAATCCACATATTTGAACCTGACTTGAGGACTTATTACTCATTGACAGCTTGGCATTTTTGTTATTTTTGTTTGTTTTTTAGTTTCTTTTTTTATTGTTTGAGAATTCCATACATGAATATGATGCATTTTCCATCAGATCTAACCCGTTCGCTCCCTTCCATTTTCTCCCCTCTCCCCAGTACACAACTCTGTCTTCCTAATTTCATTTTTTTAACCCATTGACTCAGTCACTCAGTGCTGCCAGTGTGTGCACGTGTATAGTACCATCTGCTGGAGCATGTGCAGCCTCACAAGGCTGGATAAAGTTTGGGCAGCCTTTCTTGGTCTTTCTGTCCTTATATCAGAACCTACTAGAGAGTTAGATTGAAGGCCCTATGAAGAAAAATATATTCTGATTTTCTTCTCACACACACACACACACACACACACACACACACACACACACACAGTATCTATCATGCTAACCAGATAGTTCATTTGGGTAAGGGCTTGCCAAGAAAGCGTGAGGATCTGAGTTCTAATCCCTGGTACTAACATGAATGTTATTCATAATGTTCAACATGTTGATCCTGGGACTTCCTGGTCAGCCAGACTAAATTCGTGGTTCATTGAAGTAATCTTATATCAAAAACTCATGTGAGAAGTGATGAGGAAACCATCAGACTCTGGCCTCCACACGCACCCACATGGCTGAGCTCTCTCTCTCTCTCTCTCTCTCTCTCTCTCTCTCTCTCTCTCTCTCACACACACACACACACACACACACACAGTTCCTACTCAAAATGACTTGTGTATTGGATGACTAAATGAAACATAAAAAAGGAAATTATCTAAAGTGACAGTATAAATCTGTATGTTTGATTTTTTTTTTAATTCTTTGCTTGATCCTGTTCAAGTTCATCCAGGCAAGCCTTACAGGTTGTCACATGCTCAGTGTTTCAGGATGTAATCTATGTTTCAAAGATTTTTACCCTTCTGTAGTAAGCGACTCCTTTCCCCATTCCCTACTGAGGAATTTCCCAGGGTACCTCGCTGATAGTCTTGATAATTCCAGGCTTACAAACCTCTTTCTCTGTGACCCTGACCCCTGTTTGTTTTAGGAAATGCTGTTCCTGCAGCAGATCACGTTCCACCTCGGTGTGTATTCTTATTCTCAGACCTTTGCCAACCTACGCCATTCCCCACTTTCCAGGAAAAGGAGACAGAAAACAATGGTCTAGGCTGTGGAAAAGGAAAGGCTTCCTAGCCTAGCCCATAAGCACCTGCAGAGAAAGAAGTGTGTGGGCAGCACACTCAGTCCAGAAAAGCAGGTAAACTCTCTTTGAAGCAAATTTAATTCAGGCCACAGGAACAGTGGCGCTCCCAGAACCAAGAGGGACCAAAAACTAGATCATCCTCTTCTTACTTTCTCAGCAAAAACCTTCAGGAAGGGGATCATGGGTCTCCTGGGATGGACCATCAGCCACATTAATCAGAAAGCTTTAGGGATGCTTTATAAATAGGCAAAACACAGCCGTGATCGCAGGAATATTCTTCTCTCTTTTATCACGTGACATGACTCAACCTAAACAAAATCAGTTTCTGAGCCTGGATTCTCGCTCTGGGTTTGCTAAACTACATGACACTTGGGCATTGACTTTGACCCTTAATTTCTTCCCTATTTTTTCTATACCCTTTCTTCCTTCCTTCCTTCCTTCCTTCCTTCCTTCCTTCCTTCCTTCCTCCCTCCCTTTTATCTGTTTATATTTTGTGTTGTTTTGGTTTGGTTTACTAGATCTTGCTATAAAAGCCCAGGCTGGCCTTGAACTTGTCATCTTCCTGCCTCTGCCTCCCATGTGCTGGAATCAAATCTTTAAAATGGACAGAATGTCCTTGCCAATCATTATGAGTATTAAATCAGATAATTGACTAGTGTGGGCACAATTCCTGGATCGGGAAAAATGAATGGTTTTCCAACCCTTCACACCCGAGCAGAAGAAAATGGTTTCAGAGACCTCAAAACCTGACCTAGAGAATTTTCTTCTCATCTTGCTCAGTCAAACACACAAACAAGTGACCTGGTGACTCAGATAAAGAGACACTCCCAGCCTTGCATCCTGGCTCATGGACCCCATGTCTTTCACTTGTTCACATGATGTTTGTTTGCCTTCTATCCCTGCATCTGTTGAGTAATATGTATAAGCATAGAAGGCTTAGGGGCTTGAATTGAATTTGAGCTGCAATATACTCATAAGTGACTATGAACCCCTTGAAAGACAGCTAGCTTTAATTTTGCAAGTGTAAAATGCATACCTAGTTTTAAATATTTGGCAAAAGAGCAAAATATTCAGTTAATATTTTTTATTAATTATATGATGAAACAATAATATACTGCATGCCAGTGAGTTAACTAAGATTTAATCTTAATTTTAACCACTTTTCCATTTGTTTAATGTAATTATTGTAAAATTTGAAATCCTGTGTATAGCTGGATTTCAGTCAGAGCTGAGGAGACTACATACCACTAACTGGGTAAAAAAGATCGTTGAATGCATCCTAGACCTCATGCTCTGCACGCCTCACTCCCAAGGCTGTAAGGCACTTTGTAAGTCACAGTGTCTTAGGATCTTACAAATGTTAGCATATAGATTTGTTTGTTTTTGAATGGAGATTTAGTAAATTACTACTATGGGACAGATACCTTTACATGAATTGGCATTTAGTCTGTAGAATAAATATAAGAAGAAAAAAAATGTCTTTCTCTTTGCAAATGAATAAGAGAATACCTGTAGAAAGGAATAGATTTAGCTGTGGTGAGTGACCTTGCTCTAAAGAAGCAGGGTTGGCCCGGAATATGCATTTCACCCCTACCCTCCAGCCCTTTGTAAACTTAGCAATAGAAAAGTCGTCCAAGAGCCACCAGGGACACTTCCACTCAGTTGCCGCTAAGGTGTGTTTTCTTGTTTAGTAGAATCTTACGTTGTTGGGAGAATCTTACATGGTTTAAGAAAAAAAGTTTTCAAGAGTCTCCTTGGACACTGGAAAAGAAACCCGGGGCTTGTCGGGCTTGGTAGATCATTGATACCTAGCAGAAAAGCAGGGAAAGCTTCTGAAGGAGAGAGGCTCAAGGGGCGAGTGAGCAGGCGGGGGAGCTGCTGGCGGTTAATTGTTCACTAGCTCTGGAAGATGTGCCTGGGAGGGCAGTGGGAGTGAAACATTGACCAGCTCTGATTTAGATGCAGGAATGTACTGGGGAGGCGAGGAAGGTCATGGGAGCAGTCGGCACCTGAGACAGCTCCCATGGGCAAAATTCCTGGGAGAGGAAAAGGGAGTGCGCTCAGAGGGGAGGGGAGGGCCTCTGGCCTCAGAATTCATTTATTTCCCTAACTCCTATGGTCGTTTCCAGAACCTGATATATATATTTTTTAAAAGGTGAGATCATGTTTGGCTTTTCACCCCAACAAACTCTCCTAAATTTTATATCTGGGATAGGAGAAATAAAGATAAATTAATAAGATATTTGCCCTGGCCTCTGAGCCAAACTGGAGAATGGAATGAACTGGTTTAAAGGCCTGTGAACAGGGCATTCAAGTGCTGGCTCCGTCTCATCATGCGGTCTTAGGCAATTAGATAAGTCCGGTGTCTCAGTTTACTAAACTGGAAGAGAACCATGATAAAGCCTCTCTCCACGTGTTGCCACTGTGGTTAACTGATAAGGAGAAAACTCCTGGTTCCTTTTTCAATTGTTGTTTAGTTAAAAGTTAGGAAAGGCCGTCTCTAGCTGTTTAAACTTTCCCAAGGCCTCCCACAGCTCCTGGGGGAAAGTCTCTTGGCCCCATCCCTCTGTGATCTGATCCTAGCTCATCTGCAGAGCAACCCTCCTCTCTGCCTCCTCCTCGACACCTCCATGCCCCCACTTGGTGGAAGTTTCTGATCTGTGACCCTTCTAGAATCAACATTCTGGATGGTGAGGCTTGGTGTTTTGTTCCTCAACATTTTTTGAAGTCCCTCTGTCACCCAAGGGAGTTACCCTTCCAAGGCCTCCCTCCAGCGCAATCCTCCAAGCAGTCTTGGTCCGCTCCTGGGCTTAGAGCTTAGTCCTCTGTGACTGAGCTCTCTAGCCACAGATATAAATTGACAACGAGCATGGTGCGTTTCTCTTAAAGTATGAAAGCTTGCTGGCTGCCTGCCTGCCTGGTTTCTGTTATAGAGTCTCAGGATTAAATTTCTCTTGGACTAGTTTGTAAAAAGTCCTAGATGCTGGATAGAAAAGTGATTTGCATTTTCTCTTGGCAGAGAATTCTCCAAGTGAGAACAGTGTTGAAAAATAACCGTTTAACTAGATCTCCCGCACGGTGTACGCATGTGTGCTGTGTGTGTGAACATGCATAAGCACGTGCCTGAGTCTGGCCAGGTTGATAAGCTTCTTCTCATTGCTTGACAAACTCTGGAGGCAGAAAATCAAGATAGGGAACAGTTTTGTAAATATTATTTTACTGGCCACATAGTGTCATGGTTGGGGTTCAGAGCTGATGCTACACTCCCCACCCATTTAGGCAGATGGGAAATCATAACCAAATCATCAGAAAGAAAGATTCTTGACCATTCTGGACATAGGGGGTGGGGCGCTATCGAGAGTATTGCGGTAACTGTTATTATGTGCCAAATGCTTGTTTAATGTGTGCAACTAGCCAAATTAGGTTTTTTATTTTTTTAAGTGGGAAAAGTGGACTCAAAGGTGAAGAGTCCTGTAAGACGCTCTCCTACTAGTAGGAGCTCGAGCTGAATTACCGTCGAAGTATGTCTGCCTCCAGCTATTACTCTGTATCTCCAGCCTGTGGGAGGCATGCATCATGTAGTGTTTTGATAGCAAATATAACCACTCTTCACGATTGTTCGACTTCCAAGGAGAAGTGTTTATTTAAACTTTGGGGTTCGATTGTGTCAGTCTGGAAATCAGTCGAGCTGAGAAGTCAGCAGGTTAACCAGACAGGCACCCCTAGAGACCCCTTTTTTAGTCTACCTTCAAAGTATATTTTTTCCTGTTGCAACAGCTAAAATCTTTTATGAAAAAGATGCTAAGGTGCATAAAAGTATTCCTGTTATTATCTTTTAAAAAATATTTATTTATTTATTATATGTAAGTACACTGTAGCGGTCTTCAGACACCTGAAGAGGGTGTCAGATCTGGTTATGGATGGTTGTGAGCCACCATGTGGTTGCTGGGATTTGAACTCAGGACCTTCAGAAGAACAGTCAGTGCTCTTAACCACTGAGCCATCTCTCCAGCCCCTCCTGTTATTATCTTTTGGGTACAAGCTAAACATGTCCAAAGTAATTTCGTCTGCCATCTTTATTTTTCTTGAACTATAACCTCAATCTGAACATGTTCTCACATGAGCATCTTAAATATGTTCCGGAATGTGGCTACCTTCAAAAGGCTTTCTCATAGGAATGTTTCGCCCCCCTCCACATACACACCAAGAAAACCCCCTTTCTTCTTTTCTTCATAGAGGGGGTTGCTTTTGAAATAGTTACCGCAATCCCTTATCTGCTTCAGGCAAAGAATCTTTCTTCACTCTTGTGTTTCTTGACTGTGTTTGCTTTGGTTTTGCGTGACTAAGATGCTGACTTCTTGCTTTTTATTGGAATGACTGAAGCTTGGCGATTCATCCTATCCTCTCTCCCATCAAAAGAGGAAGACTGAAATGAAGCCAATGTTGAGTCCATTGCACTGCATTGTCTACAACAAAGTTCTTTTCAAACCTCACCAAAACGCAAGCCTTACTTAGAGGGGCCCTATGCTATACGAAGCTTGCTTGAGGGAACTCGGGGGTGAAACACATGGCTATGCTTCCTAGGAAAGCTGAGAAGGCAAAGCTGGGAAACCAGAGCCCAGAGGGGAAGAGCCGCTTCCTGGAGCGCACTGGCTCTTGAGCCTGGCTCTCTCTGCGTCTCCACAAGAGGCCAAGCCTCTTCTTTCCCAAATACAAAAACTTCAGCTAGGGTTCTACCTTTGAATTGTTGTCGATGACTGGAGAAAGGGATCAGACCTTCCTATCTCAGCCATCTCTGCTTCCTTTCTCCCTGGAAGGACCTCCAAAAGGCCACACACACACCCTCCATTAGGGTCACCAACAAACCTGTCTCATCAAGAGTTCTACATTGACACACTAGTCATGTTTAAGCAGGAAAGGCTGATGTGTTCCTGCGTTCCATCCCTTCTCTAGTTTGGAAGTGATGCAAGGAAAGGAGAGACCCTGTATCCGTCCCCAGAAAGTGGCAGTATGCAGTCAAGTGTGCCTGAGCATGGTCTCAAACTGCTTCTCACACGAAGACTCACCAGAGTCCCTAAGTTCTCTTCATGGATTGATTTGAGATGGCTGACTGACCTGACTTGGATGGGTGCATTCAGTCCTGTCAGTTTTGCTAGAGGCCAGGAGTCACATGGATGTCAACAGGAAGGAACATGACAGAGGAAAATGACCTGGATCTGGGCAGACAGCAGACACCTCCAGGTCTCTCTCTCTCTCTCTCTCTCTCTCTCTCTCTCTCTCTCTCTCTCTCTCCCAATGGGAAGAGAATTATACCTTAGGGAGAATACAATGTCACAGATTATATCAGACGTGAAATTGTTTTCTTGGTCAAATGGAGCTTATGAGGACCATAAACTGGCTCGGGGTGGACAGTTTCCATTCCTGAACAGCATCCCTGAAACAGTGACACTGATAGTAGGGATGAGCTAGGATTTTAGCAAGGCCCTCGCCTCTTCCTTTCTCCTTCTGACCATCCAAGAAGAGTGGAGTTGTAAAACACTCATGGACACTCTTCCGTATGTGGTGCCATTTCCAAATTCTGAGCATTTAAGTCATTCAGGCTTAACCTTAAAGTCTTTGATCAGCAGTTCAGTTTTTTTCTCCCATTTAACAAATGTATACACCCATTATATACCAATGCATAAAATATATATCTCACCATGATCTATATTGGTATGTAACTACCTATGTCATTATTATATCAATAGATCTATTGCTATTACAGGCCAGTCACTTAAAAATACAATCAATTTCATCAGATGCTCAGTTGCCGCCCTGATAACTGTATGTAAACATTCACTGTCCTGGGGTGACAGGGAGATGTCCTCATTGGTATGAAGTAGGGGGAGCTGAGTCTGATCACCAGATAGAAAAAAAAAAGTCCAGAATGGTTTACGTTTCTAATTCCAGCAATGGGAAGGCAGAGGCAAATGGACCCCTGGGACTCGATGGCCAGCCAGCTAGCTTACTTGTAAGCTCCAGGCCAATGAGCAACTAAGCTCTCAGTGAGAGACACCATTTCAAACTGAGGTGGGGGTCACCTGAATAACAAGTCCTCTGGCCTCCATACATATGTGCATACACATGGACACACACTGGCACAGACACATGTACCCAAGTACTCCTACGAATACCTAAACACATGCAATCTATCCTGGGTCTGAAAGATTTCAGGAGTCAGGGAAGTGGGACTGTAGTCGGAGAGTGAGGATTCTTGTGAAGGGGGTTGTACAGCAAAGGCAAGGATGTCACCAAAGTCATCCTCCTGTTTGATATCTTTATTCTTCCTTACTCCAGAAAATATAAGTAACTTCCTGGGTATTTTGCATTATTTCCTTGGGGAAGTGATTCCCTGTGAGTCTGATGGCTGGTCAGTTTTCCAGTGTGAACAGTTCCTGCAGGGCCTGAGAGCTGCAGCATTTTCCAGGAAAATCGCAGACACTGACGGTTGGTCTGCAGTAGCTTGGTACATGTAGGCCAGCCACCTTGTATCTTCAAATGCCAATTTACACCTGCAGAGTCAGCAGGTTTGAGTTGGATGTGGCCACACAAATGTTTGGAGGGCAGCTGATGATCATTGAGCCAGACTTAAAGTTAAATCTTTGCCAAGCTGTGCTGGTACAGCTGGCAGAGACGGATAGTTGTTCCCATTCAGGGAGCTAACCACAGCTGATAGAGTCTAGGCCATGCCCCTACAATAAAGTCTCCATTCAAGTACACCACTTAAAGGTCCAGAAGTGGTGGCCAAGGAGCTGATCATACTCACTTACTGGCCAGGCCTGCTTGCTTCCGCGCTAACATGTCAGCTGGCCTTCCTGTGGATACCTGGTTCATCCAGGCAAATCCAGATGGCGTGACTCTCCTACTCTGCTCCTTTCACTCAATGTCAAACCTCCGGGAATGGAATGACTACTTTTCTAAATATAATGGAACGGAGCCATACATAACGAGCCTACTGCTGACCCATGAAGGGTAAAAAGCAAAACTCTCTTCCCTAGAAACAAACAAGAATAATAAAAAACATGGAGCAGTGTGTGTGTGTGTGTGTGTGTGTGTGTGTGTGTGTGTCGGGGAGTGGCGAAAGAATAGAAAACTTAGTTTTCCCTTCCTTCATTTTTTTGCTTGAATCTAAATAATGAGGAAAACAAACAGACGAAACACACTAAGTAGCAAGGCCCTTTCTCTAAGCATAAGTGATAGCCTTGAGCTGGTAGCAGGCGTCCCTCTATCTGTTCACCTTGCTCTACTAGGGTAGGAGAAGGAGAAGGATCCACACCAAAGTAGGGGAAGGAAACTTTGTTACAGATTATCTACAGGGAGATAATGGCTTTCCTGTTCCCAGACTGCCTAGTGTCCGGACATTCCGGCAGCACGTATAAGAGAGGTCAAGAAGGTAACCCACAAAGAGGGACGTGGGGGAGCAGTCCAGTCGGTTAAACACAAGCTCACACATCCTTTGTAATAGCAGTTTGGTTGTTGTCTAGGAGTTTTACACACACACACACACACACACACACACACATATATATATGATAAATATTATATACACATATAAATGTATATATATTATATATCTATTTCTATATATTTTAATATTCTCACTTTCTCTCACATTCATTCGAGTTCACATTCTTTAGTAGTTATGCATGCAGGGACATCTATATAATGTGTATGTTATTGTGGTGTTTTGCTTATAACCATAAAAACTGGAAAATAACTTAAGTTGCCATCAGTTTAGGTCTTGATCAGCCATAGAGTAGAACACAGGGGCAAAAATTAATTCTGGAATGAGGATTTGCAAAAGTGCATCCAAGAGCAGAAGCCACATGCAGACAAAAGTGCCACCCCGTGTCATGCAAAATTCACATGTAAATAGTGTTTTCACTACGAAGAAGTGCATAGTAACAGTATTAGCAGAAAACTCATAATTCTATTATATGTGCTGAGACAGTCAGGTGATAGATAATTAGAATCACTATAGTAGAGTATGTGCGTGTATACAATTTTTTATAAACATTATAAAATGCCTAGGAGGGGAAAACCAATATCAAAATGTTTGATTTTGTCTCTACAGATGTGTTGTTTACAGTTTTACAGCAAGCTGTGGCTCTTGCAGTCTCTCTGCCCTCTGTCCCTCCACAATGTCCCCTGAGTCTAAGGCTGTGGAGTTTTTGGTACACGAACCAGGAGCAACAGTACATACGCTGAGTGGGGAAGCAGCAGGAGGCCTGAACAGGAGAGACGGGTGTATGGAAGGCTTTGGGGAAGAAAGGGGAGGGGGATGATGTCATAATATTATAACCTCAAAAAAAGAATTTAAAATATTTTTACAAAAAGATTTGGGTTTGTTTGGTTTTGTTTTTAAGTTTCAGTCGTGTGTATGTGGGGGAGGTATGTAACCTCTGCGGCCAGAGATGCCAGAGCCCCCTGAAGCTGGAGTTACAAGTAGGTGCTGAGCTATCTCTCCAGAGCCCCCCTTATTTTTCTTTTTTAAAGTTTAAGGTGGGAAACCCGTTAAACACCAGGGCAAAGCTTGGAAGCAGAACTTTTGGACTAATATCGTTTGATAATTCTGAGCCACATAAATAGACAACTCTTCAGAAATTCAAATAAATACATGCAACTTCAAAAAAGAGTAATGTGACGAACACTAGGGAAGAGAGCCCCAGGGTCCCCACCCCCGCCCCAGGAGACTACAACAAGGGACATAGGTCAGCCTGTAGAGCCTGGGGAACATCCCTAAGAAATTAACCTCGGAATTGGGATGGGAAGAGTGAACAGGCAAAGGGCAAACAGGTGATGTGAGTCTTCCCAGAACAAAAATATCAGCAGCAGCAGCAGCGCCTCCCCCACCAGCCCAGAAAGAGCCATCCACTTGAAGAAGAACAGGCAGATATATAGCTGACTGAAGTGCACACAATGGCAGGCCGGCAGGCTGAGAGAGGAAGCCGCAGTTGACGGCTGAGAGAGCAATGCACAGCCTCTGTTTTGGACGCCTGGCTTTGTACTAAGAGCAGCACACAGTCACTGAAGAGGTGGAAGCTGGGAAGGGAAGGGATCAAGGTTCCAGTTTAAAGGACTCTGAGCCAGGGAAGGGATGAGACTGGAGGAAGCAGGGAGGGGGGGGATGCTGACAGCTCACAGAGCTGACGATCGCTGGGGAGAACGGCTTGGCAGTTTCTTCTTAAAGTTAAACATACCCCTACCCTATGACCTAGCGATTTCAGTCTCAAGTTTGTATTTCAGTTAAATGAAAACATGTGTTCACAAAAATATTTGTATAAGATTTTATAGTGGCAATAATTTGCAGGATCAAAATCTATACTAAAAAAAAAAAAACTGCCAGTTTTGTATCAAAAAAATTGATAAGAAGCCGGGCGGTGGTGGCGCACGCCTGTAATCCCTGTAATCCCAGCACTTGGGAGGCAGAGGCAGGCGGATTTCTGAGTTCGAGGCCAGCCTGGTCTACAGAATGAGTTCCAGGACAGCCAAGGCTATACAGAGAAACCCTGTCTCGAAAAACCCACACAAAAAAAATTGATAAGAAAATAGTTGTGCATTATATTCTGGGATACTACTCACTACTCAGCTGCACCATAGATGATGCTTAAATCCAATACACACACACACACACACACACACACACACACACACACACACACACAGCAACAGTAAGTATATGTCTGCATATACCTCATGATTCCATGGGTGTGAATGAAGTTCTTGTACAGAAAAAAATATTCTATAGTCATAGAAGTCAGAGGGGTACGTTGGCTGGTAAAAATCAAAAAGGAATACTGGAGGATGTAGAAATGATTTTGCATCTTATATATGGCAATTATACAGCATTTGCAACTGTCAAAGAGAATAACTGGGCTTGCGCCTTCTATTGTCTGTCAATTATAAAGAATAGCTATTAAGAAAGGCGGGAAGTGAGTTCAACAATCCTGGGAAGCGTGATGGTAGCTCAGCTGCCTATCACGGGGATGAACTAGTGTGTATACGTCAGCGAGCTCTATATAGTTACAGTTGAGACGCGCGGGTTGATATAGACTACGGGGCTCAGTGAAGACGCATGGACTTGGTTTAACCTAACCTAGTTCAGACTTTGGTGGTGATGTTGACCTCCCCTGAGACGGCCCTGCTTGTCTGCTGTGAAAATCTCGGGGTGATTCGTCATGATCTCCTTGTTGGTTTGTCACAGCTTGGCACGAAACGGAAGCAACTACTGCTGAGATGCCTAAGACTACTTAACCTTGGGGGGGAAAAAGAACGGGCAGGAGCTGTTTTTGCTGGAGGCGAAGGGCAGTTTTCTGCTGAAAATTGAAAATTGGACTTTCCTAAACCAGAAAGAAAAAAGAAAGAAAAAGAAAAAAAAAAGCATCAGTTGTTGGGCTCCAGGCTTGAATTTACTTGTTTATTTATTCAGAATAATTAAAGCCTGACGGTACACAGCACAAAGGAAGCGGACCGACAGTTCAGGCAGTGACTGTAATGACCGGTGACACCGGCCACCCAGGGTTCAGGGGAGTTTACTTGGAGCTGGGGTAGATCGTAAATACATGCGGGCTGCTTGCAATCACACGCCTCAGTACGAGAGGCCTAGAGGAAAGGCTAAGTGGAAATCCATCCTCAGCTCTCCGAATGGCCACACACACCCACAGTCACCCAGGTCAACACGTTTCGGTGCGTTCCCCCCAAATTTCCATATTTATTTTAATTTCATACTTGTCGTTTTTCCTCTAAACTGCTTTAAATGAGCAGATAAAGCAACAGCTTTTAACATCCACACCAACAGATCCTTAATGTTGTATCCTTGGCCATCTGATCCATGAAAGGAAGACATCCCTTCACAGGACAGGGTCTTAGACCTGAATGGTTTTTCCTCAGCTGCAATAGACAGATCAGTGCTCTACTTTTATTCTCTGGTGTCTGCTACCTACTGTTTTCCTCCGTGGGTTGACTTCCACTATGGTGACTCTTCTTAATATGAGGTAGGCTGTCAAACGCAGACATGACTCTCAGAGGAGCAATGAAAGACGCCAGTGCTCTCACCGAGTCACCTTTTCCAAAACATCAGGGCAGCCATGTTGGCAAAACAGTTCCTGTCATGCCATTATGGCTGTGGTTCCTTTGACTGGGCCCTGAGAGTCCCCCGATTCTACTCATTCCAGCTTAATCTCCCTATTTTACAAATCCCTTCTGTTTTTGTTTTCTTTCTTTCTTTTTTTTATAAAAAAGATAAAGAAGGAAAGAATATGTTTGGTGGAGGTATGGCATGGTATGGGGGAAGGGGGGTCGCCTCTGCAGACCCGTGCTGAGGCGTCCCTTACCAATGGCATGAAGGGATGGTATAGAATAGAGTTTATTTAGGGCATGGGGAGGGGAGCTGAGGAAGTAGAGACAGAGAAAGGGAGAGAGAGAGACAAGAGACAGAGACAGAAGAGTAGTAGAGGCCAGCCATGAGCCCATGGAGAGAGAAGAGAAGGGAAGAAGAGAAGAGACAGGGGAGCAGGGGCAAGAGGAGAAAACAAGAGGGCAAGAGGGGGGCAAGCAGCCCCTTTTATAGTGAGTCAGGCACACCTGGCTGTTGCCAGGTAACTGTGGGGCTCAGTCTAGACTAAATGCCAACACCTTCTCTTCTACTTCTACTGTCTAAAGTCTGTTTCCATTGCTGGGATTCAAGACGGAATACAGTCATCAAGCATTTCCTTCCCTGTCTCAGGCCTTCCAAGTAATGCTCTCAGACAGTGTCTCACGCTCTCACTCGGGTGTCTAACAAGACCCTTGTCACAAAAGTAATGTCTGGGATCTGAGTGACTGAGAGATGCTAAAACCTGGACGGGATGACGCAGGGCTGCATTGCATGGCTGAGGATACAGTTGCTCCACAGGGGCGGAAGCACTCAGACCCCAGGAGTTAGGGCACCCGGCTACCTCGTGATAACAGCAGCAGGAGGGAGGTATGGCTAAAGGTGGAGTGAAAAGCAAGGCCCGAGGACTGGCCCTAGGTCGCACAGCACACAACTCTGTGATTTGCGTACTGGAATTGGAGCCAGGTCTTACTAGTACCTGGGGTTGCCCCTTTCCACTCCAATAAATCCGCTAGGCGATGAAGAGTAAACCACATGTCGTTTCTGCCTCCCAGATTTGGGTTTCAGTGCTGCATTCTTGATTTGGAATGAATCCACCTGAACCTAATGATGTAACCAGATCACTGGATTATAAATGTTTTTATTTATTATTTATTTTTAAAACACAAGGTTAAAAAAAAAAAAAGAGTCCCCCAAGCCCCTGGCAGGGAGAGCCGGTGCGTCAGAGCCTGTTTTGGTTTAAGTGGAATAGATCCAGCTCGAGTGTCAATTCGAGACTGTGTGCTTATGTCACATCCTATTTTTCAAATCACTTTCACGTGTCCCCGTTCACTCATTGCCCCCACTTCTGGATGGGGAAACTGAGGCTCAAGACTTTAAAAAAAAAAAAAGTGTTCATGTTCAAGGGGCAAATTACCAGCAGAGCCAACACTGTCCCCTTCTGCGCATTCGGAGGACAAGCTTGTGCTAATTAAGTGACGTGACCTGGACTGTTCACGCTGACAATTTCGTTTAGTTCCTAGAGCGAGTCAGGTAAACATTAGCCCGCATTTCACTTCAAACAGTCTTCCTTTATGTGTCTTTGGATTTTTTTTTTTGCCCTTAATTATTTTGATTCTGTATTCCACTTCACCCTTCATTTCTCCCTCTCCCTTTTCCTCTATTAATCTTTTCTTTTCTTCTCTCCTTTTTTTTTTTTTCTTCACTCACAAAAACATTTGTCTCACATAGGGCTAAAATCATGTGACCGAGTGGCCTCTAAGGTCTTGGAAACAGGGTATTTTCTTATGGATTTTTTTATTGTTTAGGTTGTTTTGTCAGGGTAATGAGAAAGGACTCCCAGGCCCCTTATCTCAGGCCTGCGAGAGGGCGCTTGCAGCTTTGTTTTTCTTTCCAAGCTGGTTCCTTACAAATGCGAGCCGGAGGTCACTCCCAGGGCCCGGAGATAGCGCGGGGTAATCAATCACATCCAACCCAGCAGCATCAGCAGATAATGTCAGCGCTGGAGCAAGGAGAGAAGCAACGGTGTAAACCATCCCGGGGTTGTGTGCTCGGCACAGGTGATCTGATGCGCCTTTTGTTCCCCAGAAGTTCTTTGAGAGTCAAAAGTGTCTTCTAGCTCAGTGGTCCTTCCTCCTTTCTGTTTCTATACTCAAAACAAAACAAAAAACAAAAACAAACAAAAAAAACGTGCATGTATAGAAAAGGCTTGGAAATTTCCCAGGTAATCTCATCATTGCAATTCTGAAAGCGATACAGACATGTTTAATAGCTCCGAGGGATGGGTCCACACGGGGCCTCAGCAATGATTAATCCTCTCAAAACACAAACAAGCAGACCCCAGAAGGAACTCCGTGCTGCCTTTGCGGGAAGACGAGCTTTGCAGGCTCCGTGAAGTCACGTCAGTTCTCCAGGCTTCCGTTTGCTTAACCATAAAATAATGAGCTGGTTCGTTTCTTGCACAGTGGTGAGCTCAGCCATGCATGTGTGCTTAGAAGCCAGAGCTTTCCGTGTCTTTCTCCACCTTATTTTTTGAGACAAGATCTCTCCATGAACCTGGAGTTCACCGCCTCTGCTCTCCCATGTCTCCTTGTCTCCCTGCCAGGATTACAGCACACACCCATCTTCCTCCCCTGCCAAGGGATGCAGGGAGAGGACTTCTCTGTGGGTTCCAGGGATCTGAATACAGGGCCTCAGGCTTCTATATTAAGCACTTGACCCATCAAGCCATCTCCCTGGACTTAGTTTACTCAAACTAACCTGAGCTACATAGTGAGACCCTATTCCAACCAACCAACTAATAACCAAACAATTACTTTGTGACTTCTTAATGTACAGTGTCTGACTAGCTAACTAATTAACTAACAAAACAACAACCCCTTTGTGACAAATCTTAAAATAAATACAGTGTCTGGCCTCAGGGGCTTTCAAGATGGAATAGAAGAAATGGGTATATTCAAGGGAAAACAAGCTCGTTTAAAATTGCTTTTTCGTTTTTTGGTTGTGTGTGAGAGTATATAGGTAGGGGTGCACGCACATGTGTGAAGGTGCATGCCAGAGAGCACATGTGGCAGTCAGGACAACTTGTAGGAGTCAGTATCTCCTCCGGTCCTGTGGGTACCAGCGAGCAAACCCGGGTGTCAGTGTTGCTAGCAGCGGAGAGCAGCGGAGATACTCTCTGGCTAGTTTACTTTCAGGAGTCCTCCAGCCTTCAAAGCTAACATCTCCGACTTGTTTACTTCATTCAAATTGCTTTTTGTACTAATGCATTTTGTTCCTCTTTGGTTACTTGCTTTAAAATTCCTTTTGTCATTCTCTTTCATAAGCAATTGCTGTAACAAATACTATTTAAGTGCCACGGTAACTATAAAAGTTAGATAACATAATAACCAGATCACCGTGTCCAATAAGAACAGCAAAGTGTAGAGTTCAACCTATCCACGTTCATGCAGCTATGAAGTTACAGAGCCAGCATTCGAACCCCTGACTGGTGATAGCTAAACTCATGCACTCTACATGGTGCTGCTTCAGGCATTCAAAGTCACTAAGGATCAGCAACATAATTTGCAAGACCAGGAGGTATGAAATAAAAATATGAGTCTCTGGGCTGGCATGACAGCCTAGGAGGTGACGCCTTGAGTGATTGTCCAGGTCATTCACTTATGAAGTCAAATCTGCCAGCTACAGTGACTTAGTAAATGTTGCCAGGTAATTGTGGGGTGGAGCTTAGACAGAGTATAACAGCGCCTAGTGCCAAAGGGGAGGCACATCCAAGCAGAGTGGCGGGATTTTTCAGTGACCAGTTTTGCGTGCAGTTTTTCTGCCGTCCAGTGTGTATCACCTGAGAGGGACTTGTGGGCTCTGTATGGGACTTCCCCGGCATACCCCCCCATTGTTTTAGTAAGCAATTCTAATATTTCCAGTAAAGGAATATCTGACAAAATCTGGGTGGTTAAGAGCACTGGCTGATCTTTCAGAGGACCCAGGTTGGAGTCTCAGTACCAATGCAGTGGCCAACGACCACCTTTAACTGCAGTTCCAGGAGATCTGACACACTCCTCTGTCCTCTGCAGGCACTACATGCAACACAAACACACACACACACACACACACACACACACACACACACACACACAGAGAGAGAGAGAGAGAGAGACAGACAGACAGACAGACAGAGACAGAGAGACACAGAGACACAGAGAGAGACAGATAGACAGACAGAGACAGAGAGAGAAAACACCCATACATATAAAATAAAAATAAAGATCTTAAAAAAAGCTCAGACGATGTCCTTATCTTTACACTAAGAACCCAAGGATGACTGACGCAAATAGATCACAGCAAAAATCCTCATAAAATAAAAATGTTTTTATTTTTATTTTTTTATTTAAATTTTTATTTTCTATATTCTATGTTTACATTCCAAAGGCTTTCCCCTTTCCCAGTTCCCCCCACCATACGTCCCATAATTCCCCCCCCAACTATTCCCCAATCATCCCCCCCCCTCACAATTTCTCTGTTCTGGGTCTCTCTAACAAAGGACAGTGGAACAAAATTTGCTAGACCCTGAACCTCCCTCCTGCAGCATGAAAGAGGAGGATAACTCCCAAAGATCGATCGAAGATCAAGTGTAGGTGTCTACTTCAGGTGCTGAACCCCTGGTATTTAATCTTCCAACATGACATTCTCTGTCTGTGAAAGATGTAGACATCTTACCAGAAATAAAGGCACGCATGTATGTGAAAGTTTTGCAAGCAATTCAAGTTGTCTTGAAATGACTCTGGATCTTTATAAACCCCGCTGGTTTTTTTTTTGTTTTGTTTTGTTTTGTTTTGTTTGTTTTTTTGTTTTTGTTTTTTTTTTTTTGATGGTGAGTTCTGTAACTATAGAATGTGGCCATGTTAAAAATAGATAGAAACTTAGAGCTTAGACCTCAGAGGGGGTGAAGGCTGAGGTCATTTGGGATAATAAATTGTTGCACACATTTTAGAAGACCTAGATAACTGACGTCCAACCCTATTATCGAATTAGTTGCACCACAGGAGTTTGTACCTATTAAAACACTGTACCGAGTAGAGCCATCTCCTGCCACACATAGCTGCTGCTTGGGCATCAGCAAACCTTTGTGGAGCTTTTAGGCAAGACAGAGTGCCAGCTGATGAGCAGTTCCTGTCCGTGAGACATACCTAGGAGTCAAACACACAGAAACAGTATAATGTAATGAAGGATACCGGGAGGCGACAGAAAGGCGGGTGTCAGCGGCGTTCTCCGTGACACCATGGAATGGTTCGTAGGATAGAACACAGAAACTCGAAGAATGAATTAAAAGATACGAAGGGATGGGGGTCTTCTGAATGAGTGAGATGAGTACGTAGAGTCAAAAAGAAAGTGAAAATGTGTGTGTGCGCGCGCGCGCGTGTGTGTGTGTGTGTGTGTGTGTGTGTGTGTGTGTGTGTGTTGGAGGGTGCAGAGCTGAGAGGAGTTGGAACTGGTTGGGTCACAGGAAAAAGGCATGGGAAATCTGGGAGACAAATGAACAGCCAGACTTCAGACCGTCGACATCACGCCATGAGGTTGAACTTTAGGGAAAATGTTACCTCTTGTGATGCATCCTAGAGCCTTTTGTGGCCACAGCACAAGAGGTCACACAGCCACCCGTCCTGGAGAGTCTTCTATCAGGTGTGGAGGACTGTAGGTGGATGAAGGATGTCATCTTGTAGATCCCAATCATCTCTTTCCTCAAAACATGACACTTCCCAGGTCAAGCAGTTCATGGCAGGGGCCCAGGCCTTAAATGCATCCTGAGGATGCCCTCATAGATGTCTCCAGCAGTGAGGGACCACTCCCTTCCACTAGCAGAACAGGCCTTCTCAGATGCCTCTCACAGTCGCTCCGTCTACGCTTCCCATATTTCGTCCACTCAGAGCATGCAGCTGGTTTAACTCTTAGAAGGCCGCCTGGCTCTGAGGAAGAAGCGTCAGTTATGAGGAGAGAGCATGGCAGGGGTTGCACTCGGCAAATGTTTGCTGTCACCTTCCCTGTGCGTTCTTGGGCCGTAAGGGTACTCAGAAGTGCTGGAGAGGAGTGTGCTTTATTCCAAGAAAAGTCACAAGCAAACAATCAAAATGCCTGTTTCTGCCCTAAAATTGTTCTACCTCTCCTAACCAGTAGGTGTCAGAAGACCCCTATTTTAAAACAAAACAAAACAAAAACAAAAGCACTTCAAAATTACTGACCTAATGATAACAAGCTTCCAGTGTTCAGATTTCCTTAGGTTTTTTTTTTTTTTTTTTTTTTTTTTTTTTTTATTCTGCAAGAGGAAATATTGCAGCTGTGTGTAACCTACCTCGCCAGAACTATCCTTGACTGACAAAATGGTTCTAATTCCTCTGACTACCCATAAATACAATGAGACCTACTGGAGAGGCCATGGCCAATAGCCTTTGTCGAAATATATCCATGGTGAATTGACATTTTGCAGGAAATTCCATTGCATTTACACTATTTATTTAATAGAAATAATCTCTGCGATTATTTGCATTTATTTCTGAAGGAGGATGTTTTCCCTTCCTTGGAATAGGCTCAGGAAATGAGTGAAATGTTCAGGAAGTTGGCTAAATGCTGATGTAAACCCAAAAGGAAGGTCTGCTGTTGGGGCACAGAGGGGCTTACAAAAACAAAAGGGCCTAGGAAGTGGGCTTCTCATTCATTATGGAAAAGGTTACCCAGAATTCTGATTTTAAAGGAAGAGAAATAGGAAAAAAAAAAAGATGTGTTCCTATGATACCCTTTTCAGAGGACCTGTCAGGCACCCCAGCTTTTACTGATAGTAGCAGCTGGTAAAGGAACTGTTAAGCAAGAAAATCAAGATAGGCAATTAAATGAAGGCTTTAATAGGAAATTGTGTCAACTATTCCAGGAAATAAGTCTGGCAGGAAACTCCTGAGTCCTGAGTGGCTGGTGGGTCCCTGAGTGCTCCGTAAATGAATAAACATTTTCCTCTACCCTAAGGAATCTGGGTCTTCTACTAACAGGGTGTGCCACAGACCCTCAGTGCAGGGTGTGCACTGGGGAGTCTCACATCGCAGACAAACCCAAACCCCCAGACACTCTGAGTCAGCGATTCGACCCCTGTGACCTTGCATGCTATTAATCTGTAGCTGGCCATTTTGAGTGCGCTGTATCAAATGAACAGAGTAAACAACTAAGTTCTGAGACAGAGGGGTACATTTTAGAAATAAAGTCTTAGTTCACCGAATAGGGTTGCAACGGACAAGATTGCATCTTGTGTGAAAACTGCTGATCCCTGCCCCCCCCCCCCCGTGTCCCTCAGCACTGACTCCCCAAAGCCAACCTAGGAGCAAATACCACCTCCAGGCCCTTTCACAACTTGGCCTCAGCTGTCCTTCCATCCCACTCCAGGAATCTCAGTCTCCAGCTATGCTGAAATGACTTTGTGCCCGGCGCCTACCTCCAGGCAACACAGGGTCAAGTTTATTCACACATTTATCCTTTCAGCTTGGGTAAAGGTGGGCAGATGGGCCTGAACTCCCTTAAACATTTGTAGAACAATCTAACTGGGGTTCTAGAATTGTGGTGTGACAGTATTGACAGAAGCAGCTTCCAAAGATACCAGGCAGAGTCACCTATAGAAACTCCTGACGAGGCACAAATGTTATAAATCGACAAGTATTTAGGAAAGATTTCCAACTGGAGGTATGTATCTGAATGGAATGATTCAGCGTCTCTGATGGCGCATCAAGGCGGGCTAGCTTTTAACTTTCATGCTTTACATGTAGAATTTAGGGGGTCGTTAAGAGGAACAGAGCCAGGCTTCTGAGGGTCGCGGTGTCTGTTCCGTTCACTCTTCCCTGCCCTTCTCTCTTCAAAGTTGTGCGAGAAAAATTTCGTGGTGAGATAAGAGCGTCCACGAAAGGGTTAAATGATGCTGACTATTCGGAAACCATTCTATTCCCTAAGCTAAAGCTAAGGAAGTTTTGAGCTTGTGTCAGGAAGAAATGACATGGGTGTGGTAAACTAGTTGCACCAATTTGAGGGAGGGGCCGAGGGAAGACACATGCTCCTCACAGCCCCTTCCCAGGCAGGACAGTGGCTGGCCCGCGGCGGGCACTCATTCTGCCGGTCCACCAACATTTGCAAAGCAGTGGTTTCTCCAGGTTTAAAGCCTATTAACACAAGCTAAGTTTCTTCTCTGTTCAGTGAACTGCATTTGGGGACTCAAAGCTAGAGTCTGTCTCTCGTGGTTTTGTTTTGAATCACTCCCTTCTCCATTCCGGGCCCACTCCCGTGTTGAATATGCATCAGACACTCTGCAAATATTTGTTAGGGCAAAGACTGAAATGGCAAGGAACAGAAACCTAGAATAAGTAACACTGTGTGGTGGGTCTTTAGTCTGTAACCCGTGTTTGAGGCTAGAGAATGTCCTTGAGGCTAGTGTGCTAGCGTTCCCCCCAGAGAATCCTGACATTGTGGTGGCTTTGGTTACCCGTGATTTTCTTCCTTTGTGAGCCTCATGTCACTCAAGTTCCCACTCGCTCCTCCCCTCCCCCTTTTCTCATTTTGCTCCCATTTTGCCTCTTTCTTCCTCTACAAGTGCACTCGAAACCTGTGTTGTCAGACGGGTGTAACTCTAGGCCGCGGAACGTAGAGAAACCCTGTTGGGTGCCGAGAGGCTGCAGGGGGCCTAGTCTAGTGAGTGAATGGGTGCGTGTGCAGGTCATTCGGGGGGGGGGCACAGCAAGGCTCCCAGAGTTCAAAACAAAGACCACGACTGACATAGTGAGAAGGAGCAGGGAAAGTGGCAAGCCGGAAGACCAAGGTCTTCCCAGGACAGGGACGGCAGGAGTTCCATCGTGAGGACAGAACGCACAGAGGCTAGTTGAAAAGACAGAATAGGCACTCCAGACAAGGGGGAAACACACCTGTCTACACAGACATGCACACAGGCAAGCAGCTACAAATGCACAGGCAAGAAGGTGAGCGGGAAATCGCAGAACCAGGTCCAGCTCTCTGTGACTTATCACTACGTCAGTCACGTGGCTCGTACCCTGGCCACTCACAGCCCAGCAAATGGAATGATGCAATCCTCGGGCCTTTCAGGAAATTCGGCTACCCAATCTTTTAATCTCTCATTAGGAAAGTAGCCTGGCCACAAGATTAAGTACGTTCTTGGGTGAAAACAGGATTGGATGTGAGGGACTCAGAATCCCACACAAGCGCTCAAGCGTTTCTTGGCCTGCCTTAACTCACCTGGTTGTCCGGAGAAACTGCAACCTCGGTAGGGCGAGGAACAGAAATGGTTCCAGAAAGCTAACCTTTGGAAAGAGAAACTTAATCTGTCAGGATTAGTAAACACCAGAGGCAAACACAGCCTTTTCTGCTGTTCCTCCACCACCCCCGCCCCCACGCTCTTCCTGTCTAGCAGAGATTCCCACAGGGAAATAAAGAAACTGGGAGTGACACCTTGTCCAGAGAGACTGCCTATTGGCAGCAGTGGTGGCTTCCAGGAGTGCACACCCACCTTCAAGGCTCTTGTTCTCTGATCCCACCCTCTTTTACGTCTCTCATAGCCCATGGAAACCCCATTCCTCCCAGAAGCCCTGGCCCTGGTCTCTTTTTTATTATCTATGTAAAGTTAACAATTTGCTCTCTTTTGAGCCTCGTGCTCAGTTTGTCGGGTCGCTACCACGCTTAGGCACTGTGGCAAAATTTGTGATCGTTTTTTATTTTTATTGCCACTTCCTTCGTTCTTTTCCTTCCGCCCCCAGACGAGGAATCCCCAGAGGAAGTATTGAAAATTTCCCTCTCATTGGGGACAGCATTTTGGTGGGAGGCTAGCGGAACTCACTAAACTGATGGGCAATGAAATGTAATTCACACGGTGTTGTCTCCTCATCGTGGGGATGTAGGTCCTTTGCCAGGACAAGCTGCTCTTGGCTGTGGCGCTCATGATCTCAGGGTAAAAGAACCTGAGGAAGGACAGAGAGCTCTCTAGGAACCTGAGGTGATGGCCGGGTCCATTTTTGAAGCAGTTTGGATTAAATCTCTGCAGAGGCAACACATTTGCAGAACAGTGGGTAGATCCTACCCAATTCTTCCTGCTTTGAGAAGGAAAGCTAGGAAGTTTGAGCCCGTCTCCCAGCTTAGTTTATTTCTGTGCACAGAACCTCCAAAAGCAGGAGGCTGAGGCTGACCTCTTTGGTCAAGAGTCAGCTCAACTTTAAAATTATGATCGCATGTGAAGGCTAAAAATGGGAAAGGCAAAACTCAGTTCTCAGCGCAGAAATGCTGGAAATCCTTAGCCTGGATTCCAGCTAGGGTCTTGGGACCATGAGCAGATCTCCCACTGGGGGTAGGTGGGTGGGAGATCAGCCAAGAGTTCGTTTTAAACTAGCTGAATGTCAAGGCGTGGAGTTTACTCTAGAGGTGGCCAGTTTATGGATAAAACTATTTACTGTAGTGATTATGCTTTATAATCCCTGCGAAACAGAAGCTCATAGGCAGGACTCGTTATCGAGAAGGACGCTTGCCAGTCTTCACATAGTCTCAGTGAACCTTGTACATTGATGAACTCATTTCAGTTCATTTCAGTTCCCTAAGGTCTCCATAGCAAGTAATCTCTACTGGCAAACCAAAAATAACAGAAACTCATTCTCATACAGATTTGGAAACTAGAAACCTGAAGTCAATGCAATGATTCCTTCTGGAAGTTCCCAGAAGTAGCCTTCACGACTTCCTCCTTCTTGCTTCAGGAAGCCTCTAGCAAACTTTAACATTTCTTTCTTGACCTATAGCTACAGAACTTCAAACCCCTTTCAGTATGTGGCATTTCCCTCTGTGCCTGTGCCTGAGTGTACCTCTATTGGACAGACAACAGTTATGGGGTTAAGGGACACCTCCGATGTAATATGAGCTTCTTTTCAATTAATTGCATCTATCTAGACCTCCCTTTCCAAACAGGCGATACTCACAGATATCCAGGATTAGGGCTTGCACGCATCTTTTGAGGGGACACAATGTAAACCACAGGAATATAAAATGAGACAAAACCCCAGGTGGAAGAAAAACAAAATCCCCAGTCCCAGACTGGAGACCCTCTGGCCATCTGTCTGCCTGACTGGGTTACTCTCGCCCTCTGGAAGTCTTGGTTTCTCTTTCTGCAAGCAACGCTTGCCCTACTTATTTCGGAAACACCCCGGGAATAAAACAAAGTCACACGCAGCATTTTCTATTAGAAAGTGTTTCTACAAGTGCAAGGGATTAGTGTGAACTCGTTCCAGATTGTGTTGACTTTCCCTTAACTTCATAACTACTTAATAAGTGGGTAATGGAATGAGAAGCACGGCCTGACCTACAGGGAAAGAGAATCTAAATTACATGCCTCCCTTCATGTGGGTTTGAGATAAAGTTATAACAGAAATCTGCAGATAAGGGGAGTAATATTACAAATGCTTGTGCAGGGTGTTTTATTCGCCCCCCCAAGAAGGGTGGTAGTCAAATGGAGCTAAAAGGCCGAAAGCAGTTAAAGCAAAGCGAGAAGGGTGATCTCAACAGTGACATCAGCGGCTGTCCTGTTTTCTGTGTGGTCCGTATTTCTGGATATGATGACAATGTCCTGCTGGTTTGGTTTGGTTTTGCAGCGTTGGATACCAAGCCCAGTCTCACACGTGCTGGGCAAGCATCCCCTACTGAGCTACACCTCCCTCCAATGCTCACACAGCTGCCTAGCCCCAAGACTTTCCCGGATAAAGGGACAGAGACCACCCACCTCAGAAAATTAGCCCAAAATGACTCCCCACCCTGGAAGGATGAGATATACTCAAAACGGAACCATTGTGTAAGAGATTTGGAGCTCCAGCAGCAATAAGAAATCTGTTTTTAAACTTCAAAAGCAAAGATGAGCACTCTTGGAAATACCAAGGGAGGGAAGGGTATCGTTGGATTAACAGCTTGAGAACTATAGCTATGTCCAAAGCAACATGTGATCTACTTGCTGTCATCGACCTTAGATTGGGAGGGTTTGATGACCCAGGAGAAAAGATAGTATGAGCCAAAGGGCTTTTCTCAACTTGCCAAACCAACTGATCCCTCTCTTCCTCGGTGCTGGGCATATGTGCTGCCCAGGGACTGTCATATACCTTCAAAAGACACAACAAATCCCACACCAGCTAATAAACAAAACTTTATTTTCCTTTAATACAAAAATTAAATAGCAAGTTTTTTTTTTAATACAGTGATAAATTAGAAATTTACAGTACAGACATCAATGCAGACACACTTTTATACATCTTTTAAAAAGGGATCTTTTTTTCCTTGGAAATTCAGCAATTTGTTCAGAGCATGAATAGCAGGGGTTTGCCTGGTACCTCTACATTGTCATCTGAATGTCCCCAGGGTGCCGCCGGGCTTCTGGAGCTAGTGAGAGGCTTGGGGACCCAAGCAAAAGGCAGAGAGCAGCTGGTAACCTGCTGCCCAGGACAGCCCCAACTCTATCTTATCTTCTCGCAGACTGGGGTTATTATTTTAGTTCGTCTTTCTTATGAAGAGCCAAGGGGCCTCATCCTGAGGCCTTCTGTAGCCTCACACCATCTCTGTGAGGTAGAAGAAACTCAGAAGCGTCTGGATGTCCCACTAGGGAAGCTCTAGAAAAATAACTTACCTCTTCCCACAGTTAAACTCTCAGGGTTTTGAAACGTGCACAGCCTAGGAGGGGAGACGGACCTAACCTTTGTGGGGCAAAGCTGCTGTCCCCCTGTTTCAGCGTTCTGGGGTGACACAGAGGTCATTAGCTGAACATTCTGGGAGATGCGGCAGGCACAAGTGCTGTGAGGCTGTCCTCATTCGGGACTCCCGACAGACCCTTTACCAACTGCTTGGGTGACCAGAAGGAGCTGAACGCTGCCCAGGAGGGAAACAAGGCAAATGCAAAGCAAACACGCGTGACGTGACGGCGACGACTATGAGGACAGATGTGATTGTTTTTTAGGGGAAGAAGCATGTCGGGGTGGGGTGGGGACCTGATATACCTCCTCTTGGTACTGTGCCATTGCTGTGCGGACTGCATGACAAAAAGCAGGAACAGAGCACTCTATCCAGAGGCCTGCGGGACAACATCGATTTACTTGGGGATCCAGTATCTGATCATTTGCAAGAGCAAAATGCTCCTGCAGGAGTTCCAAGATCTTTGACCTTGGCATGGAGGGAAAATAATAACCTGGGTCGTTTGACAGACATACTGCAAATTCAGACAGGGACTCTGAAGTCAAATACAACAAGAAGACAAAGACCATATCTCACATCTGGGGGGCGGCGGGGGTGGGGGGGAGGCTCATCATGACTGGCAGGGACAGCAACTCTCTCCATTGCCCTCTGTTTCGGGGTGGAATTTACACACTGAGCACTTTCTGCCAAAGTCTGTGCCCTCTTCGTTTCCCTTCCTAACTGCCACTATTGGGACCCTTAGCAGATATATCACACGGGTGAGACCTCTTTCAATTGGGCCTGCTCTTTGAGGACTACAGATGTCAACTTCATTTTGGTGTCCCATGTCCCAACCTTGCTCTCAGTACCAAAGATATAAACTCTGTGAGTGAGGGGGGCTGAGGACACAGCCGGAAGGGTTAACTAGAACCACAGAGCAGAACCTGATAATGAGAAGTCTCAGGTTCTGGCTGTAGGGACACAAAGGTTAGGGTACAAGTGAGAAAATGGCAGAAATGGAACTCTCAGGAAATAATGTCACCTGTCCCTTGTTTCAGGCCTCTGGGCACCAAGCCAGCTCAGCAGCCATCTCAGCAACCAGGAAATGGGTCGCCGTAAAGGAAGAAAGATATGATCAGCTGAGTCGCTCAGCCAGGTGGCTCTGGCCACTCCTACCCTACACAGCAACCCTCTGACCTATGGCTTGGCCTTTATGATGCAAGACCAAGGCGGTTATCAAAGAGGCTGGACAGAGGCATCCTTAGTTGTGCTTAGTAGAATATCTGGAATTTGAGGACTCTTT
The DNA here is from genome assembly GCA_964023405.1 of Apodemus agrarius. Taxonomy (NCBI): domain Eukaryota; kingdom Metazoa; phylum Chordata; class Mammalia; order Rodentia; family Muridae; genus Apodemus; species Apodemus agrarius. The sequence goes on along the minus strand of OZ030005.1, from coordinate 81,334,968 downwards.
TGAAAGTTACAATCACATACGCTTATTCCAGATCTCAGAGGAAGGAAAACAAACCCCACTTTCCCCTCAGCATGCTGCTGTCCTCAAATATGCCTGTGTAAGTCCCATGGAACAAGCCAAACCCTGACCCTGCCATCTCCAAAGCCACAGGAGATGCTGGAACCAGTCCTTGGGGCCTATCCTGTTTTCCTAGGGAGTTTATATGGAGATTGTCATGAACCAAAGCTGGTGCTTTCTGTCATTAATTTAGAAGAAATCGTGGAAGAGATAGAGAGACCGGGGAAGAGATTTGTGGGAATGATGAGAAGAAGTGCTTACAGCTGCTTGACGACAGCATTGGTAAGGGACTCCTCGGCCATCAGGTTTGTTTCCTGGAAACTGGAATCATTCTCCCTCATCTGAGGTAGGAAAAGGAAGACCGGGCAACTCTGTGGCATTGCTAAGACTATTTAAACCAGTCTGTACTGCCAGGCCCCTTTGCTCAAACATAACTCTCCCCTGGAAAGGCAAATTGCCTTGGAACATACAAAAATTGTCAGTATACTAGCCCTAGAATTCAGAATGTAGGTGGCCGGTTTCACCCAAAGGGTTGTTGTTGTCATGGTTACTGTTGACACAGGCCCAGCACCTACTGCTCACCCTTGGGAGGGTGCAGTCTTGGTCCTACAATCCCTGAAGCATTGCAGAGAATTGCCTTACGAAGCCTGCACAGCAAAGCTAGTCAGCTACTGCCTTGCTCTTCGTCCCTTTCCTGTGCCAGAGTCACTGCACAACTCCCAAGACACCAAAGCAGAGCGTGAGTAAGGGCAGAATCTGCCCTTGGGTGCGCACTCCAGGGTCCTGGACAGCTATGGGAACCGTCTGCAAGCAGTGCGGGGCGTGTCCATGCCGCCTTTCATAGGCAGCTCATTCAGGAGTTAAATTGGCCCTTCCATGGCTCAGTTCTCATGCTCCTGGAGCCTTCCGCCCTAGTCCAGTCTAGGTTCTCAGGCTGTGCAAATCACCAGGGGCCACCCAGGTCCACGGAGGCCTCTACCTCACAAGCCTCAAGACTCTCCTTTCCAAACATACGATGGGCCTTACATGCATCTTCATATCAGACAGTTACAGAACTTGCAAAAACAAAGGGTGTGGAGAGAAAATGTAGTCAGAAACAAAGCTCAAACTGAGGGGGGGGAGGGGGAGAGAGAATCCCCAATTTTTAAAAATTTACATTTCCAGAATTTGAACACCTATTTGGGATTTGGAGTCCATGAAATGTTTCTCCACAAAGTATGATTGGACAAAACCTTAAGAGCTCTCCTCCTAAAAGCATGAATCAATAAATAACTACAGTTGCTGAAGCAGACAGGCATGAAATACACAGAGAGCAACCTGTGACATGTATAATGGTTTGTCCCCAAGATCTGGTGATTAAAAGGCCTAAGGCAGGTTAAGAAAAAGGCCAGTCACAATTTTAAAAGAACTTCAACTTTGATAGGTTGCTAGCGGGTACCCCCTTGTGAGGGACTTAAAGCATAAATTTTAAAGGCTTTGGATACCCCAGCAAAGGCAATTAAGACTCGTGCTGTTAGACTTTGCAGCTCATTTCATTCTGTCTACACCATATCCCCTGCTAACCAATCCAGCTTCTGGCTGGCATTCTGGAGGTTCATTAGGCATCATATAAATACTCCAGGCCACACAGCCTCCAGTGAAATCTTATAAGGAGCCTTTGCCTATTACTAAGGAACAATTATGCACCAAGTTAGATCTGCTGTCCTTAGTTGCCTTTGCAAAGTTGAATAAGTCTCCATTGTGGCAAGTAGACCAAACTCTGATAACATTCTTATGCTAGGGGGGGTGGGGGGTGGGGGGAAGGCACTATCACACTAAGAATGCAAGTTGACCACAGTTTTAAAGTCAATTGAGTATACTATGTCATGGTCCAAGAATGTGCTTTTAATTGTAATTGACACACACAAATTACACGGTTAATCTGTGTGAATGCAAAGTTGCCAAGAAATTTAGCATTTCAGTTCTTCCAGACTGGCGTCTGCCTAGATGCAATCACACAAACTAAAATATTTCAAGTCCCAATTGCTTCACATGGCTTATTGCAATAGGTCTCTGGGGTCGGTAAGGTAAGTCAACTTAGCAAATCTCATTTTCCTCTGAATTAAGTGATTGTCAGAAAGTGAATCACCTTTCCTTTTCCTTTCATTAGGCATGCTGCAGTGCAAAAAAAAAATTCCTATAAAAATAACTTTTTTTTGAGTCATTAGTGTAAAGTGAAGAAAACAGGGGCTGCCTAGAATTAGGGATGCTGAAATTTAAGGAGAGAGACATCCACTGGATACCTTACATGTGTTAGTACAGTACTTTTGTTTGCTCAAACAATTCTGTTTTACGACAAAGGCACTGAAGGATTTTGACACCACCTCTTGGGAGTGCGCTCCAGAGTTCTAAACAGCAGACAGTGTAGGCCAGAAGATGTTTATGTTAGACCAGCCAAACTATAAAACTCTGCAACACGTCTCCCAACCCAGCATTTCCAGTGTTTATAGATCACTTTGCTATCTGCAAGACCTAGTTACTATTTAAAATTTAAAAGAGTTTTAAAAATTAATCTTTTTCCTTGTATGTTATCAAGTCACAGCTGAAATCCCACCCAGGAGGAGCAAACACCATCATCCCGGAGTTCAGGAATCTAAGCCGGGGACCTCCATGGACTCCAAGCTGTGACCTGCTAAAGTGATCAACATTTTGATTTTTCACAGCTTTGAAAAATGGAAAACTGGCTTTTCCATTTTGGACCATTCCAAAGTCTGCAGGGAAATCATTGATCTTCTGATGCTGAGTTGGGTGAGGGGTGGTGGGCTGATGTGTGTGTGTGTGTGTGTGTGTGTGTGTGTGTGTGTGTATGTGTGTGCGCCGAAGTGTTTCTAGTTTGTTCAAACAGATTCACTGCATCATTTCCTTCAGAATGAGGAAAGTGGGACCTGCCTAGTCTTATACGACAGTCTCATTGCCTTTCCCTGGCTTCACCCAACCATTCCCCCTCTTTTCTCTCTTTACCTTCCCAGAATTCACCAATCGGTTAGAGCATTTTTGCCACGTGTGAAGAGTTTTGGCAGACCAAATCCACATGCCTGAAGTGATGCCCACGAGCAAAGACATAAAGATTTTCAACATTTCGACTGCCATATTTGAGTCATCTGCAGAATATCGAAAGAGTGCCCAGTTTGAGATTTCATAGAAATAACAGGCAATCACACAGGTTGCAGGAACCGTGTACAGTACTGAGAAGACCCCGATCTTGACCATTAGCCTTTCCAACTTGTCTGTCTTTGTCCCGTCTTTTTGAAGATTGGACCGGATTTTGAATAAGGCCACCAAGCCTGCTGCAATGAACAGAGTTCCAATCACCAAATACGTAAAGAGAGGGGCCACCACAAAGCCAGTGAGGGCATCGAGGTTTTGGTTCCCAACATAGCACAGGCCAGTCAGCTCGTCGGCGTCCACCAGTCTCATAATCAAGATGACAATGGTTTTCACTGCGGGAATAGCCCAGGCTGCGATGTGGAAATAAGAACTGTGCATTTCAATGGCTTCATGACCCCACTTGAGTCCGGCTGCCAAAAACCAAGTGAGTGTCAGAATAACCCACCAAATGGAGCTGGCCATTCCAAAAAAGTACATCAGCAAGAAAATGATTGCACATCCTGTGTTCTTAAGTCCTTCTTGGATGAGAACGGGTTCTGCCGCCTCTTCAAAATCACAGGATATCCTTTCCCGGCCTACAGTCAGCCGAACAATATAAGCAATGCTATAAATATTATAGCACATACTGAGAAATATGATGGGGCGCTCAGGGTAAGAAAACCTGGATGAATCGATCAGGAAGGTCAGCACAGTGAAGGTGGTAGAGATGAAGCAGAGGCTGGCCCACACAGCCATCCAAATATCCGTGAACTCCTTAGCTGAGCGGCTGTACAAGCCAGCATCATAGCCACACTTGAGGACACAGTTGAGGCTCCTTTTCACCCAGATGTACTGGTCAGAATTGGTTCCCACCGAGTGGCACTCTTCCCCCGGCTGGACGGGAGTTTTGTGGGGCAAAGGTACCTCCTCATCCCCTGGCCCTTCCATGCACATGTGGTTGTGGTCATTCTGGGGCGGGAACTTGCTGCAGTTTAGGCTGTCGGGCCAGGCGAACCCAAATTCTTTCAGGACTGGTTCACATCGCCTCTTGACGGAAAGGCACATGCCACCGCACGGGCCGATGGGGATGTTGATCTTCTCTGTGCACATTGGCACATAAACCGAACAAAGGAAGAACTGGAAAAGTAATGACAGGAACAAAGAAAACAATGAGTGGGGTCTGACCAACAGCACAGGGCCGAGTGAATGCTTGCAGGCAGTGTACGGATCTACTTTTAAGCCAGCCCACTGGGAATATGTCTGTTTACTCTGACCCCAGACACTGCGGCCTAATAATCCATCACTTTTACACAGTTCCCTTAGTTGGGGTCTAGTGCTCCTTTTCACAGGAGCATAAACGAGGAAATAGCGAAAAAACGTGTCTGAGGAATGACATAATCTTTTTTTTCCACACAACCCTTACGAAAATAAACTTTTAAAAACCGACTTCCAATAGCTCTCTTCTCCTAGCTACCATTTCAGAGACCCAAATAAGTCTAATAAAGTCGCTTAGGTGATGGGTGCCTGACTTTTATCCTAATTTCTCTGTCACCTTAAAATATAGATCCTGCTACCATTCTATTTTCCCATAATTTACATTTTAATTGTAAAAAGTCAATCCCAATTTTTAACAGAAAAATGTACTAATTTGAGAGTCTTGGACGCAAGGAGGAAATTTGGGGTGTGTGTGTGGGGGGTCTTTGGTCTTCAGGGATTTGTGTGGCTAGCAACTCCTCAGTGATTCATACTGAAGCACAAAAGGAAGATGTAAATGTTAAGTCCCTGAGACTGCAATAGCAGCAGGGGAGAGTCCAGTTGCTGTCCTCAATTTCTCCAGCATTGATAAACAGTCTCCTTGGCTCCTTACAGATGTTGTCTATGAAGTCTAGAGTTACAAGTAACTATTTTCCAGCATGTAAAGGGATCCAGTCTTGTCTTTCAAAACAGCTTGGCTGCCTCCCCAGGATACATGTAATTAAAAATATATATCCCTGCAAAAGCTGTTTCTCCAGCAAAATTGCCACTGATGTCAACTATGTGCTGTTTCCAAACTGAGCATGAGAGGAGCATTTCTGAAGCTTTTATAACCTAGTTTGGAAGTCCTGAACTTCCACAGGGATAGTTCACCAGCAACAGGTCTAATCCAGCCATCTTCCCCAAGCCACAATTCAGCTTTTACAATGACCTATGTAAAAACCCGAGCCTGTAAATAAACTGTATGTCTATTTCTTATCTCGCTACAGTCAGAACTATAGATTTCTTGAGGTTTCAACCTGGACAACTCTAACTTCCTTTTTTTTTTTTTTTTTTTTTTTTTTTATTAAAGCCACTGGGCCTCACCAACCAAAACATGACTAGTGGTAAGTTTTTAAAATTTCATTCCAGTCTGCTTCCCATTGAGTTGGCTGTATCAGAGAAATTATAACTACGCTATATATGCAAATTACTTTTCACTTTTTATTGTAGGAAGAATTTCTATATCATTACCCATTACCAAAGTTTTAACATCTTAATGGCTGCCAAGAGAAGGAAAAAAAGAAAAAGTGAAAAAGAAAAAAGAAAAAGAAGTTCTTCAAATATGCAAACTACCTTCCTGGAGCTTTTTCAGTCCCTCCAAACACTAAACTTGCCTCCAACGCTAAGGTCAAGAAAGAACTCAGGCCAACCTAACCACTCTTTCCTGTATGACCTCTAAAAGTGCAGGACGACGGCGTGGGCATTCTGCAGAAAACAGGCAGTGATGTTTTATTTGGTAACCTACACCCCAAAATACAGGCAGAAAGGAGGTCGATAAGCGACCTGGAAGGACGAAGCTCTGTCTCCTTATCACTCCTTCCAAGTTTTAGGTGCAACCGGCTGCCCTGCCAGGACTCGCCCACCAAGCAGCGACTGCCTGTCGGAATCCTTGGCAAAGATAACCCTCAACTCCACTGGGGTTAGGGGCTTGGCCAGACTTGGGCAGGGGAGAAAAACGGAAGGGCGGGGTGTAAGAATAGGTTCTTTCGCGGGCCAGATGACTTACACAACGTTTTGGCTTTCAGTCTCCAAGACGGACAGAAAAGTGGGGGGTGGGGTGCGGGTTGGAAATCACTTTTCCAGGAGTTGTACCCTCAAGTTAGGAAGGGAGCGGGGGATGGGGGGGGGAGCTCGATCTGTCAGGGATTCAAGGAGTTTGGGAGTCCCTGTCTACCGAGTCCTCCAGGGATGGGGGTAGGGGCACCCACCTGCAGCTGGCTGGAGCAGCCGTACTGGATGAGCGGCGTGAAAGTTGTCAGTTGCAGCTCGGCGTCTGTCTGCAGCTCGTGTCCCACTAAGTTGGGCATCTTGGTCACGTTGTAGCCGAGGTTCTGGCACATGGCGATGCGGATGGGGTCGCAGCGCCGCTCCTCCTCGTCCCCGAACCCCAGTGTCGGCCGCAGGAGCAGGAGCAACTGCAGCAGCAGCCCCAGCCTGAGTCTGACGCCTCCAGGCGCCCCCCGGACGCTCGGCCCTGTGCCCCGCCAGGCCATGGCCAGAGCTGCGGGCAGCAGCGGCGGAGGCTGCTCTAGCAGACACCCCCAGTTTGCACAGGGGCGCCGGTGGCCGCGCTGCTCCCAGCTCCGGATAGGGAGTGAGGTAAGGCGCCAAGGGCGACGAGGGGGCAGCGGCCGCCTCTCCAGCAGCCGTAAGAGACTGTGCGGGATATCAGACGTCCGGAGCCGGGGCCGAGGGATGGACTGCTAGGGTCATGGCTGCAGGCGGCGATCCCAGAACCCGGCGCCGGCCGAGTCCGGCTTTTTGGCGAAGCCCGCCTGCACTCTACGCCGCGCTGTTCTCACCGCCCCAGCGCTCTGTGGCGCTGGAGGTTCGCAGGGCGGGGGCGGGGCGGGAAGGACAACGCGTCTGTCCAATGAAAAGCCCCCCTGGGCAGAGGGGGCGGGAAGGGGCGGGCCCCTCTCCCGCTGTAAGGGTCAGGCCCCCGCCCGCGGCTTGATCCTCTCCCTGGCTCGTTCCAGAGCCGCCCCGCCCCGCTTGGCTTCCCGGCGCTCGGCGTCCTCCCACCCGGATCCATTGCACGCCTTGGCCAGGCGTCGATGGAGCCCCGTGGCTCCTGTCCAGCCAACCTGCTCTCCTTTTTCAGGTGAGACGTGCTCCCAAGACTATGCCCCTTTCAGGTCCTTCCCCTTAACATCTGTCACCTCCGGCCCCGTGGCCACCTCTGTATCAAGCAAAATAATGAACACAAAGAACACGGTATTTGGGGTTTACACAGATTGTGGCTTTAAATCCTCGCTGTGTGACCTTGAGCAAATTGCCCAACCTCTCGGCGTCAGGTTCCTCATCCGTAAAGTGACTTGGGGGGGATTAGCGATAAAGCCTGAAAGGCTTAGAGTTGGTGCCTGGTACAGCGCGAGTTCGCAGAAATGTTCACCCCTAGCCGGTGGGGCTGGCGCCCGCCCCCCCGGCCCCGCCCCGCACTCCGCTCGACCTGCGCCTGGGAGCAGCCGGTCTCCGGTCTCCAGCCCCGGTGGGGGAGGCGCCCCGAGCAGCAGAGCAGCCAGCCGATGGGCTCGCGCTCCGATTTCCTCACCGTACGAAATGAAATTCCACAGGGGGATTCGAAAGGAAATGAGGCCGGGACGCTCCGTGCTTCTCGGCCCGCCGCCCTTCCTGTCTCGGGACACGGTTTCTAAATAAGGTTGGGAGGGTGAGAGCGCGGGAGGGAAGAGGCTTGACCTGTGCACCCGGAGCGAGGAAAGCGCACAAGCCACAGGGACACCCCCTTTCCCAGACCCGGGACACCCTTCCCCTGCATCCTGCTCTCTTTTCGTCCCCATTCTTGCTCTGCGTAGCGCTCTGGGGATCAGCAGATGTTTCCACCCGTGTTCCAATCCAGCTTCTCTCCTTTTTTTCACCCACAAAGACAGGACTTTGTGTTGGGTCCACCCTCTCTCTGCTTCCCATTTGGCCAGTGGAACTCTCAGCAGGTGATTTCCCAAACCATGTACTCGATTGGTCAGAATAATAGGAGCCTCCACCTGGCCACGCGGTAGGCCAATTTCAGTGTGAAGCCCACGTTCTCCTGTCACATAGCGGTTCTCAGTACACGAGGTGATGCCTACAGTGTAAATCATCGCGCACAGTGACCGATGAATAATGCTCAATAACTCGGCTATCTTTTTTTTTTTTTGTTTATATCTGGGACAGATCATAAGACTACCCCTTGCTTGTCATTCTCGTGCTAGATTTTGAGGATACTGGTAATAAGGGTACCCCCCCAACCCCCTTCAGGTCTGTTTGCCAAAGTCCACGCCTGTGTTTTTCTGATGTTCTTTGTGCCTTCCCATTTCAGTTCATCTTCTGGCACACAGCTGAGGTAAGGTATAAATTGGAAGGATACATGCACTCACATTTTGGAGCTTTAGTTTCCTTCTGTTGGCTGGACCTGGTTGAGGGTAAGAATGGAATCAACTGTCTTGGGTATTGGCCTCTGTGCCTGGAACTGTTGGGCATATAAAACCTGCATCTTTCTCAAGTCATCTTCTGGTAAGGAATGTTCTGACCCTTTAAGTAGACTGGGGCTAGCAACACTAGGAGCCACCAAATCGGAGCCCAACCTTCTAAAGCTGGAGGGCAAGATTACTTTCCAGGAGTTCAGGACCAGGTTGAGTCCTCGGTATACAGGTGCCCCTGGCTTACAGGGATGCATACATAATCAGATGAAGAAAGCAGTGACCTACCTATCCATTGTTTGAGAGGAACAAACTAGATGAATAGATTAAATTGATACATGATCCCCATTCTCTAGGATCACATAGGGGACAAAGAAAACAAACACACTGGGCATGGTAAGCCCGCAGAGAGCCAGGGGCGAATTGGAGGTGGAGGTGGCTGAGTTTGGAGAGCTGCTCAGAGAGAGGACCTGCAAGGCTGTGAGGTACTGAACCAAGTGGGCTTGGAGTACCGCTGGCACTTTGCCTAGAGCAGGGTGTGTGCGTGGTTTACGAAACAGTGAATTTCCTGAGGTTAAGGAGGAGGCTGGATCTGTTCCTCACAGCGCCTGGCTAGTAGGTGCTGGCTGGCGAGGAGGTACTGGCTGCAGGGGCACCTATTATCAAATCAGTAACAGATTTCACAAGAAACCCTATTCTGCACCAGCGTTCCATGACTTATACTCATAATTGTATTTAATTATTAACAACCTTCTGAGAAAGCATTTTTAGAGAGGTCAAACAGTCCGACCAAGGTGCCTCACTGTGTAGCAGAGAAGGACTCGGTTGTCCATGTGCTGTAGTCTACATGTTCTTGTTTTCAAAGAGGAAAGTGTTCAGTTCTCAGCCCGGTCTACCATTAAGGATGACCTTTGCTAGGGGGATCCTGACCTCTTCTCCTAGGCCTGGGATCTCTGCTAAAGCATGTTTGAAGCAACTTGTCTACTTTGAGAACACACGAAGAAGCCCCCTTTCCATCAGAAGCTTTTCCTGTCAACAGCTTTTCTTTCTAGCCAGGGAACTCATCACAGGTATTTTCCAAAAAAAGAAAGCCAGGGGAATCACATTTCAGTCTGAATGTGGAGAGAAAACAAAGACCAGGACTTCAAGCTAAGTCTGAATGGCCCCTTGGCCTCCTTCTCATGGACTTGTTCACACGGTCCATAACTGCCCCTGGTATCAAATACGGTGTGCCTGGCTTTGTTACAGAAAACACTTCTCTGAGGGATTCAGGCAGAGGACAACAGCCCAGTGACAGGCACAGTGTGTCTGAGAGGAAGAGAGATGCATGAAAGGGGTAACCTTCAGTTACCCTAAAGTACAGGTCACCTGCCCCTAGTGGCTTTGTCCCAAGTGCAGGGCAATTTCCTTGGTCCAGACTTTTAGTTTTTAGGATTCAAACCCTTTGGAGCTGCAACAAACATGACTTCTGTGGGTGGCTGGACAACTGGAGGGCTCAGTATTTGCAATCAAATGAGAGGCCGGGGTCCAGTGAACGCCTGTGATGTGTTACGTTCTCAACCTGACATTTCTGCACTGATATATTTGTGTAATGGTGCCTGAGTTAAAAGCTCCGTTTGCAGGCCAGCAGTTAGGTTAAAAAGAAAAAAAATCCACCACCTAAGGGGCTGGGTGCAGTAAACATGCTTCCCCTCCTAAGGAAAACCTCTTATTTGTAGTTCTTTGCTAACCCAATTAAATGTTGAAGTGGTCACCCCAGAGCCTGCTTTTTATTTCCCGAGAAACAGTCCAACTAATCCATATTCAGTAGCTTCTAAGAAAAGTCTTATTTCAACCACTCATGAAGAAACCAGCTTCTTTGAATCTAGACAGAACATTTAGAAATCACAAAGAGCTGTCTTGATAGAAAATGCAAGAGTGATTCATTATTACCCTGGTTGGTTTGGGAGGGGAAATTCACTGGGATTAATACGTGTACCTACTGGGAGTTTACTGTGGAGCCCCCAGGCTCCCGATTTACATTGGGAGGCACCAAGCCACATCCCATCAGTTTACACGTAGCTTGGACACTACACTTACACCCAAACTAATTATAAAACAAAAACAGGCATGCTGTGTCAGGTGGAAGAGAACATTAATCCTGCTCCAAGCTGAGCAATTCAAAGAAGTAACTGCTATTAACAGGCAGAGTCAAAGTCCCTTCTTAGTCCATTGTGTTAGGAGCCTGCATAGAATTATCCCCACAGGGCTCTTGGTATCAAGTAATCAAGTCCTGTTCCATCCACCATACCTTTAGCAAGTGTGAGATGACACACTGGAAATTCTTGTTAGTGGTGATGATATAGTAAACAGACGGGCAGCCAATAATGTCTGTGGGAGGCTAAAATTAATGCAAATGCACCATATGCCCCCACAGGCTAATCTCATCGCAGTGTTCACTTTCACAGCATTAGCTCATATATATAAGTAACAGGTTGTTGTCGTCTGAGCTGGGTACTGGACAAGGTATGCAGCCATAGACAAGACGGTCCCTACCTTTAAGGCGTTTACAGTTCACAGTCACATGAGATCAAAAGAGAAACGCATATCTTTATGGTTGGTGTTTTTCCTTGGCCTCCCTTAACTCCATCCACTTCCATTGTCATACACAAAATTCTGTCTGCATTCGAAGGCTGTATACCTTGTTTACTCTCTCTCCGTCAGAGGCAGTGCCATGTTCTTCCCTGATCCATAGAAGTCACTTAAGATTGAGGGTAGATATAGGAAACTACCAAAATGTAGTCAGGCCCTGTCCTTCTCCTAACTCAGGCACAATTCATGGTGTCCAGCTTTCTTCTGAACTCGGTTGTCTGACAATCATTTATCTTTTTAAATTTTACTGTGCCTATTCTTAAACACTCTTACAATGAAACATTTGTCTGGGCTGAAATGGTGGTTTAAATTAGAGGCAGATGAGTCTATTTGCTTTAAAAACTATAATATTTTCTTATCACTATGTATTAGCCATTTGAACATTGTCAGCTGAAGTCATTGAGAAGTATGTGGTGGGTAGGGGAGCACCCCCATAGCGGCAGGGGGAGGGGGAATGGGATAGGTGGTTTCCAAAGGGAAGACCTGGAAAGGGGAAAACATTTGAAATGTAAATAAAGAAAATGTCCAATAAAAAAAAAAAGAAGTAAAAACGAAAAAGAAAAAAGAAAAAAGAGAGAGAATTATGTGTAGCACAGGACAGAGCAAGGCTCTCAAGTCAAGGTGACATAAGTTGGGGGATGACTTCTTGGTAAGTTTATTTTTTTAATATATTCTTTTTTTTAAATGTCTTTTTTTGTTTTTGTTTTTGTTTTCAAGACAGGGTTTCTCTGTGTAGCCCTGGCTGTCCTGGAACTCACTTTGTAGACTAGGCTGGCCTTGAACTCAAAAATCCGTCTGCCTCTGCCTCCCAAGTGCTGGGATTAAAGTTGTGCGCCACCACTGCCTGGCCAACACACAAACTCTTGGTAAGTTTATAGAAAAATGGGAAGGAAAGCTTAGTTTTGAAGGATGGGTAAGTTTCTGAGAGACCGAGGGAAGGATGGCAGTGAAATAGTAGTTTCGGAAACGCACTCCGTCTCTCACTGGATTGAGTGAAAATGAAAATGAATAGGAATAAAAATAACCGGCAAACCATTGTACACAGGCACTAAGGTAGAGGGACTTCCTATCCTCTATCAAGGGAAGAGGAGGGACTGATGTGTCCCGTGAAGTGGAAGCATCTTGGCTATTTTACCATTACCTTAACCTGGAAGCTAAGTGTGGCCATAAGACGTGTTTGAATGCTGAACTGATACAGAGAGGAGTTGTACACGCTTGGTACTGTGTCACTTTAGTTGGAAGGTCCTTTGGCGTATTTCAGGAGTGCACGTGAACACATGCATGTGTGTGTGTGTATGTGTGTGTATGATATGTATGCATGCACACTCGTGTATACATATTTGCATGCTGGTGCATTCACCCATGTGTGTGTGTGTGTGTGTGTGTGTGTGTGTGTGTGTTTGTGTGTGTGTGTGAAGGCCAGAGGTTGATATCTGATGTCTTCCTCTATCGTTCTTAACCTTTCTTCTTGTTCTTGTTGTTGTTATTGTTCTTCTTCTTCTTGTTGTTGTTCTTCTTCTTCTTGTTCTTCTTGTTCTTCTTGTTCTTCTCCTACTACTTCTCATTCTCCTTGTTCTTGTTCTTCTTTCTCCTCCTCCTCTTCTTCCTTCTCCTCTTCCTCCTCTTCTCCTCTTCCCCTTCCTCCTCCCCTTCCTCCTCTTTCACCTCCTTCTTCTCTTCTCCTTTTCTTCCTCCCCCTGCTCCTTCTTCCTCTTCTTCCTTCTTTGAGACATGGCCTCTCAGAGAGCCTGGAGTTCAGTGTTTAAGCTCAGCTAGCCAGAAAGCCCTGACTCTCTCCCTGTGTCCGTCCCCTCCTCTACCCCCCGCCAGCGCTTCAGTTGCAGACTTGCCGCCCCGGACTCTCATGTGGGTACTGGGATCTGAACTTGGGTCCTCATGATTGTGCAGCAAACACATTAACCTGCTAAGGTGTCTATCCTACCCATGGGCTTGACCACTTTTCTAAGAATTTCCTTCCCTATATAATTCCAGATCAATGGTGACCCTAAGAAAAATGAGCACAGCAATGGAAGTAAAGGAGAAGCAGTGGTTTGGTGCTCTGAAAGTCAGGTGTGAGTACAAGACAGCATGGACACTCAGGTTCTGTCGCTCACCTGCTGCCACCTGTTAGTGTGCAACAACAGCTGGACCTGACGTTCCTCCAAATGTTAATAAGTGAGCCCTGCTAATCCCTGTTGACAAAGCTTGGAGGTGGTTAAACAGCGTATCGCTGTGAGTTCCATTTTGCCCTAGTTTCCACACATGCCACACCCAGCTTCTAGCCTTTCTCCCTGATTGCAGCCCTGGCTGGTCTTGGGTGATTTCAGGAACAACAGACAATGTCAACACATGGAGTATTTAGAACAAACTCTTTATGGTACCTCACTCATAATTCCCCAGACTAGTATATCTCATAAAAAGATTCATTGAATGTTAATACATGGAAACTGCTCCCCAACTACAGGGAAGGTATAGCAAACAAATGTGACTTGCCCACATGGCGTACAGATGATGAGCCAGTGGACTTTAGATCTTTGACCAAGTATGTATCAGATTCTTCTTTGATGTGTGTATGTGCCTGTAATTAGCCTGTTATACTAGAGGCTAGCATCTGCCCCAAGCATTTAATTGACCCTGGCACTTGGTGTTTTTACATATGTTATCTTATTTAATCCACCATACCCCCAGAACAGACATTAAATCTGAATTACTTCTCTCCATCTCCACCAGTCTGCACTTCCCCGCCTGCTTCCCTGGCCCTGTCTTTGCACTGCTCACCCGTGATCCAGTCTCTATCCAAGAGTGAGCCTTTAAAACCAAATCCACAGCTTATATTCCTTTTAGGTTGTAAAGTTCTCAGGTTTTTCTCATTGCAATTGGAACAAAATTTAGCAGGCATAGAAAGAGAGATCTCTTTTCAGTGATACTTGCTTTTTTTTCCCCCATGGCACACCACCGTGTCCTTCCCTCACATCCTAAAACTTTCTGAGCTAGTACCTGGCTGTCTCCTCTGCCTGGGGTGTTTCCCATAGTCCGTAGACAGGTGTCTTTGTCTCCAAGGTCTTCCCTGGACACTCGTGTCTCATCCTTCTCTTTGACCATTATTCCTTAACCCCATTTCGCTTCCTTCAAAATTGTTGCTCCCCTCCACTCTCGAGAACCTCGCCTGAGGTGCCACAGTAAACGGCTGAAACAGTATTCTGACTGGGGTCCACTCGCTCTGTGGGCTGGTCTTATGCCCACTTTCTGCCTTTCTTAGCTTTATTTTTCCTACAGGTCTTCTGTGCACTAAATAAATATACCATAGGGCCTTAGAGCTGAATGGAACAGTGGCTAATTAGCCATTTCCTTGTGTAGTCGTTACAGTAAGGTGCCGACTTAAGTACTGACTGAGGTTTCACAATGTGTATTGCTGAGGTAGATAGGTAGGTAGAACAGGGGAGACATTGTAAATTGCTTGCTCACATCCTAATGATTTCCAGGTATCTTTAAAAAACAAAATAAAACAAAAAAACCTGGTTTGGCTTCAGTAGCCCTTGAGCTCTCTGTTTCAAGAATCCGAATGAGCCGGGCGTGGTGGCACACGCCTTTAATCCCAGCACTTGGGAGGCAGAGGCAGGCGGATTTCTGAGTTTGAGGCCAGCCTGGTCTACAGTGTGAGTACCAGGACACCCAGGGCTACACAGAGAGACCCTGTCTCGAAAAACCAAAAAAAAAAAAAAAAAAAAAAAAAAAAAAAGAATCCGAATGAAGCTGGATGCAGGGCGAATGCCTACAGTGTACCTACAGTGTAGTACTGGGGAGGCTGAGGTAGGAGGAGCTAGACTAGGAGGGAGTCCCTGCTGCAGATCAAACAAAAGGGACTGACTTCTAAATGTCTTTTGTTTCCCTGTTTATCTACTTTGCTTTGGAGAAATCAAACCCATGATGTCAATTCTCTAAATTCTAAAATCAGGCTGAGGAATGCCTTTTAAGAAAATGTTTTTCAGGCATAGGCCAAGAAAAGACAGGAGCCAAAAGCATCTGATAACCAGAGACCTGCAAGGACGGTTCCAGATCCGCTGCTGCAGAGCCCTGTTTAGCAGATAAAGAAGCTGGGATCCTGTAGAAGTGACTCACGGACGAGCAGGGCTAGAGCCGCGTGTGACTCCCTTGCTACATCAGTGTGTCTTTCCTTTCCTTCCTTTGTTCTGTAGACACAGCAACGGCCCATCGCTGACTTGAGGCTTCAGACGGTACCCAGAGGGCTAGTACATAGATTGACCTTCCGCGTGTGATAGAGTACTGATGCCCATACCGTTCATCCACTCACGATGAACCAGTGCCCCTCTTACCCGCCTGCAGCGACTAGTCACTCCACCTGTGCCGTGAGCACTCTTCCTTCTTCTCAGAAGACGATTTCTCAGAAAAGTGCTGTGTTTGATTTCTGCTTCTGTGACTCTGTTTACAGCTTCATGTTGGGGCAGGCTGATGGGTTCTAAATTACAGCATCCATACCACACCAGGGTTCGAGAAGTTGGGAGCGCAGAGGATCTCAGAAATGTTGTCACTGCCGAGGCCACAGTCTTCCTTATCAACCAATTTTGCAGATAAATGGTTCATAGAAAAAGGGGAGTCTCAGTTAACTGTCCACGTTGGTACTGCCAGGGTGACACAGTGCAAGGACAGATCTCAGGGCACCCGACTTCACGGCTCAGTACTTCATTATGCTGATGACAGCATAACACAATGATATAATAACACTGACCCAGGAAGAGCATCTTCCACCATGAATAGAATTAAGAAATTCTGTTTCTTCTTTAAAATAAAGGCCCACCACAGTATCTGTCCCTAAGAAGAAAAAAAGCAAACATAAAATGTCTATATCATTCTAATAATTTTATGAGAATTAAGAGGTAAAAATATGAAAATTCTTGCTTTTGGGGTTAGAAAATGCTGTTAGCTCTCCCTAGCTCGTTTTACTTGATGAGTGAAAATGTATATATTAATGGTGTACAACACAATATTTTGATATATTTATACTTAGCGAAATGATAATCAAAATGAAGCTAATTAATAGATCCCTATCCCCACACAGTTAACTTTTTGTATACGGTTCAAAAATACTTAAGACAGGGCTGGAGAGATGGCTCAGCGGTTAAGAGCACTGACTGCTCTTCCAGAGGTCCTGAGTTCAAATCCCAGCAACCACATGGTGGCTCACAACCATCCTTAATGAGATTTGATGCCCTCTCTTGGAGTGTCTGAAGATAGCTACCGTGTACTTACATATAATAATAAATAAATCTATAAAAGAATACTTAAGATAACTTATCTCAGCAGGTGTCAAGATATAATACTCTACTAAGTACAGTTGCCATGCAGATCTGAATAGCTTATTCATCTTGCATAAGATCTATGTACTTGTATAATATTTTACCCTTTAACTAACACTTCTCCATTTACGTAAATTTCATGCCTTGGCAATGCTGTCTTTGTGTGAGATTGAAGCTTTTCGGTTACATGTATAAGTGAGGACACACAGTACTCGCCTCGTCTCTTTGTGCCTGACTTACTTCACCGAGCACAGTGTCCTCCAAGTTCCTACTTGGAGTGTGTCAGGATTTCCTTGTATTTTTATAAATCAGACTAATATTCCATTCCATATGTATGTGATATTTTCTTCACACATTCATCCACTGATGGGTACTTACTTTAATTCAGTACCTCGACTATGATGAAGAGTGCTTCAGTCAACATAGAGGTTTAATGTCTCTTTGACAAACTCTTTTCATTTTCATTGGAGGTGTGTGTATGCGTGTGCGTGTGCGTGTGCGTGTGCGTGTGCGTGTGCGTGTGTGTGTGTGTGTGTGTGTGTGTGTGTGTGTGTACTTAGTTTAATTAAGGCTACTAACATGAGCATAGTGGGGGTTGTTTGCTGAAATATAGCAATCTGTTAGTTGCTATACCACGGAGGACAATAACAACTTCTCCCATGGTATTCATTAACTACTTATAGACCTGGTGGGCCCCACCCCTTTATGTATGATGAAATACTGACAAACCCAGTCGTGTGCAAGTAATCACAGCTTTAATGAATTATGAGAGCAATGGCCATGCCCAGAAGATACCTTTGCAACACACCTCTGCAATCTCTGACCCTTAATGTTTTTCTATTCCCTCTTCCATGATGTTCCCTGACCTTTTGGAGTTAGTAGTGACATATAGAATACCAGGTATGAGCTCTGTCCTGTAGAGTAGGCAGCAAATCAAATGGGAGGGTAGTTGGTTGCCGCTATAGTAGTCATGTCACTATTGCATTTTGAGTATATCTTGCCAGCAAGTCGCTACTGTAGTTAGCATGGTAAGACTATTAATAACTTCTCTTTTCCAGAAGTCTATAGAGCTCCTTTCAGCACCATACAGGTAGACAGCAAGGAAGACTGTTTCAGCTCAGATCAGCTTGATTTATCAAAATCTTGCAGTCCCAGTATATAGTGTCATAATGTAGTCTCCCAGTCTTGTCCTCGGGGGCAAAGAGCATTGTTTGTTCTGTAAGGATTATGCCCCAAAAATCTATTACCCAGATAGATGTCAAAACATCTCCCTAGCACTTAATAATTTCAGTTCATAGGTTTAACTCTTTATTAAGAGTTTTTGTTTTCTAGTTCCATCCATTTGCCTAAGAATTTCATAAATTCATTGTTTTTAATAGCCGAGCAGTATTCCATTGTGTAAATGTACCACATTTTTCGTATCCATTCTTCTGTTGAGGAACATATGGGTTTTTCCCCAGCTTCTGGCTATTATAAGTAAGGTTGCTATGAATATATTAGAGCATGTGTCTTTATTACATGCTGTAGAATCCTCTGGGTATATGCCCAGGAGTGGTATAGCAGGGTTCTCCAGTAGTATTATGCCCAATTTTCTGAGGAACCACCAAACTAATTTCCAGAGTGCTTGTACCAGCTTGCAATCCCACCAGCAGTGGAGGAGTGTTCCTCTTTCTCCACAACCTCTCCAGCACCTGCTGTCTCCTGACTTTTTGATCTTAACCATTCTGACTGGCGTGAGGTGAAATCTCAGGGTTGTTTTGATTTGCATTTCCCTGATGACTAAGGATGTTGAACATTTCTTTAGGTGCTTCTCAGCCATTCAATATTCCTCAGTTGAAAATTGTTTAGCTCTGTACCCCATTTTAATAGGGTTATTGGTTCTCTGGAGTCTAACTTCTTGAGTTCTTTGTATATATTGGTTATCATCCTGAGTGAGGTAACCCACTCACAAAAGAACACACATGGTACTCACTCTCTGATAAGTGGATATTAGTCCAGAAGCTTGGGATATCCAAGATACAATTCACAGATCAAATGAAGCTCAAGAAGGAAGAACAAAGTATGGATACTCTGGTCCTTCTTAGAAGGGGAAACAAAATACCCACAGGAGGAAATACAGAGACAAAGTCTGAAGCAGAGACTGAGGGAAAGACCATCCAGAGACTGCCCCACCTAGGGACCCATCCCATATACAGCTACAAAACCCAGACACTATTGTTGATGCCAACAAGTGCTTGCTGACAGGAGCCTGATATAGCTGTCACCTGGGAGGCTCTGCCAGTGCATGACAAATACAGAGGGGGACACTCTCAGCCAACCATTGAACTGAGCACAGGGTCCCCAATGGAGCAGCTAGAGAAAGGACCCAAGGATCTGAAAGGGTTTGCAGCGTCATAGGAGGAACAACAATATGAGCCACCCAGTACCCCCCAGAGCTCCCAGGGACTAAACCATCAACCAAAGAGTATGCATGGAGGGACCCATGGCTCCAGATGCATATGCAGCAGAGGATGGCCTTGTTGGACATTGAAGGGAGGAGAGGCCCTTGGTCCTGAGAAGGTTAGATGCCCGTATAGGGGAATGCCAGGACAGGGAAGCAGGAGTGTGTGGATTGGTGAGCAGGGGGAGGGGGAATGGGTTAGGGGATTTCCAGGGGGGGAAACCAGGAAAGGGGACAACATTTGAAATGTAAATAAAGCATATATCTAATAAAAAAAGAGTTTTCTAAATAAATAAGGATCTCATTTTACTGTTGCTATATGTATATTTATATTTTACAATACAATTTATTGATGAGATTTTAATTAAAATTTCTTCATCTTTGACTTTTGGAAAGTTGATTATGCTTCCAGGAAGATCTATTTCTATTTAACCTATGAAGTGTTTTGTTTTTGTTTTTGTTTTGAAAAAAGTCAAATTTCTTCTTTGGCATAACCCAAAAGGCCTGATGCCTCCAACAGATGCAGAAATGTAAAAGCCTTAAGTCCTCCGATTCCACGTTATTTTTCATTTCCCCCGGGAGCTCTAGATGTAATGGCAGCATGGACATACCATGTTGATACTAAACACAAACACATTTCTCAGAAACTCAGGCAGCGTGCCATTTCACGGCGCTAGCTCACATCGCCCCGCAGCGCGGGTCTCCTCTGCTGCCCTTCAGTCTGGGCTCTGCTGGCTAAGGAGAGGAAGTGCTCCGTTTCGCGTTTGCCCCAAATGTGTTGGGGTGTGTGTGTGTGTGTGGAAATACATTCACAAAACCTCAAAGTTATCTGTCTGTTGAGGCTTTCATCCCTGCATAAATAACTTTTCCAGAAGAAAATTCTGCTGTAGATCAAAACCTGAGATGGGAATTTGTGTTCAAGTGATTTCTGGAGTGTTGTCAAGGAGAAGGCAAGTGAGAAAAACATATTAAAACACAGAAAGGGGCTGGACAAGAACTCGGCCCTAGATGATGTTTCAGTTCGGACATGGAGTGTGTATGCTAAGGGACAAATTACACTACAGAGTCACTCCCAGGCTGTGGCGAGGTGAGTTCGCCTTTTGTAATCCTGACATTCAGTCAGAGATCAGATGTGTGTGTGTGTGTGTGTGTGTGTGTGTGTGTGTGTGTGTGATTATGTGTGTGTGTGTGTGTGTGTGCGCGCGGTGTTTGTGTTTAAAGCCTCCTGATCAGGTTGGCTCTCACTTACTCAAGGTCTCTTTTTTTTGGTCAAGAACAATTTTCAAAGAATGGGACACCCATCAATTATATTGGACAGCATCTTTCTCAGCACCCGAGGGTACCTGTCTACCTTCACTGGTTGGCAGAATGGTCTGAACAAGGTACCTACCACGATTCTCATAGAAGACATAAAATCACTTAAATATGAGTATTGCTTCACTAATATTAAAGTTCCCAGAGGTGCCTCACTACATATTCCTCTCTACAGACGCAATTAATGAGTAAATAAAGGCAAAAATTACGTAACAAAACAGCCCCTTAGTTTATATTGGCTACAATCAAAGTTGATATTCAAACACAACACTCTATTTCTGTATTCTTCTGGCCTATTTAAATATATAACTTTGAATGTTACATCATAAATCATATTTTATATTCATTTATATTATATGGTACTGCCACATAGTTCAGTCTTACAGAATGACCAATAGGTGGCACCAGAAATGCTACACGTAACTGCAGCTAATTTATGCAATATGTATTTATGTCCTAAAACTTCAGTCTCTTTCAGCATAGGTCTGCCATATTGAAAAGGGATTCATAACATTGGCTCCAACTTCAAACTTGGTAACTTACAGCTCAGCTCTTTTGCTATTTGAGTTCTTTCTATGGAATATTTTGAGTGGGGATGGGGGGAAGGATGATAGGGCTAGTGAATTCAGAAAGAAAGCATCTATTCATTAGCTACAGGAAGGAAAAACACCTGGAGACCTGCATCCTTTACCATTGAGGTCTCTTGAGTATATAAATGCTGAAGATTATTAGGAAATATTTGAATAACAGGATAAAGAATGTCAAGGATCCCTCTTCCAAAACATGAACTCTATTCTCCACTAAAAACAGACTTGGATGGCAACCAAGTCGTCCAAGGATCGCCCTCGCCCGTGTCTGACCACGGGGTTCCACTCTGGGAAAGGGCTTTGAGTCTGGTGTTCATCATTTTCAGATTTGTTTCTTTTGAAGTTTGCACTTCATTGTTGATGAAGGGAAGTAAAGGAGGAAGGGCACTACCTCTTCCAGATTAGTTTTTCTTTTTTGAGAAGTCTAGCTTCCAGCTTCCAGCTTCTTTCTGAGAGCAGACGATTTATTCTTAGGACCGGGATGAGTTAGAGGGGAAAGTGCTGGGCGGAACCGGGTCGCAGAACCCTCTGCATTTGCTGATACTTCTTTAATCATCATGTGACCTTCCAAACACCATCTTAAACATTGGGATACTGAGTCCCAGAAAAGTCTTTAAGCTAGCCAGTTACTCAGTCTAGTTTTTGTGACTACAAGGTCAAGGCTGAAGCTCGGATGTGCGATCGGCTTGCTCTGCAAGTGTGGACTGAGCCGTTTCAGCTCACCAGGCTTCAGTTTCATCCATAGCTTCCAGGCACCTTCCTGCTAGAAATCAGCAGATTCTGAACAGTACGTGTGGAGTGTGATGTCTTGAGTACTGATTGGGACTGGAGGTGTGGCTTGGCACCAAGGTCAATAGGAAGGGAGGGTAAATCTCACTTTGATAACAGTCCAAGGTGGAAGGTGACACCGCCATTATACAATGTGTTAAACAGCCTGTTTCTTGTGTTTTGAGGGAAAAGCAAATACCAAGACCTGATTAGCCTTTCCTATACCTATCACCAGCTTATTATACTGTGAACATTATGCCTCTGGGAGCTTTCCTTCCCAAACGAAATGATTCCAAGCTTTGGAATGCCTCTTTACATGGTACACACCCTGCCACCCATGCTGAGAATTCTTTTCCCTCTCTCCCTCTGAGACTCTGTTAGTTTTGCTCTGCTGTATTCACTACCACTGCTACTATTACTGTTATTGCTATTATTAAAATGGAGCCTTATTATGTAGCCTAGGCTAGCTAGCTTTGTACATAGTTTTCCTGCCTCCTTTCCCCAAGTGCTGGGATTCTGGGAAAAATACTTGCTTTTCCCTTTTGACAGCAGGGCCAAGTAAAGGGAGTTTGTTTTACTTTTTACATAAAAGCTAGAAACCAAGCCTTGTGGCACAGGTCAACAGAAGCCAAGCCTGGTAGTAAAGGTCAATAGCCCTAAATACCCAGGCAGGAAGATGCCAAACTCAAGGGCTTCCTGGGTTATTTAAGTACATTTGAGACCAACCTCAGCAGCTTAATGTGATAGTGTCTCAAAACAAAAATTAAAAAATGTGGGTAAAAAGGGCCAGAGATGGAGCTTCATGGTAGAGTGATGACTAGCATGTGTGAGGCCCTGGTTCCATCCCCAGCACCAAAAGAAAAAGGCAGTAGAACTGTTTGTTCAAGGACACATGTACACTATTTTATTATATATATGCATGTATTTATATATGTATGTACCCATATATACATATGTCATTCCTAGTACCAAAAAAGGCAGTAGAACTGTTCAAGGACACGTGTGGAGTGTGTGTGTGTGTGTGTGTGTGTGTGTATGTGTGTGTTTATATGTGTGTGTGTGTGTGTGTGTGTGTGTGTATCTCCCCACATCATGAACAAGAAAAGTCAGGAAAGAAAAATAAAGGACAACAATCCTAACTCAGTACTTAGGATGTGGAAGGCCCTCTGCTAGATCCATTAGCTATCTTATCTCCCTTCATCTCTGAGATGGGAGCTGTGCTGTGTAACAGTTTTGTGGTCAGGAACTAGAGCCAGACAGACCTGGCTTCCCACCAAACCCTTGCTTCTGCCTCACATTTGACTCTGGACAAATCTATGTGACCTTCCTAAGCTTTGTTTCCTCACTGAAACAACATGTGTAGCATTCTCGGTATTGCCCTAGAGTAAGTGCTCAGTGAAGATTCACTAACATCATTGCAATCACTCCAATGAGCAGATCTTATCTACTTTATAGTACTTGAAAAAACTTCAAGGTCCTCAGAGGTTAGACAAAGTTAGCTTCAAGCCAGTTCTGATGTAATGCTTGGGCACCTGTTATTTCTTTTCCCGGAGAACTCATTTTTGTCCTAAGAAACCATTCCCCTTCCTCTCGCCCTTTATCCCATTTCGTTCTGCAACACATTGTATAAAGGTCAACGGAGAACTCTGGAGTCAGATGATCTGCTCCAAATCTCCCTATGCTACATAGTAGCTGTGTGTTTTTTGAAATTCTTTAGCTAAGTGGATGAGCTTCTTCATCTATTAAATGGTTGATAAAACATTGGCCACTTGAATTTGGAAAAAAAGATTAAATATGTCAACACAAATAAAATGCTTATAGCATGGTCTGATACAATGCAAATGTTCAACAAGTGTAAATTATTCTCGCTCCACAGCGCTGGGTGGATATCTCTGATTTGTCTGGTTGAGAGCATCCTATATTCTTGTGCATCATTGTCTTAGTTAAGGTTTCACTGCTGTGAACAGACACCATGACCAATGCAAGTTCTGATAAAAGACAACATTTAATTGGGGTTGGCTTACAGGCTCAGAGGTTCAGTCCATTGTCATCAAGGCAGAAACATGGCAGCATCCAGGCAGATATGGTGCGGGAGGAGCTGAGAGTTCTACATCTAAAGGCTGCTCGTGGAAGACTGACGTGAGGGTCTTAAGCCCACACCCACAGTGACACACCTACTCCAACAAGGCCACACCTCCTAATAGGGTCACTTCCTGGGCCAATCATATACAAATCATCACAATCATGTTCGGTCTAGGGCAACATCATGAACATTTTCTTATAAAGAGCAGATGCCCATTTTTTCGACTTTGTGGCTATGCCATCTTTGTTAATTTTATTCAATACTGGTGTTATTGTAGAGAATCAGCCATAGACAGCCCATCAAGAAATCCTATGCTGTGCTCTAACAAAGTTGAAACTTGAACACTGGAATTTACATTTTATTTGATTTTCAGGTATTATTAAAATATTATTCATCTTGAGTTCTTTTTGTAGGTATTTACATATGACCAAACACTTTAAAGTTCATCTGCTATTGAAAAACAGGAGCCAGGCTGAAATGGGTCTGTCATTCAGTGCTTTCTGATTCTTGGTCTGAGGGATGAACCTGTGATCCCCCAAAGGACAAAGTTCTGCTGGGATGGAATCTATGCCTCTTTCTTTTCAGCCATGATTATTGATGGGTAGAGAGATCTGGACTGCAGCAGAAGAAAACGAGATGAACAGTAAGAAGAATCAGAGTCGAGAAGAGCCATCTAATAGAGCAAGAGAAACCTGGTCCTGCAGACTTTCCCTCTAAATGAGCTCTGTTTTGTTTCAGTGTGCCCATGCTTCTCCCTCACCCACTGCTGGCTAAGGGCAGTTTGTGCTCAGTGTGATTCCATTCTGGTACCTCTATATAACTTGTTCTCTTCACACTGTCCACAGTTATTAAGAAAAAGTGGAGGTACTTACCATGTGCCAGGCCATTTAGTACATGCTTTCCCATCTGATGTCTCTCTATATGTGGTGACCATCTGAAGTTGGCATTGTGACCATAATTTGACCGAGAACACAGACATATTTGTTACCAGTCGATTTATCCTTTTAAGGATGT
The DNA here is from genome assembly GCA_964023405.1 of Apodemus agrarius. Classification (NCBI taxonomy): domain Eukaryota; kingdom Metazoa; phylum Chordata; class Mammalia; order Rodentia; family Muridae; genus Apodemus; species Apodemus agrarius. The sequence continues at coordinate 81,310,201 of OZ030005.1, read as the reverse complement.
AGAGTGGACATTTCAGGTCCCATTTCATGTCTACCTCAGTCCCCAAGCAAGAAAACTGGAAGGGAAACTTTGTCAAGGCACACTTAATCCCTCTTCTGGGAGAAAGGGCATGTCCTGATCAGGAATCCTCAGTGCTCCCTTTGGCCCTTTTAGGCAGTGGGGAGTGGCAGTCCTGGAGTTTTTGCCCAGCTGCCTGGAAGAGAGTGGATGAGCAGCTGAGGCTGCTGACAAAGGGCCTGGGTTAATCCAGGCTGCAGCTTGGCGTTCTCTTGCAAGACTAGTCAAGGACTTCCCTTCCGCAGTATCTCTTCACAGCAGTTGGCTGCCTTGTGGTTACCTACTGCCCGACTCCTGGCTTTGCGGGCGGGCAGCTTCAGCAGGTCGAATGTGGCTAACCTGAGAAGACACCTCTTGAGCTCTGAGGATAGATCAGGAAGGCTTGCACACCGGGCTTGTGTGACAGAGGCTGAGAAGGAAGTCAGGGGAAATAATTAATTCCCATATCCACTAACAGTCCTCATCTGGAACATCGGCCCTTTGAGTTTTGGATCAGAGTCAAAGAGCTGCCAAATTAATACTTTGTACTGGACAACTTCTGTGTCTTGTTCCACTTCTTACTAAAGTAGCTGTCATGGTTTATGTTAGGTGCTTAACCTGCATTACTTTTAATTATCTCAGTAGTTCTGCCGAGGAGATATAAACTGTCACCAACTAAAGAGATGAACGGAGGCTAAAAAATGAAGACTGTGAGGGAAATCTGCCTCTGTTTACACAACAGTGCGAGAGACTTGTAAAGGAGAGTAGAGGACCTGCTTTATTGCTTCCAATTGCTCAGACAGGTCAAGAACACCAGAAGTAGAAATGAAACTTCGGGGCTACACCTCTTCTTAAGTTCTCTGACTGTTTGAAAAGAGAGAGGTTCACTACTTTGTGTTTGGTTGAGGTATCATCAGCACATGATGAATACTAGGCTCAAAGCAGGGAAATCAACAGATTTGTGTTGAATGCATGAATCAATGGGTCCATGTGTCTACTTTCAATAAAATGTCAGCACTGACGTCATGAGTTTAAGTTCTTTATTCCACAGTTAAGTTCTTTCTGGAATTCTCACTACTTTTTAAAATTAACTTTTACTTATGTAATGTTTTAAATTGTGGTGTGTGTGTGTGTGTGTGTGTGTGTGTGTGTGTGTGCGCACATGCATGACAATGTGCACATGAGTGAAACAGTCACCAGCAAAGGCCAGAAGAGGGTTGGATCTCCTGGAACTGCTGCTGCTGGTAGTTGTGAGTCACCCTAGGTGGCTTCTGGGAACTGAACGAACTCTACAAGGGCAGTGCCTGCTCCTAACCACTGAGCCATCTCTTTAGCCCCCATAATGCTTTGTACTACAAGTGAGTAGAAGGTTACCCAAGTTACAGATTACCAGTAAGGTACTGGCTTGTTTAATGTAACACAAGTGTCTACAAGAGTTAGCATCTTCCAAACGTTACTGTCACAGGACTTCTGCTCACTCAGCTTTTGAATGTGTGAAAAAGAACAACATGTGCACGTGTGTGCTCATGCATGTAGAAGCCAGAGGCTAAACCCCACCCCACCCCACCCCACCCCACCCCACCCCCCACCCCCGTGTTGTTTCTCAGGAGCCATCCACCATGACTTTTGAGACACCGTCTCTCACTTGACCTGGAATTAGCCACATAGGTTAGGATGGCTGGCCGGGAAAGCCCAGGGTCCTGCCTGTGCCTCCTCTTCAGCAATGGAGTACCAACATGTCCTGCCTTTTGTGTAAAAGGATGCTAGGAATCGAACTCAAGTCCTCGTGCTTGCATGGCAAAGTCTTTACTGACTGAGCTATCACAGTAAATTTAATTTTTTTGTTTTTAGACAAGCTTTCAATAGGTTACCTGTGTTGCCCAGGTTAGACCTAATTCCTGATTTTCCAGCCTTAGCCTTTCAGATAGCTAAGGGTATAGGCACGGGTCCACAGTGTCAGGCCTGGAACTTCTGGAGTATTAAACAGACGAAAGAATCGGACTCCATGGTTTTAATTTAGGCGTGTGTGTATGTGTGTGTGTGTGTGTGTGTGTGTGTGTGTGTGTGTGTGTGTGTGTGTTGAACCTTAACTAGACAGTCACCAAGTTTTGTCTCCTGGGATAGTTAAACAGAGACCCCAACAATTCAGGCCTTTAACAGGGTGGGTATAAGGCAAGAGGGAGAATTGCAGACAGCAGTGGGGGTGAGGGGGAAAGCTGGAACTTTGCCTAGTTCTTGCTTCACAGGCAGAACCCAGGCCCAGTTCCCTTGTGCTTGCTCTGTGGGGCAAGGCTGCATTAGCAAGCTATAAATTCCACCAGTATAAGTATGAGGAATGTGGAGATGAATGTGAGGAAGTCTTTATTCCAGAGGAAAGGGCATGATAGCGGGCCAGCTGGAGACGGAAGACAGAACAGCTCCCAAGTGTGAGCCAGCAGAGATTTGAAATTAGAGTCTCGGCTCAGCCTGCATCTGGATTTTAAGAACTGGTTGTAAGTGATAGGGCTGACGAGTAACTGGAAATAAATCTGCGGAGACCTGAGGTGACACAGGATTGATTTGTCAAGAAAAATTATTAGTGTATTTATCTGATCATTTGAGACAACCTGTCCCTCTGGCAAGAGAAGCATTTGTGCAGGGAATTAAACTCAGAAAAGAAGATTAAAAGTTGCAGTGGGCCCATAACGATGAGCAGCCAGTTAAGTATCCAGAGAAACCCATCTGGGGTTGCCATCAAAGGCAACTTGACAGAGATAGGGAGGGTAAGCAATTGGCCCCCTGTCCTGTGTATTGTAGGTGATGTCCTCTCTTCAGGCCAATGGTTCCTAGTTTAGAACTAACAGAGAAGGATCATTTTCCGCTAGGAAATGAGGTTTAGAAAGGAAAACTGTTGACGACTGTTTAGAAGATGCGTGCTAGCTGAATGCTTGCTGGAACTTATAGAAGGTCTCTGGGTTCTTGGAATGCTAATAGAATGACCTCTGTTCTTCCCCACAGTTTGATTAAGTGTAAACAAAGACTTATGTATAAAGGGAAGAACTTAAGAACAAAGACCCCCCCCCAAACATACACACTGACGCTTGCTTTGAGTGGAAGAATTTAAAACTATGCTATCTAGGGAGCTGAGGAGATGGTTTGGCCATTCAGAGCACTTGTACTTTTGCAGAAGACCTGGATTTGGTTCTCAGAATCCAGTTCCTGTAACTCCAGCTCCAGGGGAGCCAGGGTTCTCTTCTGGCCTCCATATACACCAGGCATTCGTGTGGTACCCATAGCATGTGTTCCTTATATACCATATAGGCAGTCATGCATATGCATACAATAATAATAATTTTTAAACCCACAAAACTGTTTTCTAGACTTCACCTTGTCACAGAGTGCATGTGTAACAGTGCATGCACATGCATATTTCATTAATGTCCAGGGGAGGGGGGGGCAGGTCAACACTTCCATTAATTGATGAGGCTGGGCAAGCCATTATCTTCAATGTGTCTCGTTTCCCACACCTTTAAAATAGAGAAAATACTATCTTCTCTAGATTTCTCATAGAAGCACGTAATCAAAGTGATATTTAAAACAGATTAATTGCTTCCAACGCCAATGAAGAGAAAGACATATGGGCATGTTTCCAGTGACCCTAAGGGCGGGGTAGTGTTTCTGAAACATGGTGGTTTGAGACACCTTCAGTCAGGACTTCCCTGGAAGACCTCTAGAGAAGAGTTGTAGGGGGTCTTAGCACTACAGTTTTCCTGTCTTGAATAGCTTGTTACTGAGCTGGCACAGCTGAGCCAGGGAACCATTGTCGTTGGCACCCAACCATGGTTGTTGTACCTCGCAGTGCTCAGGCTTGACTTCTCTCTTCTCATGCTTCGGGAGGTATGTAGTGATTAGCATTGGGGATTGGCTGTATTCCTCACTGCAGTGGATGAACACCTGGCCTGAAAGAAGGGGGGAGGGTGGGGTATGGTGAGCTGTGCATCTATGACCACACCCTATGCATGTGGAAACTCTTCTGTGCAATTGCAACATAATGTGCGATCACCGTGCCTGCCCGAGAATGTCTGGATTCTAAAGATGGAAAGCACGCAGAGCATCTGAGACTCTCCTGTGCGGCTGGGAAAAGCAGAGTGTGAGGCTCACCCGCCTCAAAGGCTGGCAGCACCTACTGAAACTGAACACGTGTGCCCCCTACAGCAGGTACCAGTCCACATACTAGAGGTGCACGCGCATAGTTTCACTGCAGGCATCTTTCCCAGATGTTCTTAGGGAGCTGCACAGATGACTAGCGACTAAGAACACTTGTTGTTCTTCCCGAGGACAAGTTGAGTTCCCAGAATGCTCCTAGCAGCGCTGCACGTTGGAGCCCAGCTACAAACATGCAAAGAACCATCGACAATAGGATGGATAAAGAGTCACAAACAATGGATCACTTACCAGACACAATATGTAATGAAGCAAGAAAATACAGTTTGATTCATTTAGAGCTAGAAAGGATGCATGGTTCATCTGTGATGTTAAAAGTGTGGAGGTGATGGGAAATGGGGGGCTGGGGGGCTCAGATGACGTGAATGTGTGAGGGCCTTCTGGAGTGCTGATTGTTTATTCCTTGAGCTAGGATAAGGGCTCTTAGGGCTGTGCAGTGAGTCACACACGCCAGGAAGTGGGACTTTCCTATAGCTCTTCCATTTCAGTGAAAAAGCAAAATGTGGAGGCAGGCATTGTAGCACACCCCTCTACTCTGCAAGAGACTGGAGCAGGAAGATTGAGAGTTTGAGACCATGCTGGACTACACAGCTTAAGGGAAGCCTCGTGTCTTAATTAGGGTTTCTATCGATGTTGAAGAAACATCATAGCCGTGACAGCTCTTAGAAAGGACAGCATTTCATTGAAGCTGGCTTATAGTTTCAAAGGTTTAGTCCACACGTGGCGTGAAGCACAGCATCGTGCAGGCAGCCACAGTGCTGGAAAGGGGCTGAGCGTTTTACATCTAGTTCCTCAGGCAGCAAGAAGAGACCGAGACACCTCCTTTAGTGATGCCACACCTAATCCAACAAGGACACAACTCTTCTTCTTCTTTTTTTTTTTTTTCATTGCAAGGCTTTTTTTTTTTATTTTTTAAATTTTTATTTTCTATATTCTATGTTTACATTCCAAAGGCTTTCCCCTTACCCAGTTCCCCCCTCCCTATGTCCCATAATTCCTCTCCCCCCAACTATTCCCCAATCATTCCCCCTCCCCCCACGGTTTCTCTACAAAACTGGATCCAATCTGGGCTGGAGAGATGGCTCAGCCATTAAAGGCTAGGCTCACAACCATAAAATATAAGGACACAACTCTTAATGGTGCCACCCCCTATGGACCAATGGGGGCCATTTTTATTCAAACTGCCATACTTGGCTTACATAGCACAGTTTTGTCTCGAAAGAACAACAGGTAAATGGAAACAATTCAGATGTCCATCGATGGGTAAAGGGCAAAACAAACTCTGGTTCTTTCACCCGTCGCATACTGCTCCATGACAAAGAGAAATGAACTGCGGATGTGGCCGGGACTGTGGCTGGGAAGATGACTAAGCCATTAAATGCACTTGCCCCAGTGCCAGAGGACCTAGCACCCACGTTACACGGTTCACAACTGCCCTGGACCCCAGCTCCGAGGGATCCAACGCCCTCTTTTGGCCTCCTCAGACACCTGCACACACATGGCATGCACACATATACACAGACAGACATACACACACATACACATAAATGAAAGTAAAGTAAAAAAAAAAAAACAACAAAGAAACATATGTGGGTAACAGTTAAGTATTTGGATTGAAAGAGACCAGGAGAAAGAAAAGAGAATTGATTTATTTTTGTTACATGAAATGGGCTTGAGAAGCTGAGTTTAACCCCAAATTCCATCATTAATCAACTATACATTCTGGGACACATTTTTTTCCTAAGCCTCAATTTTCTGGTCTCTAAAAGCTTCCTCAAAGGATCAATTGATTGAGATTGAATGATGTATGTCAATACTTTACTGATGTATGTATAGATCATCCAGGTTATGATTATGATTTTTTTTTTGAGAAATATCTTCTTTGTAGCACACACTGGTCTGGAACTTACTATATAGCTCAGCCCAGCTATGTTATCCTCAAGGCTAAGCCTCTTGCACTCTAAGACCTGAGACTGGGATTATGACTCTTATTGAGCAAGAAATACATGTTAAGTGCTAGTCTAGAGCTTAACCTGGCATGCGATGTGGTCAGTGCAGCTGGTAGATAGTCAGGCAATGTCTTGACCACACAGACGGAAAACTAACTAGGGGCAGGATGCCTCCTCTTGCCCCTGGGAGGAGCTGAATCCTGTCCATGCAGCAGAAGTGAATCCAGTCCACGCAAAACAGCCTGTTCTTAAGTGGACTTAGATCCACCTGGGGAAGTCATTTTTGTTTTGTGCAGTGGACCCAGGGAATGGGCACTTTATTACAGCACTGAATGCATAGGCGAAACAAGCCTTGGGCAGGATTCCTCAGCAGTTAACTCCGGAGCAACCATAGTACCACCAGAATGATGTTCTGCCAGAAACCTCAAAGTTAGGGTGGTGCCACTCTCCCAGCTCACCGCAGGAGACTGACCCAAAAGTGTGGGCAGGAGCCCTCAGTGAACAAATTACAGGACAGAGAACTGGAAGCCCGAGCGCTGGCAGAATGTGGAAGAATCTCTCAATGCTGCTCACTGCTGAGAGAAAACTCGCTACACAGGGGTGTTCCCCAGGAAATACTATGGCAGGCTAACAAAATTGCTATTAGCTTGCTAGAAAACTAGTAAAATACCCAGATATTTGTTTTTCTAGCCCAAGGGTCTACTGGTTACTACTTAATACTTTTCTGCACATTATATCTTTTTTTGGAGGCAGTTCTATTTTTGCATTTAATGAGTTCCTAAAAATTTATATGAAAGGTATAATATATAAAAGTGAAATAATAACCTTACCTATTACATGAGGAATTTTATCCCCAAGAACTAAAGAAATTATAAATTTCCCAGGACATGTTATACATATTTTAATCTTAAGTTAAAAATAAAAACCTGGGTGCTGTATCATGTATTTGATCATTTAAAATCTAAGAGCAGCATGAACAGGAACAACATCAACTACCCAGATGAGAGTGTGTGGAGGCGGCGTGAGGAAGGTGCTCAGTGTGTCGACACGTGGACCCGAGATTGAATCCCCAGTCCCCACTTACAAAGTTGGGCATGACCATGCATATCTGTAACCCTGAGTTAGTGCAGGGCAGGGGTGCAGTGTGTAAGGGTGTGGAAACAGGCTGGCCAACTAGTCTAGCTGAAATGGAAAGCTCTAGATTAAGTGAGAGAGACCCTCCCTCAGAAAAAAAGTTAGAGGAAAGCAAGGCCGATCCTTGAAGCCATCTTTCTTTTGCATGTTCATACACAGGTTACCTATTTGCTTGTATATGCATGTGCACATGCATGTGCACAAGTCCACACACACATACACACAAACTAAAATTAGTTATTTGTAGTAATTTTCTACCTCAACTTCTGCCTGGTCTTGGCCAGTTTGAAGCGCTTGCATTCAGTTTGGCTGACCCAGATACTGGGCACACGCACGTACAAGCCCAGAGAACACAAGTAGAGTATGAATAAGGGACTTGCCCGAGTCGTGCATTGACGCTATAACTCTCGAACCTTCTAGAAAAGCAAAGCCAGTTGTGTGCCTGGCCCCTCACCATCACCTCTGAGTAGCTCACAACAACAGGAGTCCCCAGACCTTGAGTAGAACCTGCAGCAGAAGCGTTCTCCGAGTATGTTACCCTCTGATGTTGAAGGGATTGTGATGTGTAGGGAGAGAACTGAGGCAAATAAATACAAAAGCTTCTAAAATGGACTAATAAGAAACAATTAAAAAATTCATCTTTGTTTAGAGCAAAAATCCACTGAAGTCCTACCATACTAATGTAAAGCCATTTTCCATCTACAGTGAGGGAACAGCGGAAGGTGGATGGGAAAGGCAGCCCGACAGTTGCTTGTCCTGTGCCCGTGTTGTCTAAGTTCCTCCCTTGATCAGGTTCCTCATGCACTTATACTCACACCACAGGGACTCTTTCTTTACGGCCAGCGACCTTTAGGGAAAAACAAGTCTGAACAGCCACCTAGGGAGCCCATGCCAGACACCTAAACTTATAAAACAGACAGCTAGGTTCTCCAGGCATAAAACTGAGAAGGAGCATGAACAGACTGTGCAGAGGAGACAGAAAAGAGCCTGAAAGGAATACTGATCCATGAACGAGGAGGTATGTAAGGCCATCGCTCTCATAAAACAAAAATAGGAGCAATCACAACCCAAGCCTGCCAAAGAAATATAATAGGAGCTAAAGATGACTAAAGACAGTTTTCTCCTCTTGTTTGCTTTGCAAACAATAGTGGTAAGCTGCAATAAAACACACACAAGAACTCCAGACAGGAAAAGAAGTGACCTTGCCGGAGCCAAGCTGTGGCTGGCTGGTGGTGCAGCCACAGGATGCCTCGAATTGCTCATTAAGCTGCAAGTGTATGGAATTGCAGATTTGGTGTGGGAAAGGCATTTTAGGGTGGCATGTGTAATGTGTGAAAATTGGGTTGTATAAAAGTTAAATATGTGGAAGTTAAGAACCATCTGTGTCCACATTCCACTTGGCTGTCCCCAGGGCTTGGTAATATAAATCTTCCATCCTAAACTCAGGGTCACCATAACAGTGACTAATTTCTGTATACGACTTCACCACTTAGTAGTTTACAGAACACTCTTACTAATTCTTCTATTTATTTCTTATCTCGGAAGGCTACTATATCCACAGTTTACTATTGAGCAAAGTAAGGGAACAGACATTTGTGTCTGTGAACTTACAGAAAATGTTTCTCAGAAAGGCAAATCTTCAATCTATTTCTCAAAAGATAACCCAGATTGTCAATCCCTTAGGACAGTAGTCCTCAAATCCTGCTGTGAATCATCATTTCCTGGGTGCTTATAAACATTTACACACACACACACACACACACACACACACACACACACACATCTGTTCTAATATCCTATTTCTTATCTAGTAGGAGCTCTAATAACTTTCTAAGTACATTTACTAGTGAGGGTCTAAGATCCACGCATTGAGAACTATTATTGGTGACAAAGAGACTCCAGTCTCTTGGAGGAAAGTGTCCCCAGGTCAAATTGCAATGTGCTTTCTGTTCAACAGAACACAAATAGCTTTGGTTTCGTAAAGAAGAGGATGAGTAATATGAAAATAGTTGTAGTAGAATCCCAGAGTTGTGTATAACTCCAGTCTGGAAAACATTTTTATACACCACAAAGTTATCTTCTACATTAAAAAGATAAGAAAAATAAAAGATAATATTAAGATAATATTATGACACACTGAAATATACATGCTCATGGGTCTTGGAAGTATTTATGATGTCTAGTACATTAAGCACAGGTCTTAAGATGGAACTGATTTTGAGGGAGAAGAAAGACAGAAACTGGGTGGAATTCCCTCAAAATTGTTACATTGATGGTCTCTGGATTTGGGCTTAGGGGTAATTTTTAGCTATTTTATAGTTCTATAAGGAATACATATTATTTATACAGCAAGTAAATAAATCTGTCTTTGAAAGGTTCTTAGAGACTCTTAGAACCTCCATTGAAAGGGAAAAATACCATTTTCCCCTCTTTGGGCCACTGTTAAATTCTATCCCCATTGTCTAAGCAATCTCTCTGATACAGTTACATGTTTCTTGTAACATAGTTCATATAAATGTCAATTTGGGGCTATTTACTAGTGCAAAAATAAGGATTATATCACTCAATCAACTCGTGTTGAATTACCACATTTCATTGCATGGAGGTTGTTATTAAGGCAAGTCTAAACCAACCCCCATTCCTTTCTCCACCCCTCATATTAATCATCTCTGTTCCTACCATTCCTATGAATTTTGTTGTGCTTTGTCTGTAAACTTCCCCAAAGATACAGGCCACCTTTTGATACCTGTGTATAATAAAGTTTCATTTCAGAAAAAGAACTATAAACCTGTGCATGTTGTGGTGGAAAAAGAAATGTAAACCTGTGCATGTTGTGGTGTGTTGTCTATAGCTTGTACCTTTAGCAGAAGTTCATATTGTGCAGATCTCAGTGAGGGAAAATATTCTCCCTAGAGGGAGAATAAATACATGGTTCAAATACTAGCTTCATTTAAACAAACATTTCCAAGACAAACTGAATATAGTGGTTTTGCTTTGGCTATAGATAGTTTAACTCAGAAACTGTTTAAAATCATTCTTATAAGGTATTTGTAATGTACTCCGTTGAAAATTAAGCTAATATTGTATGTGTTATATACATAAATACCCAGTTCTGTGACGTCTACAAACGTTTCCTCCATTAAAACGGTCTATGTAGACTATTAGAGATAAAATTTGCACACAGGAATCAATAAGAAACAAATGGCAGACGTTGTAGGTAAATGATTTCACGGAGCTAGTTCTATACCAGAGGAGGAAGGTGACCATCTTCAAACTTCTGTGCATGTGTTTTTGTGCATGGCTGCGTCTACATGCCGTGTGTATGTGTGTAGAGGTCAACCTCGGGTGTTGTGCCTCGGGAGCCTTTAGCTTTGGTATTTTTGAGTCTCTCATTGGTTTAGAGGTTCCCTGCCAGTCCTGCAGGTCTGCCTGTTTCTTCTTCCTCAGTGCTGAGTTTATAATTTAAATTCCTTAAATATGACAGTGACCGATTTTTGGGAGTTCAGAATGTTTGACAGCATAGCCATCCCAACCAAGACTGTAAAGTTTATTAAACTGAAATGAGTCCTTGCCTGCTTGTCTGCAGTAAGGAGGCAGCCCCTAACTCTAACCCCTCAACATCACCTCTCACCCTGCTTCTTCATTTTATAGCTACAAGCGTTTAGCATAACAATGATCCTGGGTAAAATGTTGCTTCTTAGGAAAACATGGCTTTGGGCTTCAAGTAAGGAAAGGCTCACATGTACAAAGTGAAAAGGAAACCTCCCGAGTCCTGAGATAAGAAGTGCTGAGTGAGTGTGAGCAGGAGGTTCAGAAGCTCCTCCCCAAGGACCAGGAGTTTCCCATCTGACCAGTCTCAGGCTGGAGGTGATGCTGCACGTCTCAGGCTCGAACACCACCTGGGACAGGCAACCTGACCCAAGGACTTGACCTGGACCACTGCCTGATTTCATAAGTAGGACTTACGGGATCACGTCTGTGGCATTTCTTTCATAGAATATCTGTGACTGTATTTGGATCAAAACAGATGTGAATAGCTACAAGAGAATATGAAAATTCTCAGTCAGGTCAAGACAAGAGTCAGCCGGCTCACTCCCTGCTGCTCATTGCTCATGTTATCTGTTAACTGTTTCCAAGGGGCCGTTCATCTAGCCCAACAGTGACCTGTGCCTCCACAAGTGTGTATTAATTAGATTTTCTGTCTCTGTCTCTCTGTATCTCTGTCCATATCTGTCTCTCTGTCTCTGTTGTCTTTCTGTTTGTCTCTGTCTATCTCTGTCTCTCTTCCTGTCTCTGTCCCTCCCCCCATGCCCTCTCTCTCTCTCTCTCTCTCTCTCTCTCTCTCTCTCTCTCTCTCTCTGTGTGTGTGTGTGTGTGTGTGTGTGTGTGTGTGTGTAGACAGGCAAACATGGGGCTTCTAACTCTTCTACATCTCACACTATACTTGCTGTGACATGAGATTGCCGGTGTACTTTCTGTGAATAGGCTTTCCTTTTACTTCTATAGAAAGGGAAGGAAGTGGAAGAGGAAGGAGGAGGAGAGGAGGAAATATACATACATACATACATACATACATACATACATACATACGTGTGGATGAATATATATGTGCATATGTTTGATATAGAATATATATTGAGCCTGGGCATTTCTAAACTCTTGCTCCTTGTTCTCGATTTTGAACAATTCTCTAGCTCCTCTTCTACATTCAGGCTAAGGGTATCTTCTTCATGAGGCTCCCTTCCATACCTAATCTGATTCTGTAACAATCCCAGGCTGAGAGTGCAAGGTGGAGAGAGAAGAAAGACATGGACCTTGTGCTGAGAGTCTGCTCTGAGACAGAAGCTGTGCGGGGAAGCCTGCACACTTCCTGTCTTCATATCTGAAGGCAGCTGCAGGCCAGGGTGAGCTCTCTCTGTATGCAGTGCAGGCTGGGTCAGCAGAGGGAGACTTTGATTCATAGTTCCTGAGTGTGTCTGGCAGTCATCTGCCAGCTTCCATAATTAGGCTCTTGCTAAATGAGATGTTTTTTCTAGCCCTTCTCTCTCCTAGTTTGAGGTTTTAGAAATGTAGAATTAGAGGGAAACTAGAGATGATCCTGGAAAATAATTCAAACGAGGGGACACAGTCATAAAAGGAGATTATGCAGAATGTTCATGCTAATCTGAAGAGAATGGCATCAGCTTTCTTTGATATGCACTTTAGAGAAAACCAACATATACTGAATATTTTCTCGGTGGTGTGCATATTAACATTCATAGGATCTAGTGGACTATTGCAATTACTTGGTAATAGAACTGACTTACAAACAGAAAAATCTGAGCATAGAGAGTAAAAAAAATATGGTTTATTCAGCCCATAGAGGCTGTTGTCATTTGGTTCACTTCTCAGGGAAATATTTCACTACTTTCGAGCACAGTAGTGGCTCAGAGTAGTCTCAAACCTGGGATCTTTCTGCTTCTACCTCCCAAATTGCTGGCAGTACAGGCAGACACCACAGCAGTTGGGTCCCCTTTTGTTCTGTGTGTAATACGCAGAAGACTGCATCATCTCCAGATTTCACACCTCTCTCAGTTGAAGGAAAACAATATGACTGGTATGTTAGTCTTTATTAGCAAAACAAAACCTTTCCCCCTAACCTTCTTCTCCGACTTGTATTTAAGATCACTGGTTGCAACTGGTCACACAGATACCCACCAAGAAAAGGGGTTCACCAGCACTTCCAAGGGTACCTCACCACAGACTCAACGTGTCCAGATAGCATCCATGTCTGAGACACCACCAGGTTTTGTGCCTTCATCTTGCAACACAACCAGCACCCATTCACGTGTATGCTGTCTATGTTTATTACTGTTTTCACATCACAATGCCAGAGCTGTGACCGACAGAAGGGCTTCAAAATTCAATGGATGTACAGTCTGGCACTTCTCAGAAAATTTTGCCAAGTCCTGATTATTAATATTCATGAACCAGTACCTTTCCCAATCCAAACTGGGAGAAATTCTGATAGAAAGCCCCAAACCAAACAGAAATTCAAACAACAACAACCACCACCACAACAACAATAACAAGACGCACTGTCATTTAGTCCATTCATTTGAGCAGTTGTTACTTTTGCTCAGAAAGGCTAAGTAAACACAAGAGCATACGTTGAATAAAGGTAATCCCAAGTACAAACTCTGTGCTCTCCGTCTTCACATCTGTCATGGCCTGGATACAAAAGGCTCATGTGCCTAAGGCTTGATCTCCAGCTGCTGGCATTCTGGACAGGTGCTCGGATTATGAAGGTGCTAACAACAATGGACCAATCATTGAGGAAGTCATTTTTCCTGGGCTACCAGGACTGCTGAAAGCAGCATGTCACCAGAGGCACATTTTGAAGAACAGATGTTGCCCACGACCATTACTGTCTCTTTCTCTGCTTCCTGTCCCCCAGTGAGGTGCCACATTGGCTTCTTTTCCTCACCTGGTGTTCTGTCTCTCCATGTACAGGGTCCAGGGCAATGGAAGCAAGTGACCATGACACAGTACTCTGGAATTGGGAGCCAAAATAAAGCCTTCTTATTTTTCTCATGCTGCTTTCTCATGTATGCTATCCCTGTGGTGAAGAGCTAACTCAAACAATGTTCTTTTAACAATATCATATTTGGAGAGCCTTTTCATCTGCAAGGCAACTGTAAGCTCTGTCTTGTAATTAGTTAAGCCAGAAGATACAAAAAAAATCAATCCATCAAAATAGCTTCACAAGACAATCATTTAGTTTTTACATTGCATATCAATATCAATATTCATTTCCCATTCTGTTCTCTCTCCAATGTGTGTGTGTGTATAGACACACACATACACACACATATTTCACATCACAATGTGTGTGTATAGACACACACATATATATATTATGTGTGTGTGTGTGTGGTAGCTGACCTGAGTTATGTTAGGATTGTTTTCTCCTCTCCTTTACTTCACAAGTACTTGAACACACAGTAAAGACTCAATAAAGGTGTTATATCCCATTCTGTTGTTAGCGCATATCAAGGATATATACATACATATATATATATATATATATATATATATATATATGTATATATCCATATACACACACAGATGTGTGTATATGGATATATACATATTCAGGTTGGCCTGTTACCTGGCACACAAGGCTGTGTAATCACCAGTGCATGTGCACTCTCTAATTGACATAGGCGTGACAGCTGGATGGCATCTGACCACTCATTAGCTGGTGGTTCCTTGCAACTACAAATGATTGTGGTTGCAATTTGAAGGTGACATGGTTGTATAGTCAACTGTGCCCTGGCTGATCAATGCTATTTGTATATGATGGCCACAGGATCCCTGTAGGTTGCAGGTCACTGCTTTGTCCTGTTTTTGTGCCTTTATTTATAACGTTAGGAGGGCATCTCAGGTGGTCAGAGAGCTAAAAGCCATATATTTTGGAACAAAGGAAAAGGGCACAAAGTAGATGGCTTTAGAAAAATCTGTGGGGTTTTTGTTTGTGTTCTTTCTCCTGTCACCTTTCTCCATATGTCAATCTGAGGGGAACTAGAAATGCCACTTGCCCACTTCCCGTCCTTCATTGCATCCTTAAGAAGCATTCTGCAGTGCTCCCCACCCCTCATGCATGCCTTAGGCTACTCCTCTCGCTAAGGGCTGCTCCCTCCATTCTGAAAGGCCCTGCAGCACTGGGAGAACTCTAAAGTTATGCTTACAGCCAGCTGCCCCCCTGGTGGCTGAAAGTGACCCTTATATCTTGTGAGCTGCATTTAATAGTCAGCCTGTTTGCCCCTTGTATGACTCTATTAGCAAAACCCGTGAGGAGTCACGAGGGGCTTTTCCTGTGCACTCAATAAGTAATTAGCAAATGTAAGAATAAGGTAAAGGTTTAAAAACCACAGGGTCCCCAGAGTTTCAGTAGGTCATAGCACGGACTTCTAACTCACAATTGGTTCCCTACCATTCTCTAGGACGGTTTATTTGCTCCTTAGGCCTTGGAAGCTGTTAAGCAGAATAAGAGATCCTGTTTGGAGATCTTATCTTCACGCCTCACTTCTGGGTGTCCCTTTTCCCTTCTATCTCGCCAGCCTGGCATTCCTCCCCCATTCCTCTTAAGTGCCAGCGTCTGTCATCCTGGATGGAGTGCAAAAGCTACAGTGTAATCTCACATTCTTTCAGGGCCACTGACCAGAGGAAACACAAGCTAGACCTCCGAGGCTCTCCTGATGCTGACCAGCCAATGGCCCTGCAGTTTCCTTCTGTGTTTAGAATTCCTTATCTGGCGTTGCTAGCAAATGCCCAGGCCCACAAGTCAACTAGAAGCTTATCTGTAGGGCTGGCGCTTCAAAGAGATAGACACACACTGTTCATCGGGGTCAGAGGCTCTGTGTCAGTGTGAGATGGGAGGCCTTCGGGATCAGTCACTGTAACACGGGGAACACAACCCATTAACTTGTTTGGTTTTTTTTGTTGTTGTTGTTTTGAAACAGAGTTCATCTTCTCCTTATTGTACAATCAGAACAAATGGTAGAGAAAGGGTTTCTTAACAATTTAGTGCATTTGACATACTTCCCTTGAATCTTGTATTGTATTATTTAATAATTTATATTACCTACACTTTGAAATATGTATGGTTCTTTTGGATGTTTTACGTATGAAAATAAGTTGGAAACAATTCTTCAAAATTTTATACTGTTGGGTAAGCGATATTTTAATGGCTGATTCTGATTGCTTATTGTATCTATATTGTGTATTCACATATATTGTATGTGTAGAATAAGTTGTTTTATTTCTTTATTTAGATTGGGTAGCTATTTTTTTGGTTTCTAATAGTTTTCATTTGTACTGTTATAAAGGCTTGATGAGAAAGCCTTTTCCTACATGTAAACTACCTTCCTTAGCTTTAATTTCCTGGAGCGGTAAAATGATAGCATAGAAAATGGCAACTACTAGGAGACAATTTGACAGAGCGTTTCCTCTCATTTTTTCTTCTGCCAAGGATGTGGCATTGCCACTGTATTACACCGCTGTCTTATTTAATAAGGAAAACCAACAGAGGTTTAGCTTTGATTGTTAATAATTACCAACAGTTTTCTCATTAAAATTATTTCTTTTTTTACCAATCTATTTATACCCCATTCCTGTTTCCATTCCCAGTTTTTCTCATTTGTTTTGGTTGGTGCTACAGGCACACCTTTTTTTCCTCCAAATTTGAGGTTTTCCACTTGATTTTGATTTGTTTGGGTTATAAATTTTTAAAGCACTTCAGCTTTATAACAATCTATACTTCTTCTGTTACTTGTAAACCTAAGTTCTTCTCCTCCCAGATATTTGATAATCATTTTTATTGTTGCTTGTGTGCTTTGAACCCCTTTTTTTCTACTCTGCGTTTTCGCTCATTTTCTCATCCCCAGTCCACTGTTGGCTTTAGCTCTGTCACTCAGTCTTGGCCAGGTGGAGTGCCACATCCCTCTCGTCACTGTGCTAAGTTTAGGAATAAGCTTGCAACTAAATGCAGATCACTGTGAGACACAGACAAAAACACGTTCAAGAATTGTGTCGTACTATTATGGAAGAGAGAATCTGCTACATGTGAATATTGGAGGACATAGACAGAGCTTGACCAAGCCATCCGCCCGTCACACAGACCGTGGGCGAGCAGCTCATACTCAGAGACCACACCCAAAAGGAGGGATCTGAACTCCCAATGACACTATGTAACCCTTCCATGAAACCCCACTTGAAGACAACATCGCTATTTTCATACTATGAGCTAATATTTATTTATTTATTTATTTATTTATTTATTTATTTGTGGCAGATTAAATGGAGTTTCCCTTCAGTGAACACCAGCAAAGACCTAGTGCATAATATGTCACTGCCTGTATATTTTCCTATCTAATAGAATTTTGGCCACAGTGTTCCAATCCTGCCATATTTCTTTTTCTGCTTTTGTTGTATGGAAATTTCTTCAGAGTTAACAAATTTTTTCATAGAGGGAAACTCATTAAGATTCAGGAGGTTTCTTTTACTTATATGTCTTTTTCATTGAAAAGGGAAGTAAAAACACTTTATGATAAAATTGAAGATTTACATGGAAAATATTTCAGATAAAATAGAAACATAAAATACATAGAATACATAGAAAAACATGTTAAAATTGACAATTTTCATAGAAAATTAAAGAGTAAAGTGGTAGACTTGTAAAGCATTGCTAACTTAATTGAAACATTTTATGATAGAATTGAAGATTTACCTGGAAAATATTTCTGGTAAAATTGTAGAAAAATGTAGAAAAACATGTTAGAATTGAAGATTATCATGAAAAATTTTATATAGATATAATAAAGGTAGGTATAGAAGTATTCCTAAGTTGATTGAAAGTGGAATTATAAACATTTTCTGATAAACTTGAAGATTTACATGGAAAATATTTCTGATAAAATTGAAGAAATATATAGAAAAACATGTTAAAATGAAAGATTATCATCTAAATTATACAGATAAATTGATAGGCATAAAGATAATTCTAAGTTGATTGAAGGCAGAATTATAAATATTTTCAGATAAAATTGAAGATGTATGGAAAATATTTCTGGTAAAATTCAAGAAATATATAGACAAACACATTAAAATTGACTATTTTTTGGAAAAGTTTACATATAAAATGGTAGATATAAAAACTCTTTCTACCCAATCACAAAAGAATACACATGAAATGCAATCACTGGTAAGTGGATATTAATTAGCCCAGAAGCTATGAATACGCAAGTAACAATTAGCAAATCATATGATTCCCAAGAAGAAGGAAGGAGAAGGCCCTGGTCCTGAAAAGACTTGATCCAGTATCATAGGGAACTACCAGAACAGAGAAATGGGAGGGGGTGATTGGAGAATGGGCGGAGGGAAGAGGGCTTATGGGACATATGGTGAGGGGGGAACTGGGAAAGGGGAAAGCATTCAGAATGTAAACAAAGAATATAGAAAATTAAAAAAAACTCTAAATTAATTTAAGGTGGAATTAGAAACATTTGTGATAAAATTAAAGATTTACATTGAAAACATTTCTGGTATAATAGAGGAAATATATAGAAAGACATTAAAATTGAAGATTATCATGAAAAATAATGCAGATAAAATGGTAGACATAAAAACTACTAAATTGATTAAAAGGGGAATTACTAACATTTTCTAATAAAATTGAAGATTTACATGAAAAATATTTCTGTTAGTCTATGTCTTTTTATTGGGGGAATTTAGTCCATTGATGTAAAGAGATATTAAGGAATAGTAATTGTTGTTTCCTGTTATTTTTTATGTTTGTGTGGGTATCTTCTTTTGGGTTTTTTAGAAGATTACTTTCTTGCTTTTTCTAGGGTGTAGTTTCCTTCCTTCTGTTGGCATTTTCTATCAATTATCCTTTGTAGGGCTGGATTTGTAGACAGATATTATGTAAACTTGGTTTTATCATGGAATATCTTGGTTTCTCCATCTATGATGATTGAGAGTATTGCTGGATATAGTAGCCTGGACTGGCATTTGTGTTCTCTTAGGTGTCTGTATGAGGTCTGCCCAGGATCTTCTAGGTTTCATCATCTCTGGTGAGAAGTCTGGTGTGATTCTGATAGGTCTGCCTTTATAAGTTACTTGCCCTTTCTCCCTTACTGCTTTTAATATTCTCTTTGTTTAGTGAATTTGGTGTTTTGATTATTATGTGCTGGGAGGAGTTTTTGTTCTGGTCCAGTATGTTTTGAGTTCTGAAGGCTTCTTGTATGTTCATGGGCATCTCTTTCTCTGGGTTAGGAAAGTTTTCTTCTATATTTTTGTTGAAGATATTTACTGGCCCTTTAAGTTGGAAATCTTCGGTCTTGTTTATGCCTATAATCCTTAGGTTTTGTCTTCTCATTGTGTCCTGGAGTTCCTGGATGTTTTGGGTTACCAATTTTATGCATTTTTTCATTTTCTTTGACTGTTGAGTCAATGTTCTCTATGGTATCTTCAGCACCCGAGGTTCTTTCTTCTATCTCTTGTATTCTGTTGTTGATGCTTGCATCTATGACTCCTGAATTCTTTCCAAGGTTTTCTATCTCCAGAGATGTCTCACTTTGTGATTTCTGTATTGTTTCTACTTCCATTTTTAGATCCTGGATGGTTTTGTTCAGTTCCTTCACTTAATTGTTTGTAATTCTGTAATTCTTTAGGGGATTTTTGCGTTTCTTCTTTAAGGGCTTCTGCCTGTTGATCCATGATCTCCTGTATTTCTTGAAGGGATTTTTGTGTTTCCTCTTTATGGGCTTTTACCTGTTGACCCATGTTCTCCTGTATTTCTTTAAGGGAGTTATTTAAGTCTTTTTTGAAGCCCTCTATCAGCATCATGAGATATGATTTTAAATCCAACTCTTGCTTTTCTGGTGTGTTGGGGTATCTGGGACTTGCTGTGGTGGGAGAACTGGGTTCTGATGTTGCCATGTGGCCTTGGTTTCTGTTGGTAGGGTTCTTATCCTTGCCTTTCGCCATCTGGTTATCTCTGGTGAGAGTTGGTATTGTTGTCTCTGGCTGGAGTGTTTTCCTCCTAAGGACCTGTAGGCCTGTGTCCTTACTCCTCTGAACTCAGAAGTGGAAGCACTGCTGGGAGATCACTCTCTCCTGGAGGGCTGTGTTCAGAAGGCTGTGGAGTTTCCAGGCTCCCTGTTGCCAATGGCGGCAAGAAGACTTCTGTCCCAGCTGCTCCACTGATCACCAGGAGGTTTCAATATAGGCTAATTAAAACCTAATAGAGAAAACAACTCAGAAGCTTCAGGAAATCCCTGAAACTGGGCAAATACACTAGCCTCTGCCTCCCCCACGGCATGTATAAGCTGTAGGGACTGCTAAGATACACTCTTTACCAAGCCTAGGCACCCACAAGAGTCTCAGATCAGCCAAGCAGCCTGGAAAACAGACAAGCTCTAATGCCCCAGAGGGACTCAGACTGACTGAGGTGCCTGCAAGAGACATTCTCACTCCTATAGAACTGCCTGCAAATTGTGCAGAGGGCTCCGATGTTTCTGGTTTTGGAATTTATCCCCCATGCTGGGGTGGGCTGTGGAAATGCAGCTCTCTGAACTCTGTTTGCTTCTGTAAATAACCTCAACCACACTCATTGGCTCAGCAGCTTCTTTCTCACCCGTGCCTACTGTGATGTCGTCTAAGCAGCAATGCTCGGTGAACAGATGGAGTCTGTTGAATGAAATGGCAGCGGATCCCACATTCCCTAAAAGTTGCTTTTGAAAGCCTCCTGTCTGTAAGCTTGCTAAGTACCACTTTTGTCTCTTAATCAGAAAAGTAATCTATAGAAGAAGTTTCAAATATTTGATCTCTCTGTGTGTTTGGATCCACGTTAAACCGGAGCTGAGTGTAAATTTGTGCTTGGAATGTTCACTGCATGCTTCAACAAAACAGATGGGAAGACGTAGCCTGGCCCACTCTTGAATCAGTGGCTCAATAAAATGTAATGTTTACTTTCCATCCTTTGTGAAAAAAAACAAACAAGCCGGTTTTTCTTTGGAGCCTGATTCTTTTCATACAAAGCCACCGACATAGTCTCAAATAAAAAGACGTTGAGGAATGAGACACTTTCCTGGTGATTACCATGAAAACTTGGCAGCGATTCTGTCCCGAAATGGCCGTGAGCTACTGCCATTGTGTGCTGTTTAGGAAGCTTGCTCTTCTCCTTTGTACCCATTACACCAAAATGTCATAGGCAGAGTGTGGAGACACTTGCAGAACACACTGCGGAAAGACATTAAATGTTGTGTCATTGTGGGGACAGCTGGCAATTCTTGATCTTTCCTCCTTTAATAACTATTGACTTGGGTTTCCAAGTGAACTAGGTAGAGGCCATCTTCTGCCACATCCTTATGCGAAACGAATGCTACAGTAATCCAGTGGATTGATCATATGACTACCCATGTCATCATAACTGTGACTGTAGCTGAGCTTTACTGGTTACTTTGTGCCAGACACTACCAAGCAGTTGACACATTTTACATTTGTTATCCATAGCATCATTCCATCCATTTTTATACATGGAATTTGAATACAGTGAAGTAACTTAATGAGTATGTGGCCATACAGGCCATGGTAGAAGAGCTAGAATGCATAGCATTCTACAGATGGTAGTCTTGCTTCAGAGCTTAGCTGCTGTGTTTTATTGATTCTCAGAATATGTCCACAGATAAGTTGATAAGTGTGGTCTTTGGGGAAAAATCTTCTTTCAAATCTGTTGAGATTTTAATTATACTTACCTTTGACTTATAGACATGGGATTTCCATTTAAGACTGATTATTGCAACATTGTTGGCAAGAGCAGGAAAGTGCTGAATGTTCATCAATAACTAAAGGTTTACTTAATAGTGATATGATCATACTTGTCCGGAATCTCCTGAATGGATTAAATCTAGATCTATTGACTTGGAAGTTTATTCATAGCATCATTAAGTAAGAAAAGCAAATAGCAGGGAACAATATGAAGTGTAAGTCGTTTTTATCAAGTGATGATCAAATATCTTTAGTATTTGAAGAAGAAAGGGAAGGAAGTAGGTTCAAGCATGCTAAGAGAGTGGAGGGGGGAGACAGCTTATTGGGTAAAACATGATATAAGCACAAGGATCTGAGTTTGCCAGAACCCACATAAAAGACAGGCACAGTAACGCATGCCACCAAGCCATGAGATGCGGTGAGAGAACAGGTGGGGGCAGCAGAATCTGTAGAAGCTCAAAGGCCACTCAGCCTGAGATGTCCAGCAATGCACAGCAAAACGAGTATGTGTCTCTAGCAAGGAAGATGTGAGGTTGGCATCCCCTCTCCACAAGTGCCATGGCATGTATACACCAAAACACATATATGTGCACACACAACACATATACACACCCCCCACACATACTCTCACACACACAAAGATGTGAAAACAATGACTAAAACAACACAGTATCATGGCTAATAAAAATGTCAAATATCAGGGCTGGAGAGATGGCTCAGCAGTTAAGAGCACTGACTACTCTTCCGAAGGTCCTGAGTTCAAATCCCAGCAACCACATGGTGACTCACAACCATCCATAATGAGATCTTACGCCCTCTTCTGGTGTGTCTGAAGACAGTTACAGTGTATTTACATATAATAATAAATAAATCTTTTAAAAATGGTCAAATATCTTCCATAGTATTATTGTACGTACGTAGAAATTGACCTTGTCTTCTAGAAAACCTAGGAAGCAGAAAGGACAGTTGTTATTCTAAACATTAATTTACAGATGATTACGATCAAGTGTATTCTTGCACTTTGGACAGTTTTTAATATGATTTCTTTTAATAATTAAGGATCATGTGAAAAGGAATGTAAATCTCTATAGTAAAGGAACAAGTCTCAGATCCAGAGGTGGAGTCAGACGAAAATGAAGCCGTGAGGCCAGTTTACTACAACATGGTGCCTAAGAAGTGAGGTGGAGGCAGCTTTGGCAAGTCTCAGGCTGGGACCCGACTGGTTTGAGACTAATTTCCCCATCCCTAGTCTGTGACTTACATAACCTCAGATCACAGCTACCTCGACTGTATGTATTAAAGTGACCACTGGGAACTCCAGAGCCTTTGAAACTCTGTACGGCCATTACCGTCAATCCCTCTACACAGGTATGTAACACAGTGATGGTGGCACATCTGCACCATCCGGGGCGTGCTCTGTGGTGAGCTTGCGCCCTACTGCAGAACACACACAGAGGCCTTCCTCTCAGAAACCGTCTCTGTGCATAAGTACGTTCACATACCATGCCCACTATACAAACAAACACATAAAGGAATGTTGTAATTTTTTTGTTGTTTGGGTTGGATCAGATATTAGGGGCTGCTTAAGTTTTTTCCCTAGTAATAGCCGTATCAAATTCCCCTCACCTACCATGGCATGTGAGGCTCTCCACCGTTTGACCCTGACCTCGGTGCTCAGGATGGTGTTCCACTTCCTGCCCTGTCGCAACCCAGACACACCACATTTCTGATTGTTCCCAGAACACAGTGTGATTTTTGCCAGTTGTTTGCTACCGAGCAAGGCAGTTATTAGGCTCGGAAATGCCCTTCAAGAATCAACTCAAAAGTCACCTTGGTGAAGCTCATCGTTTCTTTCTCAGAGAGTTCTGAAGTTTTTCAGAGATTTCTCTATTTTTGTTGTCATTACAAGTCTACCGTAAATTTAGGAAATGGGAAATCAGTTCAAGGCTTAGCCTGAGCTTGCTACATAGCAAAACTCTGCCTTAAAGTTTTTAAAGAAGTTGTTAATCGGTGACATGAGCCACCTGTGTATTGGTAAAGCCCATGTAGCAAGGAGTAATGGTTGAAAGGAGACAAGAAGAATTGCCTTAAAGATACAGAAGTTCCTGAACTCATAGGATATGACTGTAACTGGATTGAAAGAAATACAACTCCAGGAGACATTGTTCTGTTGAGACACATACATGTGCAATGCACACACACATGCATGCATATATACATGTGCACACATGAGTCTGAGAAGCTAATATAACCCTCTTTCTCGAATTGCTTCAAGGGTGAATTTTCTTTGCTAGAGATACGATTTTAAACATTTCTAGGTCTAAAGTCAAAACCACCCCTTCTGTGCAGATGGATAAAAGGGATTGTCATTTTCGGGACTGTTACCAAAACTGCTTTTATTGTAACAGCAATAAATCAGAAAATGTTGTTTTGGCTCACAAACTAACATTTTAAGTGGGATTCCTGTTTATCTTAATAACAAGGAACAAAAGCATCGTTCAAAATATAGTGATGTTGATAGTATAACTTAAACCAACATCACAGTATCTATTTGCTGTGATGTGCATTAGATTCATCATAATTCATACCACCTGAGTATCCCTGGACATTGGTCCTGGCAAGATCTTGGAATCTGGCAGTCACGGAGACATTAGCAACTGATTTCCAGCGGTTTTTCTGCCTGATGCATGGCTAATGGTATTTACCTGAAGTTTCCAGGGTCAGTCGCAGGCTAGTATGAGTCTTAGTGTATTAGCTCCAATGATTTGTTTCCCCACTTAAGAAGCATATCAGAATATAGGGAGTACAGGGTTGTTGTAGAGATGACTTTAAATTTGCTCTACTTCTGTTAGTTTTGAAATAGAGTCTTACCCTGTAGCCCAGGCTGGCTGGCCTCGAGCTTTCTATGTAGAACAGGCTGGCCTCACACTTACAGGAATCCTCCTGCCTCTGCCCTCCAGATGTTGGGATTACAGATGTGTACCACCACACATGGCCTACCTTAACAATAAATTACCCGTGCTCATTTCTAGCAGCCTCACTATGGTTCTGGCCAGCTATGAGAATGCAGTCTGCCAAGGAATTTACTAGGGATTTAAAAAATACGAAATGATGGATGTAACAGTTGCTGTAATATTTGGGGAAGACACAGTTGTTAGTATTCTGTCTAAGCTCCACCCCATAATTACCTGGCAAGAGCCAGGTATGCCCCGCCCCATAGACCTGGCCCACTATAAAAAGGGCTGCTTGCCCCTCCTCTCTCTCTCTTGGCATTCCCTCTCGCTCTTGCCTCTTGGCACTCTCACCTCTCTGCCTCTCTTGGGCTCTCCTCCCCTCCCCCCTTCATGTGGTCATGGCCGACCTCCACTCCTCCACTTCTCTAGTCTCTCTCTCTCTCTCTCTCTCTCTCTCTCTCTTTGCCTCTCTCTGCCTCCACTACACCATTAACTCCCATCCTCTGCCCTGAATAAATTCTGTTCTATACCATGTCTGTGTGTGTGTGTGTGTGTGTGTGTGTGTGTGGTCCCTCAGGGGGGAAGATGTTCCTGGGCATGGGCCCGCCTAGGCACCCCTTTGCCCCCACACTGCCCCGCCGTGCCACATACCCTAATCCCCTTTCTCTCTTTTATAAACCCATCATTTGATGCTGAAACCCGGGAACATTAACCCATCAACAGTGATGACTGTATCAAGATTGTGCCAGTGAGGATGGAGAAAAGGGAGCGGTTTGAAGCATTTTAACAAGAGAACTCAGAAGGTGGATGGCGATTGGGGATAGTGTCGGGGAGAGTGATAAGGAAGAGCAAGGTTTTGTGTGCATGTGTGCACAGGAGTGTGGCGTATGCACATCGGCATGCAGGTGTGTGTGCATGGTCAGAGGCCAAAGTAAGCCACTGTGTGTCCTGCTAGATCTGTGCTTTCTGCCTCATGCCATTGGGACAGAGCTGCGTTGAATCTGAAGTTGGGTTGTTCTTCAGAAGGCTCTACCTCTGCACCTCCCAGCATGGAGATTAAAGGTTTATGTGCATGGCTGTACTGGGCTTTTCAACATGAGTGATGGGGTCTGAGCTCAGGTCAGCAAAGGCTCAGACGGACTCATGGAGCCATCTTCAGACCAACCTTTGGCTTGCTTGAATGAATAGGGACCTATAGTAACAGTTCTGGCAGGAAAGGACTGCAGGAAAGTGTTGCTTTGGGGGGTGACAGATTGTATGTTATATATTCTAAATTCACAGTGGGAATTCAAATGGAACAGACAAAAATACAAGTTTGGAGAGGAAGGTAGAAATTTAAATATATACTTAGGAGTAATTAGCTGTGATTGTAGCACTTGGGAATCTAAGGCAGGAGAATGTAGAAGTTGAAACCATAGCAAGACCTCCATAGCAAAATGATGTCTAAAAGAAAAGAAGAGAGAGAGAGAGAGAGAGAGAGAGAGAGAGAGAGAGAGAGAGAGAGAGAAAGAAAATGAAGGAAGGAAGAAAAGAAAGCAAAGGAATAATTAGATTAGGAATGGTAATTGAAGCAAGGTGGCTGTATACCAAATGAAAAGGAGGGCCAGGTGGGGGATTAGGGTCTGGGAACAATGAAATGGATGGGCTGGAAGGAGGAGCCAGGGGGCACTGAGACCCATGAGGAGAATCGGAATCAGAAGGGGTTATCAGGAAACAAAGGGAGGAGAGACTTCCATCCTTATCGGAGCAGTGATGGGGATATCAAATACTCAATAGAAATTGCGGGAAACAATGGGAAGTGTTCACTGGCCTTGGCAGTCAGAGGGCGGCTGAAGACCTTTAAAAGGACATCAAAGTACACGGGCAACAAAAGCAGAACCAAGTCGGGGTTCTGCACCCGAGGTTGCATCAGAGCACAACCCTCTGCACGGGCAAAGAACAACCAACACAGTGAAAAAGTGACCCGTGGACTTGGGGAAAAATATTTACAAACCATATAGCCAATGAGAAGATAAAGTTCCCAAACAAATACAAGGCACTTCTGCAACTTAATAGCCCAAATCAAATAATCCAATCTAAAATTGGATAAAGGTCTTGACTAAAGATGGGAATTTTCTCAAAGAAAATTTCCATCTTTCCCAAAGGTGTTCAGTGTCACTAATCTCCAGAGAAATGCAAATCGAAGCCCCAGTGAGACATTATACTGCTTGTTTGAATGGTCGTTATGAAAATGACAAGCCAGACCGATGGCTCAGGTGCCAGGTGCTTTCTGTGGAACTCTGGAGCCTCAGATCAATGCAGAAGAAGAGACTTGACCCCATGGAGCAGTTCTGTGACTTACACAGATGCGTCATGACACACACCCTAGGAAGAACAAAATATCAACCAAGCAGACCGTCCCCCATCCCCTCCCCGAGCTCCCAGGGACTAAGCCACCAACTAAGGAGCACACAAGGCATACATAGCAGAGGCATCAATGAAAGTCCTTGGTCCTATGAAGGCTTGATAGATGCCCCAGTGTAGGGAAATTGAGGGCAGGGAGGCAGGAGTGGGTGGGTAGGTGGAGGAACACCCTCATAGAAGCAGGGGGAGGGGGGATGGAATGGGGGTTTCTGGGGACGAGGGAAACCAGGGTAAGGGGATAACACTTGAAATGTAAATAGATTTAATAAATAAATAAATAAATACTTTTTAAAAAAGAACAAGTAAATTAATCTAACGTTTAAAAAGATAAGGGCTCATGTTGTTGGTTAAGGACTCAGAGAAAAGAATCTGCGCACGCTGCCGGTGGACATTGTTGTGATCATAAAAAGAGATAGGCCTAAGAATATGTTCCATGGCGGTGTGGGAGAAGGGGGTGCCTCAGGGGGCCCATGCTGAGGCATCCCTTTTGTTAGGGTTCTGTCTGAGCTCTACCCCACAATTACCTGGCAACAGCCAGGTATGCCCCGCCCCACAATTGCCTGGCAACAGCCAGGTAAGCCTGACTTCTAAAAGAGGATGCTAGGACCCTCCTCGCTCTCTTATTTTTTATTCCTCTTGCCTCTCTTCACCTCTCTCCTCTCTGCCCTCTTGGGTTCTCCTCCCCTCCCCCCCCTCCACGTGGTCATGGCCGCCCTCCACTTCTTTACTCTCTCTACCTTTCTCTGCCTCCACTACCCCATTAACTCCCATCCTCTGCCCTGAATAAACTCTACTCTATACCATGTCTGTATGTATCTGGTCCCTTGGGGGAAGGGATGCCCGGGCATGGGCCCGCCTAGGCACCCCCTTCCCCCACACCGCAGTATACCGTATTCTCTAAAACCTCTTTCTCTTTCTATGATCACATTGGTGCTGGAACCATAACACCTTCCCCCTAAGGGACCAGTATAGAATAGAGTTTATTCAGGGCATGGGGAGGCTAGTTGCGGGGGGGGGGGGTAGTAGAGACAGAGAAAGGCAGAGAGAAGGAGAGAGCAGAGAAGTAGAGGCAGGCCATGCCCACATGGAGAGAGGGGGGAGGGGGAGGGGAAAGGGAAGAGCCCAGGAGAGGACAAGAGAGAAGCTAAGAGAGTAAGAGGGGCGAGAGAAGCACAGGGGGGAAAGGACGGGCAAGCAGCCCCTTTTAGAGTGGGCCAGACCTACCTGGCTGTTGCCAGGTAACTGTGGGGTGGTGCTTAGACAGAATCCTAACAGGCATTTGAGTTGGTAGAGCCATTATGGAAAAGAACATGGAGGACTTAAACAGAGGGCCCAAAATGAAAGAGAGGGTCACCACCATATGACTTAGCAGTACCACCTCCCATTTTATTTTGTTTCTAGAAAATGAAATAAATTCTTCAAAAAACTGTATGGACCCCCATTTAAATTGCAACAGTCTTCACAGTAGTGAAGACATGACGCATCCTTCAGTGTCTGCCTTTGGTTGGATAGATAAAGAAGCTGTGACTATCAGTCAGCCATAGGAAGGAACGCTGTCATTTTATTCTGTGCAAGTCTATCAGATAGCGTATTGCCTGCCTTAAATATAGGCTCAGGAAAAGCAACTGTGAGATTGTTTTCCTTGTACTGATGTCCTGATATTATATCTGCAAGCAATGAGAGTGAATAACTCCATTGCTCTGAATGTGAGAACTTTGCACTCAATCAGTTATCTGCTCACTGATCACCGTGAGCTGAACACATACGCAGAAAAAAAAAATGAACTTCAGAGAAAACCCAGTCTTAGCTGCCTTGACCTTACAGGAGGAGCAGCAGGTGAAATGTTGCAGAGTTCCAGGTCCAGTCCTTGTTCAGACCTGAGCTGGAAGGAACTCTGAAAGGTACTGTGGTTGAGGTGCCTTTGCAGGGTCCCAAGCTCTGCTGGGGTGGCCCTGGGAGTCTGCTGCTCATTGGGGATTCTCTCTCTCCCTCTGTCTCTCTCTCTGTCTCTCTCTCTTTCTCTCTGTCTCTCTCTCTGTCTCTCTCTCTGTCTCTCTCTCTCTGTCTCTCTCTCTCTGTCTCTCTCTCTCTCTCTCTCTGTTTCAGATTCCACATGAAAAGTCATAAACTCTCAATTTCTTTATGAAAGTATACTTCTTGAGTTGCACCCACTCGGTGCTAGCTGTGTGCCAAATGATCTGAAAGCTGGGTTGACAGTAAATAGTCTAAAAGCTCCAGATTATTATCTCTTATCTCTTTAATTTCTTCAGTTAAGTGTACTATCTCATAAGCTTTATTATCAGAAGCTCAGTATCTCTTCCTCTTGAATTGTTTACGAGGTCAAAACATTTCTTTGGTACAAAGTAGGTTATGACTCACTCCTACAAGCCAGGAATGGAGACTAGATATCGACCCAAGCACTTCATTGTTCTGTTGTGCTATATTGGGCTCCTGGACTTGGTTTTGGTTGATTTGGTTTGGTTGATTAGTTTACTAGTCTCACCTGCCTTTTAGAAGCAGGTCAGAGCTCTATTATATCTTAAATAATTCTGAGAAGATGCTACTCAGATCCTATGCTGTCTACAGGGATTTTACCTGTAATGTTCAGCTCCTTAGAGGCCTTTGTCTACACTCAATATTTTCCATTATTTCCTAGTAGCATCCAGCTTTACTCAGAAACCTTTGCTGGCCCAGCCCTATTGCAGATGGTCCTTCCCTTAGAGCAAGGGCTTCTCAGAAGCCCTTGTTCTCAATCTATTTGAGGTGATGTAGCCAAGAACCTCAAACAGGCCAGAGCCTGTTTTCCTTTTCTTTTCTCTGAGCTGCCGCTATGAACAAGTGCAGTAGCATCATCCACCATCCACCCTTTGAAATATATCCATCCTAACAGATCACAACGTGCAGAGTACCCCTTGGATAATATAGCTCAGCACTGACTCACACCCTTAACCCTATCTCAACTTTCCATCTCAGGGGAATGGGAAAGAAGGGATACATCTAAGACTAGATCTACCCCATTATTCCCTTAATTCAAGCCAGTAGGTTTCTTGTAGTTGCATAGTTTACTCAAGTGACATACAAAATAAAGATGTTCTATTCCAGTGTGATTTCCTTAAGTTTCTCATGTTCATATAAAATATCTTGATTGTCTAGGCACCTCATTATAAAAATAATGATAGCTATCATTTGTCTATCAGACATGGTATCAATAATTTACATTCATTATCTCTTCCCTGTTACCAAAAAAATTAGAAGTCTAATAGATGAGGTACCATGCAGAAATGATAGTCCAATATAGGATGTGAAAAACATTACGGAATGACTCAAGTGTAATGCATCTAGGGAACTCTTAGCAGGCAGGGATCATTCCTACTGAGAGAGATTCAGTCAATCAACATTTAGCATTAAACACTCGGCACATTTTACGTCTTGGTCTCAAGAATCTCACCGAGCATGACAAAACAGACAAGGGTACAGAACATTCCCCTGATGTGATGTCATCGGGTGGTGGCGGTCAAGCCCGTTCGGGTAGGCTCCTTGAAAGAGGCAAACATGGCAGCTACATATGCAGACGGATTCAGGGATTTGTGGTAAAACTGAAGTGGGGATCCCTAGTATCACAGGGTTACATCTGGATGTCTTTAAGCTAGCCCCATCCCCTGGGTGGGGGAAGAGGGAGGGAGGGAGGAAGGGAGGGAGGGAGGGAGGGAGAGAGAGCGAGAGCGAGAGCAAGGGTTGTCAAGTTCTCCACTCCTGTCTCCTTTGGGGCCCTAATTTGGAAGCCTTTAATGGTAACCAGTCCTCCCCTTCCATACAACTGGCTTTCTTCCCACTGCAAGCTACAGTTCACTTTTCTTTCCTTAACTCCGTGCAGTTTGTGACCTCCTCTCCAATTTACCAATTCTGGGTCACGTGTTCCTTCTTCCCCCTACAGAGAAGAAAGAGCCAGCTTGTGGAGTTCCAAACTTCTTGGACAAAGGCCAAACTTCCATAAACCCCAGAATATTATTGTGTGAATTAAAATGTTCACATGCTATCAGCCATGCAGTTACTCTGACGTTTATTTTGGAAAATATTACATTTGGAAAATGGGAAGCCTTCCAGGGCATTCCTTTACCTTGGGATATCAGTAGACACCAGGGTATTTTGAGATCATTTCTTGCTCAAAAGTTTGCAAATAATCTGTACAAACAGACACATAAAATTGCCTTAAGTAACGTTAGTTAAGGACTCTGGGGCTTTACAAAGTTCCTATAGGGTATTTGTTGAGAAACACAGGACAGAGGCTGCAATTCTAACTCACTAAAGCAAACTTTCATAATGCCTTTGAGTTAATTCCCACTTGGCTCTTGCACATTTCTCTTCCAATCACTGACCCTCCTTGTTGCATTTTGTCCAAGATTTCGCATGCTCCAAGCTCCGTCTTCCTGACTGCAAGAGGGAAGGCAGCCCAAGTCCTGGAGTAGAGTACATACATCTAAAACCAATGGCTTAGGTGCCCAAGGGCCCCCAGATGTCCATATTTCTCCCTCAAATCCCTTTTTATATTCTTTTCTTCTTGGATTGATTTTATAATGCTAAGGCTTGAAGAGAGAGCCAAGGGCCTGAGAGCTTACTAACGTACCTCGTTCTTTTGGGTGGCTCCGTTCCCAGTTATAATGATATGTTTTCAGTGGCTACAATACAAGCAATACAAGCAAGATAGGAGCAGCCGGCCTTGAGGGAAAAGGACTTTAGTGATCGGCGGACTGCAGTCCTTCTTGAGTGTTCCTTGGGCTTTGAAATTTGATAAGGACTGAAAGTTAACATTGTTCATAGTTTCATTTATGAAAGCAGAAAATCCAAAACTGTGGGGAAACGTGTTGGGGGGGGGAAGAGAGAGAAAAAATGATAGAGAAAAAGTAGTAGGACATATTTTAACAGACAGCAATGATTACCTATGGGAAAGGAAATGTCATGCAATGGAAGATAGAGGTAAAGGCAGACCCCTGAATTACATAGAGTTCTCTAATTTTTTCTTTTATGTAGTGTGTGAGGGATGGAATATGATTAAAACAAAAAGGATTTAAAAAGAATATGTAATTCTCTACATTACCATAAAAAGCTAGCCAAGAAAAGTCAAATTAAAAAATAGCAAATCTGAAATAACTTCATAAGTCTTATCTGGAGGAAATGTAAGTACACTAAGAAATAACTGATATTAAGATTAAAAATGAGGATTCATTGTTGAGTGGTAATGGAAATAAAAGGAAAGTTAACTTCTATGTTGTGTAGTTCTTATACTATTTGAATTTTTAGATTGAATGTGCATTGGTTTTCTTCTGATCAATGAATTATCACTTCATTTACTTGCTATTGCTCTCAGTGGACTTTCTGGCTTAGTTCTCTCTCTCTCTCTCTCTCTCTCTCTCTCTCTCTCTCTCTCTCTCTCTCTGTGTGTGTGTGTGTGTGTGTGTGTGTGTGTGTGTGTATGTGTGTAGCTGGGAATTGAACATATGGCCTTGTGTATGCTGGTCAGCCTTTTCACTACTGAGCTATCTCTCTAGTCCTTCCTGGCTAATTTTACTGGACTAATATATAAGACCAGGCTGATTGGCCTCAACAAAATGATTGTGGCAGAGTCTCATGTTTGATAAGGACCCCAGCCTTTACACCTTGTTTACCTTAAACAGGAAGTTCCTTCTGCTACATGTCCCCCTTGTCTTTCTCTAATAGAACTCACGTTTATCCTGTAATTCTTAGCCATTAATTTTCCTCAGCTTGCAAGGTTCAATTTCTGCTTTGTTTACAATGCACTTCTAATGCCAGAGTATTTATAAGGCCTTCAATTAAAATGTTCATTTCTCCTGCCTTCCCCAATAAAAGAGTTTTAAATCTAGTGAGGCCCAGGTATAGCTTAGCTGCTATCACAATGCCCAGCAGAAGACTCACGAGGAGAGACCCAGACAGGGCATTATGCTGTCACAGCTCTTTGCCTTCTCTCTGCCTCCAGAAAAGGTCTCTTGCTTGCCCCTGCCCCCTTCCAACAGTCAGAGCAGTGTCACTCACACTATGCATAACCAGTAGTATTTGTAGAATGAACAAGAAATGAATGAATGCCAGGGGTGCCTCAGTAAATCCTCTGTTTACCAGACCAACAGCTAGAATGCTTTCAAGACTAATTTCAAATGCTTTGAACCCATCCTGATCCTTTTTCCAGATCCCCAAGCACTTGAGACTTTGCCTGTGTGTGACCATCTATTTTATAGTATCCGTGCATTTTAATGGATACTATAATAATAATGGGAGATGCTCAGTGTAGACAAAGGCTTTTGAAGAGTTGAGCCTTATAGGGAAAGTGCCTGTAGTCCACATAGGATCTTCTTGCGCACGAGAACTCACAAAGGCACACATTTACTGTCTTTTAATCTTTGATAAAAGAATGTCTTGGAAGGAACTGCATTTGTTCTCTGTGCCTAGGGAGAGTCTTGGGGGAAGAATTACTGAGACACAAAAGTTATGGCTTCTCAAGAAGCAAGAATCCTGGGATTTGGAGTTTGGGCTCTTATCTCAGGCTTTCTAAATTCCACGTGTAAGGAAGAACCTTCGGCATGTAAAGGTCAGCCGAGCAATGTTGCCAGGAGAGCGGAGGCCCTGGAGACCACCTAAGAAGTCTCTTTAGCTGGAGGCGTGAAAGGGCCTGCTGTCTGAGAAAGGAATGAAAATGGGGCCTTTGTATTTTTAGGGTTAAAATGCAAGGGAAGCTGGCCTCTGGTGTGAAGTCTGTGAAGTGCCAGCATCTGAGTAGCTAACCTGAGGTTTCGCAGCTTGATGGTTTCTGAAGGAGAGTGACCCCATTAGATGAACAAGACTCGGCACAGAATGCTACAGACAAGATATAGCACAGTGGCATTTTCTACTAGACGTGACATCGAGATATGGCTCAGTCATGATGTAGCCTCCATACCGTGAGCTGATCTGGCAGCGTGATCAGAAGGAAGAGACCATGTTTCTGTAATACCACAAGGTATCATTCAGTAATAATGGATGCATGGATACAGGACTTAGTTTGAAGTGAAACCCAAAGGGGCCATGTGATTGGTGTGTCCTCATCAGGGCATCCTCAGAATACCTAGAAGGAAAGGGATCCTCATGAGAGTGCCCCCATTTTCACCACTTATATGAATCGACTAAACATATGATCATAATTCTACCTTGGACTCTGAAAAGTCTACATTGGATCTGCTCCTGTTTCTGCTGCACTGCTTGGTACCTGATG
The DNA here is from genome assembly GCA_964023405.1 of Apodemus agrarius. Lineage (NCBI taxonomy): Eukaryota > Metazoa > Chordata > Mammalia > Rodentia > Muridae > Apodemus > Apodemus agrarius. The sequence continues at coordinate 81,275,951 of OZ030005.1, read as the reverse complement.
GGATTTGGTAAGCTATTAATAAAATATAGGTCAGAGAGTGATGTCCACGAAGAAATGAATGCACTTTCCATAAATTAAGATGAGACTCCTACAAGGGTTTGTTAGCTTGCTCAAGCCTTACATTAAATGGTTGCTCAGGTACAAAGACTGTATTTTATGGTGCATTCTGGATACATAGAGCCAGTTTTCCCCGACTCCACTACACTGTGATTAGAGATGAGGTCAGGTTTGCCTTGTCATGTCTGAATTACTGTGGTTTAAACTTTCATCTCATCTGATGACAGGAATGTCTTTTATGAGGCGTTTCCTTCACTGGTGTGCTCTTACACCTCCCAGATGCTTCTATGTTCCATTCATCCATACTTCCCTGGCCGCCTGCACGTCCAGATTCCCACCACAGCTCCTTCACTCTTGCATCTTCTTCCTCCAGTCCCAGACCTGATGACACCTCAGCTATGCTGGCCTCAGTGGCTGAGGAAAGGCTTTCGTGTTCTTTACTAGATATTCCTAATGCTGGATCTGTGTTATAAAATGCACTTACTTTAAAAATGACTAATCCAGAATGCTCCGAGTCCTTCAAAAGCACGGACTGTGTAGCTTGGGAGTTTTGAAAGTGCTTCTCTCCCTGGCTCCTCATATTGGGCTATCTGGTGGGTCTGTTTACCTTCTCCCTTTGGGACTGACCTCCAGTGTATTTTATTCTATTAAAAGTCCCAAACAGAAGACAAACTGTCTTCCTTGAGTTTCTATAACCTCATTTTCTGCCCATACTCTCTAGGAAGCTCTGGTTCTTCCCAGTTCAGAGCCCTGTAGCTTCTGTGGGATCATTACATACAAGCCAAACGGACCATACTACCAAAGACCATGTCTGGATAACTCTACCTATGAGATAATAGCAAGCCAGTCTTTATACACCAGACCTTGCCCAGTTCCATTTGTTTTTATGGCTTTTTATTCAGTATGAGCTTGAAATCAGGACTGTAGTTTTCTAAAGTCCCGAAGTATTCACTTTTGAAATCCCTTGCTAGAAGCTGTTTAAACAGGAAGCCCAAGCATTTCTACTAACATAAACAATAGTGCACAGTAGACATAGAAAGCTACAGAGATGTAGCTCTGGTTATAGTAAAGATGACTTTTAAGATATTCTTATTCAAAAAAAATCTTAGCTCTCTGGAAATGCATCTGTCAAGTTTCCACTCCAGAAACATCTGATTCAGTAAAAGCAGAATAACCTGGTCCATGTAGGTCACTGTCTCCAATCCAAGGGTGCGTCAAGATGAATGACACCTTCCATATCTTACAAAAATCATTTGGAGATCTGAAATTAAGACGTTAAAGACACTATTTCTACTCCAGCCTTAAAAGTAACCCTTGGCCTGTTTTTAGATAGAATCCAAGTTCCAAGTAGTAGGACGGTCTGTCACAGCAACCTGAGCGTTTCTAAGGTTATTGTTTGTAGAGAGAGTCTAGCCTGAAGACCCAGGCAAAGGCAGTGCTACCCCTTTCCAGGGACCACAGCTCTTTCTCTGACACACAAATATGGAACTGATTTTGAGTTCTTTTCCTCAAACCATGGATATCTGGCTTGTCAACAACAATTCAAAAAGAATTTTATGAAAGTTAAAGAGCTAGAGTTAGCCAAATTGTAGAACTGAGAGTCTTTGGAGGTTCAATTTCTATAGTCATAGGTCATGCAGAATTAAATAAATTTGGAGGTGTAGATATTAGTGGGTTTAGATTGCAAAGTGTCAACTTAGATAAATTGGAATAAAAGGGGTGGATTTTCAAAATACATTCCTGAACAGACTTAAGACTTTATAATAAAAAACAGCCAACAAATGCTTATATGTTTGTTTCCATTTATATTGTTCACTAACTGGCTACTAGCCCAAATAATAAAAGAGGGTTTTTATCAGTTATTTAAAATTACCAAGAAGAGGGCTGGTGAGGTGGCTCAGCAGCTAAGAGCATTGACTGTTCTTCTGAAGGTCCTGAGTTCAAATCCCAGCAACCACAGGGTGGCTCACAACCATTCGTAATGAGACCTGATGCCCTCTTCTGGTGTGTCTGAAGACAGATACAGTGTAGTAACACATAACAATAAATAAATCTTTCAAAAAATTACCAATAAGGAATGCCATCAAATTAAACTGTGTGTGTGTGTTTGTGTGTGTGTGTGTGTGTGTGTGTGTGTGTGTGTAGAAGGGGTCAGAGGGCAAACTTACAGGATTTGTTTTTTGCTGTCTATCTTGTTGAGGCAGGGTCTTCTTTGCTTCTGCAGCTTTTCTCTGGGCGAGCTAGCCTATGAGCTTCTAGTTGTTTCTCCTGCCTCTGCACCCTATCTCACTGAAGGAGTACTAAGATTACAGGTATAGTCATCACATCTATATTTTCTTACAGGTTCCAGGGCTATTAGGAGGTATACTACATGTATTTTGGGTCTTCCTGCCCCCATTTGCACTGGGGAGCCAGGCAGCTCCATAACCTTCTGTACACAGACCCTGCCAGAAGACAGTTGGTCTCCAGGAGTACAGACACAAGCTTACAGGCCCACAGGAGGGACAAGCTCCAGCCAGAGGCAGCTAGACCAACTAGCACCAGAGATAACCAGATGGTGAAAGGCAAGCACAAGAACCCTACCAACAGAAACCAAGGCTACTTGGCAACATCAGAACCCAGTTCTCCCACCACAGCAAGTCCCAGATACCCCAACACACCAGAAAAGCAAGAGTTAGATTTAAAATTATATCTCATGATGCTGATGGAGGGCTTCAAGAAGGACTTAAATAACTCCCTTAAAGAAGTACAGGAGAACATTGGTCAACAGGTAAAAGTCCTTAAAAAGGAAACACAAAAATCCCTTAAAGAATTATAGGGATCCCTTAAGGAATTACAGAATTACAAACAACCAAGTAAAGGAACTGAACAAAACCATCCAGGATCTAAAAGTGGAAGTAGAAACAATACAGAAATCACAAAGTGAGACATCTCTGGAGATAGAAAACCTTGGAAAGAATTCAGGAGTCATAGATGCAAGCATCAACAACCGAATACAAGAGATAGAAGAAAGAATCTCAGGTGCTGAAGATACCACAGAAAACATTGACTCAACAGTCAAAGAAAATGAAAAATGCATAAAGCTGGTAACCCAAAACATCCAGGAACTCCAGGACACAATAAGACCAAACCTAAGGATTATAGGTATAGACAAGACTGAAGATTTCCAACTTAAAGGGCCAGTAAATATCTTCAACAAAATTATAGAAGAACACTTCCCTAACCTAAAAAAAGGAGATGCATGAACATATAAGAAGCCTACAGAACTCCAAACATACTTGACAAGAACAGAAAGTCCTCCCGGCACATAATAATCAAAACACCAAATTCACTAAACAAAGAAAGAATATTAAAAGCAGCAAGGGAAAATGGGAAAACTTATAAAGGCAGACCTATCAGAATTACACTAGACTTCTCGCGTGAGACTATGAAAGCTAGAAGATCCTGGGCAGCTCTCATACAGACCCTAAGAGAACACAAATGCTAGCCCAGGCTACTATACCCAGCCAAACTCTCAATAACCATAGATGGAGAAACCAAGATATTTTATGATAAAACCAAGTTTACACAATATCTTCCCACAAATCCAGCCCTATGAAGGAAAATAGATGGAAAATGCCAACACAAGGAGGGAAACTACACCCTAGAGAAAACAAGAAAGTGATCTTCTTCCAACAAACCCAAAAGAAGATACCCACACAAACATAAAATTAACAGGAAGCAACAATCACTATTCCTTAATATCTCTTTACATCAATGGACTCGATTCCCCCAATAAAAAGACATAGACTAATAGAAATATTTTTCATGTAAATCTTCAATTTTATCAGAAAATGTTTGTAATTCCTCTTTCAATTAATTTAGTAATGTTTTTATATCTATCATTTTATCTGCATTATTTTTCATGATAATCTTCAATTTTAACTTTTTGTTTTGTTTTGTTTTGTTTTCTTTGTTTTTTTGAGACAGGGTTTCTCTGTATACCCCTGGCTGTCCTGGAACTCACTCTGTAGACCAGGCTGGCCTCGAACTCAGAAATCTGCCTGCCTCTGCCTCCCACGTGCTGGTATTAAAGGTGTGCGCCACCACTGCCTGGCTTAACATGTTTTCCTATATATTTCTTCTATTTTATCAGAAATGTTTTCCATGTAAATCTCTGATTTTTATCACAAAATGTTTTTAATTTCACTTTCAATTAGTTTAGAAAGTTTTTTTTATGTCTACCTTTTATCTGTATAATTTCCATGAAATAGTCCATTTTAACGTGTTTTTCTACATATTTCTTGAAATTTATCAAAAATATTTTCTATGTAAATCTTGAATTTTACCTGGAAATGTTTATAATTCCAGTTTCAATCAACTTAGAATTATTTTTATGCCTACCATTTTATCTGTATAATTTTCCACAGTAATCTTTAATTTTTACATGTTTTCTTTATATTTCTTCAATTTTATCAGAAATGTTTTCCATGTAAATCTTCAACTTTATCAGAAAATGTTTATAATTCCACTTTCAATCAACTTAGGAATAATACTTTTATGCCTACCATTATTATATCTATATAAATTTTTCCATGATAATCTTCAATTTTAACATGTTTTTCTACATTTTTCTACAATTTTATCAGAAATATTTTCCACTTAAAACATTTCCAATTCTATCATAAAATGATTTACTTCCTTTTTCAATTAATTTAGCAATTTTTTTATGTCTACCACTTTACTCCTTAATTTTCCAGGAAAATTGTCAATTCTAATGTTTTTTTTCTATATATCTCTTCTATTTTGCCAGAAATATTTCCCATGTAAATCTTCAATTTTATCATAATATGTTTTTACTTCCTTTTTCAATTAAAGAACATACTTTTCGAAAATGCTTATAGTAATATGGTAGAATCTAATAAAATAATTCAATTTGTATTTATAAAACAAAACAAAACACCCAAGTATTTTGACCCCATAAGATCTCACCCTGGCTTACATTTAAAAATTTGAAATACAAACAGATATACAATAGAACAAGGAGCCCATGGTTCCTTCAGTGCTCAGTTCCAGTCATTCAAATATTTATTATATTGCCAGACTGTGCATGGCTGTATAGTATGCCTCAGGATGAAAGAGCTGACTGACATCCATTCTTCCTCCTGGGCACAGGGTAGATGCGCAAGGAGGGTGACAGGAAGCTGTTGACCAAAATACTGAATTAAAAAGACTGCTGTTGTGCGGTATTAGAGATGTGGATCTTATGATATTTTAATCCTTTGAAGTTTTAAGTGGGAGTCAGGGTGATGTTTTATTGGGTAAAAATACTTATAGTGCAACATTAACAGCCCTGGAATATTAGTCTCAGCAAAAAAGTACCTAATTCTATACAGAAGCTTCATAACGAAGTTGTATTTGAAAGAAATCTTGAAAGGTGAATAGAAAGTCAACAAAAGAAGGGAATTGGACTTAGCTATTTCTCTGGCACCTACCACTATTAGAAAATGGACCAAGTTTCACATGGGTGAAAACTGGGTCTTGCTCAATGCTGTATCCCTAGCGCTCGGCTGGTCCTTGCAACACATCAAGAGTTCAAAGAGAATTTTTGCCCAATAGATTGGGCAGTTTTAGAGAGAAGTATAGGTATGAGAACAAAACAAAGAACATGATGTGGTTTTTCTCCCACTAGGCTGAGGATTATGCCATCAGTATCATTCGCTCCTGGAGAGGAAAGAGATGTATCTAAGTGAGGAGAAAGGAAAAACGTTACAGAAGAGACAGGTCCACATTTAGTCTCGGTCCTGTTGTCAACTCATTATGTGGCTTTGAATAAGTGCTTAACCAACAGGGCTTTGGCTTTTCTCATTTGAGGAACACCTCTTGGTGTATTAGTGCAAGAAGAGTGGGGAAAATGTAACAGGAAGTGGAGAGAACATGGCACTAGCCTTTTCCAAATTCAAATTTAATGTGCACATTCCAGCTTTACCCTAGCATGCTGTGTTACATACTGGTTATTTCCTCACCAAAATTATAGTCCTTGAAAAGGCAGATTAATAGATGGTCAAAACAAGAGCTGGGCCCCTTGGATCAGAAACTGGGATGGAATAATAAACCAAAGCAGGAAGCTCCGGTTCTTCCCATCCCAGAAGTGCTGAGTGTGGCCATGCGCACATCTCACTGCAGTGTTCCTGCTCTCTCTAAACTGGCTGGCAAGGGAAAGTGATGGGGAGGAAAGCCGCCATGGAGGGCCAAGGCATAGAGCTGTTGCAAAGATTTTACCAGAAAGCTAGTGCAGTTATTTAAAACATAGGTTTGGGTCATGGGTGTCTTTGAAACTTTAGGGAGCACTATAGATCTCTTCTGATCATAATATTTTGAAATGTGTAAAGGAGAACACATAGGCTAATAAGAGAAATCAGTTACTTACTTGTAACAATACTAATTTTTACGATATTGCAACAACTAAAAGTTATACTATATGATAGTTTTTTTTTCAGACATTTGTAATAATTGTAACACGAATGGATCTGGGAACTCTATGGTAATAATGTCACAGACAGTTCCACTGTAATTATTGTCTGTGACCAAATGGTGGAAAATAGTAAATCAGTTATAAGCTAGTGAAAATGAGATAACTATTTTTAATTTATTGAGAGTAAAGTTATAGCTACACTATAACTCCTTCAAAATCAGCGAAGTGTGCCTCTGGGCATGTCCAGGTGTTTCCCCTCCGAGTTAGGCCCTAAGGATTCTGACTTGATCAGTGGATTAACCCTGAGATGGACTTATAAGATGAAGGCATTATTAGGAGCTGGGAAAGGTAGGAAGTAAGGGCTACTTGGAGGCATCAGGCTATTAGAGAACTAGGGCTATATTGTGCCTTGCCCTTTTCCAGGATGCATCTCTCCTCTCCCTGCTTCTTGTCTGCTGTGAGGTAAGAACCTCTCCTGGCATCTGCTCTTTCCACTATGAGGCTCTGCCCTAGAATGTGGAGACAAGATCATGAAACCATGAGCCAAAATAAATCTTTCTTCCTATAGCTGCTTATATCAGGCATTCTGTCCCAGAGAAGTTAAAAGTTATGAGTACAGATTAAAAAAAAGAGGATTCAATAACATCCCATATGTAGTTAACAAAATAGAAATAGAAAACTAATACTTTAAATTGTGACAGAGAGTTTATTGCAAATTTTAACTCTCTATGTAAACAAATATGGTTAGCTTGGACTGGAAGGAATGTAAAAGATTGATTTTTTTTGACATTTAATGATTCAGAGCAATAAGCATATCTGACCTAAAAATAAATGAGAGCAAGAAAAATATTCATAAGTATTGTTGGTCCCTCCTGCTCCTCCTCTCTTAACTGCATGGCCTGCCTTGTGATTGAATGGGTGACCTGAGAGGGAAAGAGAGGCAGGAAAGACCAGGGGTAGGTGTGGAGACCTCAGGCTGCTGTGCACAGACTCTCCAGAGGCAGACTTCACTGAGCAGCAGGGTTAATTGGGAGGAACATAGGTTATCTAAACTTTTTGGGTGAATAGAGGTTGGGGGTAACTGCACATTTTGGTCCCAGCTAAGGTGTGTGTATGGGGTGCTGTGTTTGCATAAAAAGGAATTCCATGTGCTGCTGGACATGGCCTTATAAGGGGAAAAGAAGTTTCCCCTATAACCTGGCCACTGGACTGTGTGACCTCCTTTAGTGTAGTGAAGGTGTGGGCACAGGTCTACTGCACTGGGATATGCAGGCCCAGGGCAGATAGAGAGGAGTCCTACCCCTGATGGTCTCAGGATGAGATTTCCAGGGTTTGGACAGGCCTCCACCCCACGCTTGCTCCAGGCCTGTTCCACACAGCTCTGTCCCACACAGTTCCTCCAGCCCAAAAGTATAATGTATAAGAGTTAGAAAAATGACACACATAAAATGAAAAGAAAGATATTCTCTTAAGCCTTTGTGTACTTATGTCAATGAGCGTGCAAACATGCCTGTAACTATATTCATAAAGTAATCCTTAATCAACGAATGCTATGGAACAGCTTATGATTTTATTCTTTTGATTTTATAATGAATATCTTCAATGTTTGTATGTCCACATGTTTCTCCTTTTGATTTCTTCATTGTTTAATGTTGGTAATTACATCATAATTTGTACATGTCTACTTAGGATGAACATATGCATTTTTGCTTCTATTTTGTTTTATGATAAGGCCTGGATAATTATTTGTTCAATATATCTATAGAATAATGTGTCTAGACTAGAATTGTTGGACTATAAGACCTATGGATTTAAAATGTCAATAGATTTGCCAAAATAACATATAAAAAGTTTCTAATTTACAGCCAGATGCAAAGTAAATGTAACATAAGTGAATTAGATTTTGACAATTACTTGAATTTCTGGGAAGAAATCTTCAAAAAATAGACACTGAATTTTAATGACAGGTATTGCTTAAAGAGACAGAAAATATGCAATAGCTTGAGAGCAAATGGCAGCTGACTGTCCTCTATATCACGGAATCTCGTTTCCATGGCAGCTGACCATCTTCTATCTCATGGAATCTCGTTTCCATGGCAGCTGACCATCTTCTATCTCATGGAATTTAGTTTTCCTAAAAGAGACGCCCCCTCCACCACAGCACCAATCCCAAGAGATGTAGTAAGCAAAGAAATATTAAGCTGTTCATTTTGTTCTTCTGTTAAAAACAGGCCAGGAAATAAATTCTTATATATATTCTTACCTTTTACAAGCTAATACTAATGAGGAGCATTCTAGCCTTGATTCGAGCCACAATAAAATGCTGATTTGTACCAAGAAAGTAAGAGAAGTGAAGATGTGAAGTAGATCCTGCCTTGGATGAGCTTATGATCATAGATTGATTAAAAAAATCTAAAGTTATTTGAAACTGATCGACGTGTATTATAGTGATGTGTATATTCATTGAAAAAAACAATCACATTATTCAAATGATGAAAAGTAGTCAACAAAGATCATTATCTAGCTGTGATGCAAATGCCTTGATGCTTGCTGTTGCAGTTTACAGCAGAAATACAAGTCTCCTTTCTTCTTTTTCTGGTGACACAGAAAGGGTGACACACAAAGCAGGTCCTGCTCGACTCTGAAGTTAGGCTGGGGACAAGTGACTAGATTCTAGAAATGGAATGTAAGCAGAATATCATTAAAACAGTTCAAGACATGGGTCACAAAGCAACAGCAACAGCAACAGCAACCAAAACGGAAGGATGAACAGCATCTACCAAAGTCACACATGTAGCTATGGCCATGAACTAGCAACTTCATTGCCTAGTATATACCCAAGAGAAAGAAAAGCACATGCCTTCAGAATGGCAAACACAAGCACATGCAGATCTGGGGATGCAGCTCAGTTGATGGAGTCCTTGTGTGAAGTTTGGGTTCCATCAGCACAACATAAACTGCACATGGTGATGTATGCCTATAATCCCAGCACTCGGGAGACAGCGAGACAGCGGCAGGAGGGTCAGAAGCGTAAGGTCATTCTGAGTTACTCAGAGAGTCTGAGGGCAGCTTATGCTGCCTGAGTCTGTGTTAAAAACAAATAAAGAACATTCACTGCTGATTTAGTCATAAGCGCTCCACAGGTCCCAGGAGGTACAATCTGTTGTTGATACATATATTAAAAATGTACTCAGCAATAACAGTGAATAAACTGTAGCAACACATAGTAATATGCACTAAATTTTGAGTGAAGGGAGCCAGCCACACAAAATTTCAAGTTTTGCTTCTATTAATACAACATTTTAGGAAGAAGCAAAGAAGTTAGAATAGCAGTTTTGGGGGCAGGAGAGATGGCTCAGAGGTTAAGAGGACTGACTGCTCTTCCAGAGGTCCTGAGTTCCCAGCAACCACATGGTGGCTCGCAACCATCTATAACAGGATCTGATGCCTTCTGGTGTATCTGAAGACAGCTACTCATATACATTAAATAAATAAATAAATAAATAAATAAAATCTAAAAAATATTCTAATCTTAAAAAAAGAATAGCATGTTTTCTTTTTTTGTAGGCATATTTATTGAGAAGGGGCACACAAGAAATTTCTCTGTGGTTGAAAATATTTTCTTTTGTTAATCTGCCTGGAGTTTCAGGAGTGAGGGAAAAATTAAAGACTTGCCAGGCTTTGCTCTGAAGTTTTGTATATTTTACTATGTATGGTAACTGAAAATTATGCATACACACATTATACAAGCAAAAAGGAAGAGGAAAGAAAGAAGGAAGGAAAGAAAGGAAGAAGGAAAGAAACAAAATAAAAAAGAAAGAGAACACATTATAGCCCAATTAACACAGAAGCACTCCTTGCTTATTTTAAGCTTATTTTTTGGGAGCCTTAGGATGCCCGAGTTGTCTCAGCACAGCCCACACTTACTTTCTTGACTAGTACAGCAATTGTCACCTGCAAAGTACCCAGGCTGGAAACCTTTGACAGCACAGTGGGGGAGACCTTATCTCTCTCACAAGCGAAGCGACACACATCAAGCTTATAAATGGATGCCCAAACACAATGCCAATTTACACTGACAAACACAAACACACCAGCCTACCCAGTGTCTCGCCAGAGACAGCTTACACAAGAGGCCAGACCACAGTGGAAGTCCATTTGGTGCTCCTGTGCTCAGAGAAAGATGAGCCTGCTGAGTCAAGTGTTCAGTGACATCCATCCAGGAAGGCGTGTGGGTCCTTTTCTCATAGGGGAGAGAGTTTCGTTGGGGAGTCCAGAACACCTGGAGGCTCAGGGCAATCTCTCTAAAAGTGATTCAATTGTCGTGGTGGCCCCTCCGTTTTGATTCCAATCCTACGCTAACACTTTTAGAAATGTCCCTGTCTCTTTAGAGATGTTGATGGCCTCTGACTCATTCCTTCCACATACCTCCTCTTATCTAGTTTATACTCATTTGACATTTTTCTCTTCAAAGAATAACCATAAATCATCAAAATAATATAGATACTGGGTATGCTATAAAAGTATAACCAAATTCTGCCAGGGTGTGTGAGAGTGTTTTAGGCAACTCTTGAAGGTTTGTGAAGAATACCAGAGGCTGGAGAGAAAAACGAAACCTGCTCACATGGTAAAGTTTGGCAACATTGTTGCCTGTTAAAATATGGAAACTGGTTAAGGAAATTTCCCTGTAGAATGTTGAAAGTATCAACTGGTTTTTTGAACATATGTGCGATGAGAAAAGAAGCAATGAGGTACAAAGGATCTTCTCAAAATTTTTTTTAAGAATTTGAGGAGAACATCAAGAATTCTAGGACCTTGTAGTTTAAAACAAGGCCAAACAAGAAAATTGCTATTTTTCATTCCATGTGTCTTTAGATGGTGAAAGGTTCTAAACTAAGGTTTTCTTTAAGGAAAAGATCAAATCCTGATACAGTCATGTAGATTCTTTGTTAAGGCTGTGGGAGTTTGGAGATTTTTTTCCTTGTGTCCTTTTAAGTTGGACAAAAGTGCTACCAAGGATATAAAGTCATTTTTCACTTAACTCTCAGTCTAAGATAGGAAGTGTTTGTCTTAATGTTTCTTTGGGAAAATGTATATTTAATCTTTTAATTTTTTAAACAGTTTCTAATTAGGGCAGGCTGGCCTGGTCTTTATTATATAGCTGGGGGAGGATGATCTGCCCTGAGCTTCTGGTTCTCATATTCTCACCTCCTGAACATTGCCATTACAGGTGTGCACTACCATACCTGGTTTGTGTGATGTTGGGGATCAAACCCAAGGCCGAGAGCATGATAGGCTATCACTCTAGAAGGAGCCACAGCGTCTGCCTATATTAACATCCTAAGTTATGTATGAGAGAAGAGCAAAACGAAAAAAGTAGAAAACATTGCTTTATATAAGTTGATTGTGTATGTGTGTGTGTGTGTGTGTGTGTGTATGTGTGTGTGAGAAACCGTGTTGAACCAAATAGAGTGCTATTTGTAACTATTTTGAAAACATTGCTTACTTGCAACAAAGTATAGGTGAATACTATTATAGGAATAAAGAAGTACTAGGGTCTACTTAGGACCATGGTTTGTATCACGTTCGTGTCTGAATATATGTCTGTAATGGCTTCATATAGATCTGAACACATTCTGCACCACATCTTGAGGACACCCCCATTCTCTTCCACTGACCCCTGCCAAGGTAGACTATTGCAAGAGCAACCATTTCCAACTCGTGTCTTCAAGTCTTTGAATTCCACCAAAGCTGCTCCCTTTCGTCCGTTTAGTATGCATCTTCTCTGGGGAAACTCTGGTTCACCTTGCTGGTGAAGCCCAAGGCCTGAGTTGGCTCCTTCCTTCATTTTTTCCCTCATTCCCTTCCTTTCTTTGAAGAAGTAATGAAGGCCCAAGAGAGTGTCCAATTAAACACTGTCACAATTCGGCCCCAAATAACAAATGGTCCACGCAGCGGGAATGCTCACATACACCTTCCTTAAGCATAGCGCAGTGGGATGACGATCCTGTTTTGCAAACCAGTACGATGCTATACACCTTCTTACATGCTGTACATTAAAAATGTGAACTACTGCACACAGAACTGCCAAAGATTTTATTATTCTAAGCTAGAGACCCTGTCTGGGTCACTGGGTCTATTGCTGTGATTATGTACCATGACCAAGGCAACTAGTATAAGACAGAATTTAATTGAGGCTGGCTCACAGTTTCAGAGGTTTAGTCCATTATCATCATGGCAGGAAGCATGGCAGCATGCAGGCAGTTGCCGGGCAGTAACTGAGAACTACATCTTAGTCTGTAGGGAGAGGAACACACTGTGAGCTTGATATGGGCTTTTGAAACCTCCAAGTCCATCCCTTGGGACAAAGTTCCTCCGTCAAAGCCACACCTCTTAACCCTTCTAATCCTTTCAAATAGTGCCACTCTCCAGTGCCATTCAAACATAAGAGACTCTGGGGGCCATTCATATTTAAAGATCTCTATTTTGAGGACTTTCTAATGCAGTGGTCCTCAACCTGTGGTTCATGACCCCCTGTGGGGGGTTGAACTTCCTTTTCACAGGAGGTTGCCTAAGACCACTGGAAAACACATATATTTATATTATGATTTATTACAGTTTTGAAGTGGAGATGAAAATAATCTTGTGATTGGGGGTCGGCTAGACATGAGGAACTGTATTAAATGGTAGTAGCAGTAGGAAGGATGAGAACCACAGTTCTAATCACTGTTCTGGAGTCTCTACAACAGCAGTAGATATGAGAGCCCCTCTTTTCCTGTGATCCTGAGAGTGTGACTCAAACTGCCCCGTAGCTACCCACCTATCAGCACTATTACCTTTGGCATCAGTGACAATAATCCTGTTCTCAAATTTCTTTGAACACCAAGACTCCATTTGATGGTTAGTTAATAAAAAGAAATCGCCTCATTTTAATTACAATTTTAAAATATTTTTATCTATTGGTATACAATTCCTATACCACTTGGTACACACTGATTTTGTATAAACTATGCAAACTCTATGGGCTATTATATTCAGAAGTAACTTGTTACCAATCATACTATGGGGTGGTGTGTGTGTGTGTGTGTGTGTGTGTGTGTGTGTGTGATCCTGGGAATTAAATCTACGTCCTCCAGCATGTTAGGCAAGTGTTGAAGTACTGAGCCACATCCCAACTGCGACATGATATTTCTTAAAGTGCCATCAGTCACCAGCGGAGAAGCTTCCTCCTGCAGTAGATGGGAATGAGTACAGAGAGCCACAACTGACTGACATGTAGAAAGTGAGAGAGCTTGGAACACTCAGTCCCAATTGGGATGTTGTCAGCAAACACTTCCACTGAGGGCTCAGGGAGTTATGCAGAAGAGGATGCGGAACGATTGTAAGCCAGAGGAAGTAGAGGACACAAAGGAGTCAGTGCCTTCCAGCCGCAGCAGGATGATGTGGGTGCGAACCCACAGAGACTGTAGTAGTTCTGCACAGGACCTGCCTGCACCAGTGAAGCCAGATGGGGTCCTGGTGCTGAGAGGGGAACTGGATGCGAGAAAATCCTCATCCGTAACCCAGAAGCTTTCTCCAATTGACAACCGCTCACAAAGGAAAAAAAAAATAGTTTTCTCCAATGGATTCTCACTGGGTACACAAACCACACATAAGGGAGGCCCCAAGCACAGCAGAAGACAGCCAACATGAAACACACGTAATGGTCTTTTGGAGATGTTTTGTCTCACAAAACTTTGGGCATTTTGTTTTACCTTACTTATCTTTTGCTTATTTATTATGTTTTCCCATTTTATGTGTAATGGTGAGTGTGTGTGTGTGTGTGTGTGTGTGTGTGTGTCTGTGTTTTTGTGTGTTTTTTCTTTGCTTGTTTATTTTGTCTGTTTGATTTATTTTGAAAATTTACCTTTTTGTTTCCAGAGAGAGAGAGAGAGAGAAAGAGAGAGAGGGGGTGAGAGAGAAAGAGAGAGAGAGAGAGAGAGAGAGAGAGAGAGAGAGAGAGAGAGAGCGAGAGAGAGCATGGAGTTGGATGAATGGGGTAGTGGGGAAGATATTGGAGGACATGAAGGAGGGGAAACCACATTCAGAAGATGCCGTATGAAAAGCTATTTTCAATAAAAAGAAAATAAAGCACTGAGGATCACCATATGATGGTTTCTTATTTATATTTAATATTTTACTTCAAATAATCAAAGAAGGGAGGCTTGTGTACAATGCACTTTGTTTTAAACTTAAAACTTTTTTTAAAAACATTTTTCTTGCAGACCCCCAGGCTTTCAGGAATAGATTCTTGGTGTTAGTAAGGTAAGCTTGAGTTGTGATTCCTGTGATTGCCAGGACAAGCTTATGCTGTGTATTTCTGATCCACGTCCTTTCTGAGCTGGAGATTTTTATAAACATAGTGATTAGTTTGTTCCCATGTTTGTATTCTGTATTGCTCATGTTGAGTGGGGGATGTGTGACAAATGGAACAGCAGATCTTCAGGGAGAACTTGAACTTTGAACAGGATGTCATACAATTGGGGACTTTCAGTTGTCTCTCACGGGAAGTACATTCATCTATGGGAAGAATGAGGTGTCCAGATGTTTGAGTAGCCAGAGGCAACCATGGCTGATGCTATTAGTTTCTCTAGTATATGCTTCGATATTTTGTGCAGTGATATAACCATCAGCCGTTAGCTGCCATTCGCCCAAGCGGACAGCATGTCAGAGAAATGTTAGCTGACAGCTTTGCATAGGCTTACCTAAAAGTGCCTTTCTTTTCTTCTTTTCTTTTCTTTTCTTTTCTTTTCTTTTCTTTTCTTTTCTTTTCTTTTTTTTTTTTTCTTTTTGAAAAAGCCAAGGTCTCTTGATACAGTCCTAGACTGGTCTCAAATTCAATGTGTAGCTCAGGCTGGCCTTGAACTCCAGAACCTTCTGCTTAGCCTCCCAAGTGCCAGGGTTACAGATGTGTGCTGCCAGGCACAGCCTGAGAAGAAGTTTTCTTTCCCTCCCTCCCCTTTCTCTGGCCCTTTTGGCTAGTGTGTGGATGTCATGTTAGTGAAGTGGTCATTTTATAATCAGCACCGCAATCAAAGGTGACGGCTAGCAGGGTGTAGGAGATATATAATTTATTCAGCCAAACATCTTTCAGATAGTTCACGCCTGCCTTATCTGCTTGTTTTTCTAACTTCTAGAACACTAGTTTCTTGACAGCAGAGACACATCTTTTCCACATCTGTCTGTCCAGGGCTTTAAACAGGGCCTGGAAGATCGTATTAGTTTAGTAAATATTGTAGAAGGAACTGGATAAATATAAGAGATTGACCTAAAGGTAAAACATTTTTGTTTTAAAAAGTACAGAATTTACAAGTCCAAAGAAAGCAGGTTCTTATATGCAAGGGCTATATGGCAGGTGGTTTGTCATGCCAATCAATCGTAGGTCAAGCTCTCTAGCCAGGCAGGCGTTCTATTGCACTTGCACCGCAGCTGCCTCTGCTTTGTGTGTTGCTTGGGTGATGAACATTTGTCAAGGACTCAGTTGATAAGATTCCTCAGCCATTAGGGACTCGCCAGGTCTCTCTACTGTCTCTTTCCGTATAGCATGCACGTAAACACATCTAAATTAGTGTTTTCAAGGCTTGACAGGCACAACAAAGCTTAGGAGGTTGAGCAAGTAGCAAGAATGTTGATGGTTCTGTTGCAACCGCAGGTAGTGTTAGGCGAATCCATGGGACAAGGGACAACAGTGGTGCAAGTGCCTCCATCTCCCAGCAAAGGCATAGAATCCTTTTGTTCCACTACCTTCTGCTCTCTGTGGTCAGGCTTTGACAGGACGAGGGCAGAGTTATATAGCTCGACCCAGGCGGGATCCACCATCTCGCTCCTGGTTGTGCTTCTCTGAGTCGGGCTCGCACTCAGAGGGTGAAGGTGCTCGCTTCCTCAGCCGCCTCGGAGTCCGCCCACCCGCGGGAGCGCGCATGCGCTTCCCCTCCCCGCCTCCGTCGTGCGCGCCCCGCCCCCTCGCGCTGCCATACGCGGACCGGCCAACATCCGAGGACTCCGGCCTTGAGTAACTCGCTCCCGTGACCTTTTCGCGCCCCGCACGCCGAGGCCCGCGCGGCGCCTGCCCCGCCGTTGCGTGTCTGCCGCCCCCGCCGAGCCCCGCGTTCCCCTGACCACGCGCAGCTGCCCCTGCCGCTCGTCATGGCGGCCC
Source organism: Apodemus agrarius (assembly GCA_964023405.1). Classification (NCBI taxonomy): domain Eukaryota; kingdom Metazoa; phylum Chordata; class Mammalia; order Rodentia; family Muridae; genus Apodemus; species Apodemus agrarius. Next base: position 81,259,245 of record OZ030005.1, on the reverse strand, counting down.
TCAGCAAGTCCATCCCTCACAACTGCTACGAGATCGGCCACACTTGGCACCCCTCCTGCCGGGTCTCCTTCCTGCAGATCACTTGGGGCGCCCTGGAGGAGTCCCTCAGGATCTACGCACCCCTGTACCTGGTGAGCAGGGCTGGCGCGGGTGCAGGGCCTCCCGGGACGCATTGCTCCTAGGTCAGCTTTAGGGGTGGTGAGAGGCCTGGGGGGAGTCCTAGGCGGAAGGAGGGGGAGGGGACCCGAGGGTGAACTGTCACAGGACGCCTGTTGCTGGGATGGGGATGTGCTCCGGACTCTACGGTCAAGTGCCTTACACTTGACCGAGAACCTGGATCCAGGGACTCTGTGATGGAGAAGTGTTGGAGCGTTGTATTTATTTAGTTAATGCATGCACACAGTCTCTCCTCAGCCCCCTTTACCACCCTCCAGCCCCATTCTCATATGAAAAAGGGTATGCTGCATCCCCCAAGTCCCCTTAGTCACAGATTTTGTCCTTGTTTGAGATGACAGAGATGCCACTTGACGGTTTGATCTTTCGCAAGTGCCCAGAGTAGACTCCCGGTTTGAGATTTTGTGCGGTGATTTCAGAGTCATTGAAGGTGTTTTAGTGGCATCTTGCTGAGGTCATTTTCTTACACAGGTTTACAACCAGGGAAGCTCAGAGTATCTGGAAACCAGCCTGTAAACACAGAGAACTGATGAAGATATTTTCTCCTAAAGAGTGCCACTGTTTAGGAGACAATATCCACATCCTGGCATTAAAGATGGGCCATTTGGCAACTGAAGTTCATTTTCGTTTTCTCATCTGTTGAAATCTGTATGCTGAGAAGGTAGACATCATATTTTGTATGTTTCCTAAAAGGTCGTTCAATATGCAATGGATGATCCATTCTTATTTCTCATCAAAGTAGTAATTTGGGCTGATGACATCTTTGACAATATGATTATGTTTGTAACTTAATGAAGAAGTCTAATTAGTAATTATGGACAGAATGCAGGAAAAGACAGTGACTCCCTCAGAGGTTGCAGAAGCCAAGTTCCCTTTTTGTGGTGTAGACTGGTGCTTCCCCACTTTAATGTATTTTAAGGAAACCCCAGGGATCATGTTAGAATGGGATTTCTGATTCGGTAGGTCTTGGTGGGGGTAGAGAGTGCATTTCTGATAAACTCTAAAGTTGTGTAGATACTGGGGAATACCAGCTTTATAGTAAGGATCTAATTATTAGTAAGGCGTATTGGCCAGTGTAGACTTTTATCTGTACCTATATACCTACATCCCCTAAAAACTGCTGTTACTGGCTTTTCCACAGGAGTGTTGGCCAAAACCTTTGCTTCATCTTTGTTACTATGTTATTATTATTTTGGTGTTGCTGGGGTTCTAACCTGTTGTCTTGTACTTTCAAGACAAGAGTCCCGCTGTTGAACTCTGCCCCAGATTTCTGTAAACACTTATAAATACATTGGACTCTTGAACAGCTGTACAGGAAGACTCTTCCTAGGCTGGTGAACTTAGCTCAGTGGTAGACGCTTTGCTTGCCATGGGCAAGGTCCTGTGTTCTGAGTCCTTGTCCTGTTCTTCCACCTCCCACCCCTCACAAAGTAAAGCAAAACTGATCCAGGCGGCTTGCTCAAAAATTGCTCTTAACCTCCAGGATTAGGAGCTAGTTGGAGTATTTACAATGTAATTTCCTCTGAGATCTCATTCATTCATTCATTCATTCATTCATTCCATACATATTTGTGGCATGCCTGATTGTATTCTGTGTGAGGGGAATTTAGGGAAGCAGCAGGAGCAGATATGCTACTCTAACAAGAGAGGATTGGTGGGCGTCAAGAAAGGACTTGTTCTACTATTACATTTTCAACTAGATTAAATACTTCTTGAGAACAAATTTCCTATTTTATGTTGCTGCTTATCAGTGAATGTGAAATGATTAGTGAGAACTGACTTGTATTTTATTTTAAATGAAGTAGAGATTACAAAATTTTAGCTCATTTCAGGTACTAAGGCTAAGTGGTGCTTGATTTACGTGTGTGTGTGTGTGTGTGTGTGTGTGTGTGTGTAAATGTAAGATAAGTCCTGGGATGGCAAATATGCACTATCATGTATGGTTTATATAGTTCTTTGTCAAACTCAAAGGCTTATGCATACTAGGTACGCAGTCTACCAACTGAGCTATATCTATATCCCTAGCTCATAATGTGTCTTGAATATGTATTTTTTGGTCTTTCCTTTCTTCTCCAGTGGCACTTAGGAGTCTTTGCTGCCAGTTCTAGTTAGTGGAATTTCATTTTGACACTGAAAATAAGATTGGGCATTAATTCATGATGAAGATGTGTGGAGTGTGTATCAATAGAGGGGGATAATACTGTGACCTGAGGGAGAAATCCAAGAGTTTTGTAAATCAAAGAGCCTGCACATTGTATAAATCAAAAGGTTTGAATGTAGTTGGGAACTGTTAATTCCTATTGAACAGTCTGTGTTTTCTTTTTCACACATTTATCCTCTAGAGCTGTGACTCCGTCTGAACATTATCCTCATGTCATGCATAAGAAAACAAAAAATTAGAGAAATTAATCTTGCTTCCAGAGATTTTAGGGTAGTAAGAAAGAAGGCTAAGATTCTGGCGGGTACAGGGACACATACTGCATAAGGGTGCAGAAGCCCGCGTCGCTTACCAGCTGCCACAGTTCAGAGTTGATGTAGTTGCTTCACCTCATGGCTAAGAGAGTCAAACTCACCTGGACTCCCACCGGTGTGTGACTAGCAGCGTGAGTGAAGGAAAATCTGTTTCTATCCTGCTAGAAGACAATTTCCCTTGTTTTAGGGCTGTTGTTTGGACTTAGAGTGGGGTGGCAGTGTGTAGGAATAGCAGCTGACATAGTAAGCCCTTCATGTGGAGGATTTGCTATTCAAATGTGGCCTTATGATGCCCCCATCTCCTGTTAGAGCGAGCAGCCTTTCTTCAGAACCAGAACTATTGGGGCCCTGTGAATTAGTTCAGGTATGAGTGGGTAGACTGTAGAGGAGTCCAGGAGCGGGCCGGTATTTGGCATTTGCCAGAGAAGATGAAAGGGCAGTGTTAGAGGCATTCTTCTCACTGGAAGAGTAAACAGGACAGGAGGATGGAGATGCGGGGACAGCATGGGGACCTGCTGATGTTTGGAAGGGTGTAAGTCACGTGGAAACTGTTGTCTTCAGCGATAGAAATGCAGACATCTGAAGGGCAGGTGGTTGCCTGAAGACTTGGTGAGGCGTGCACTCTGGGGCTGCGGAACGGGCCTTCCGTCCTTTCTCATTGAGTTAACCTGATGGGGCCTGTGCTTTCCCCACAGGACTCTCTTGTTCTCTGCATTCGCCTTCATGCTTCTTTTCATCTTAGAATTTACCTTCCGCTTAAGATAGTTTTGAAATGTAGCCACACCATTTTTATTCTGATGAAGAGTTTATAATTCAAGTACAAAAGGAATATAAAATGCCAGTTATGATTCAGTGATTAATACAGCCCACTGCTTGATAAAGAAAAAGATACTTTTCAGAAAGTTATAGCGAATCAGTTCATAGAGTTCTAATCACACAAAGTAACCCCCCCTCCAGACCTTGATTAAGTTAAATCCTTTCACTTGGCAATCCTGGAGTCCTTTAAACCTTTAGCATTATCCACAAGTCTCCAAGAATGGCTGTTAATAAGAACTATTATTCCCTATGTAAACATATTGACACAAATGATCTTAGGAACTATGGAGTCCCTAAAGAGATACCGAACTTGAGAAGATGAGACTCAGCTTAGCTGTAAATGAAACTTGTGTCTGTGTCTGTATGTATGGGTGACTTCACATAGACACACTCAGTCTAAGTGATAATGACTCCTTAATTTTTTCCTTTCATCAAATCAAGCATGCATTTTATTGAAATAACCTGCCTCCAGAGAACTGTATTTTATTGTTTTTATTCCTCGTCTTTAATTTTTCTTTTTACTCATTTTTTTCTTTTTTGTTAACATTCACAGAAATGGGTTGAGTTTCTAGTGTCTTGGGAGTAGGGTTATGTTGTGCAAATGCTGGTTACTTGGTTTTCTCATTTCCTTTTGTAACCGTGGGCTACAGAGAAGGCTATATTTCTATATATATATCCTAAGTTCTTTTGATCAATGGTATAGTTTAGCTTTGCAATTTCTGTGTTCACTTTTTTTTTTGTTTTGTTTTGTTTTTTGTTTTTTTGAGACAGGGTTTCTCTGTGTAGCCCTAGCTGTCCTGGAACTCACTCTGTAGACCAGGCTGGCCTCGAATTCAGAAATCGGCCTGCCTCTGCCTCCTGAGTGCTGGGATTACAGGCGTTCGCCGCCACCACCGCCCGGCTCTCTGTGTTCATTTTTAGTTTCAATAATGTATGTAGAGAAGAATGGGTTACTCAAGTTGCCCAGTACTCTTGTATCAGGCCACAGTTGATTTTGGAGGCCTTTAATAGTAATGATGATGATATAATTTTTATTATCTTATTTATTAATATTTATTATTATTACTATTATATTATTATTAGAATGGGAATCCCAGCATCCAACATTCAATACATATGTCTTTACAATTTTATGCCTTGATGAATTTTTCACTTTATCAGTATGTAGTGGCCTTTGTTTCTTCTGATTAATGGTGGTTTGAAGACGAGTTTATCCAGTGTCAGAATTGCTACACCAGCTTGGTTTTGGTTTCCCTTCTCATCATACACTGATTCCTATCTTGACCCTCAGACTATGAGTGTTCTTTCCAAATGGGGAATGCTTTTCAGAGACAATGCATTACCTGACATGATATAGTTTTTAACCCTATCAACTGCTCTATATCTCTTTATTGGGGAGTTGAAATAATTTTATTTATAGTTATTATTGAAAGAGTTTTACTGACCCATATATTTTTGTTGGTTGCGTTTGTGATTGGCTGAATGATTTGTTTGTTTCTTTCTCATACTGGTATTGTGGGTTTGCTGTGTTATAGTAAAAGATATATGTATATATATATATATATATATATAAAATGGAACAAAGAAATTGATAAAAAGAACTTAGAATATATTTACAGAAATGTAGTCGTCTCTGCAGCCCACATAATAGCAAATTCCTTCCTGCTTTGATGAAATTTATCTCCATTTCCTTGTAGTAATAGTAGCTTTGTTGGTGGTTATTACTTTCAGGACTTGAGATACGTTGACCTATGCTTTCCTAGTTTTACAGTTGCTCATGGGGGATTTGCTGTTACTCTGATGAGCATGTGTTTGTGGGTGAGCTGGTGTTCCTCTCTTACAGCTCTAATGGCGTTTCTTTGTGCCTTTGCTTTGTGGTTATAATCTACTGTGGAGGGGTTCTTCTCTTGTCATGTGTATTTACGGTTCTGGTTGTGGTTTTGTTATGTATTGTTTCCTTAGATTTGGGAAGTGAGCCCTGGGGTACATTCTGTATGCTGTTAGCTTAGTCTCTTCCCTTTTTGGATTTTGAGGTTTGGTGTGTTGATTTTACCTCATAATTCTTACTCACTGTGGTCATTGCTGTGATCAGTGGTAATATATAGGTGCTCTGTTGAGTTTATTGGTGATGCTACCCATTGTATTTGAATTGATTTGAATTTTTCATTCCCCCAATTTATATATCCTTTAAAAAGTTTCAATTTCCCTTTCTATTTTGCTGCCTTTTCTTCCGTATTGCTGATTTTCCCAACCACTTTTCTGACTTTCTCGTCTCTGTCGCTTGCTTTCCTTTCTGAGTGCTCAATTGATTTCTCCAGTCTTTGGCCTTGCTTTCTCTTTGTGGTTCCTTTTCATTTTTACTATTAAACACTAGAGAATTTCATCTAGCCCTTTACTTTCTTCAGTATCTTTGAATGCAGCAGTTGAGAAGTTGTGGCCTTGTGGAGGAATACTGATGTCTCTGTTCTCAGCCTTGTTCTCTTGGATTATTTGTGTGTTTGTTGGTTTAGGCATCTCTTCTGTTTCATTTGGGGCTCTTCTTAGTGGACAGACTATTTCTGTGGGCTCAGTCCCCAGTGCTACTGAGAGTGGAGAAGACGTCTGTGCAGGCAGGTGTCCAGACACCTTCAACACTTTCCATGCGTCCGTCACTCCGCTGGAGCGTTAGGTGTCTCCAGTTCCACAGCAGTGAGTCACACAGCAGTTAGTCTGAACCAGACGTTGACAGGCTACCAGACCTCAGGTTCTGAGTTCTTATGTTCTGGGGTAACTCTCAGCTGAGGACATTTGCTTCAGGTTCTAAACATAAGGCTGATTTCCCCTAAGTGGTCAGTCCTGCACATGTCAGCTTTTGGGCTGGTCAGCATCCGTACCTCTTGTTTTCTGTACCTGTCTCCCCAGGCATTGTCTCACCCTAGAGCAGTGGTTCTCATCCTGTGGGTCATGACCCCTGGGGGGGTCACATGTCAGATATCCTGCATATTAGATATTTACATCATGATTCATAAAAGTAGCAAAATTACAGTTATGAAGTAGCAATAAAAAAATTGTATGGTTGGGGAGTCATTGCAGCATGAGGAACTGTATGAAAGCGTCACAGAGTTAGGAAGGTTGAGAACCACTGCCCTAGCGTATAGTAGTTAAATTCAGGATCTCACATTTGGGGTGGGTTCCTGTTCTCGGGACCCCAGGGTAACTCAGCTTTTTTTTCTTTCTCTATTAGTTTCTTTCTCTATTTATTCACTTTATAGCCTGATCCCAGCTCCCTCCCTCCTCTCCTCCCAGTCACACCCTTAAGCTCCCTCTCCCTACTTTCTCTCCCTTTTTCCTCAGAGAACGCCCCATGGTTACCCACCCACTCAGGTACATCATGTCACAGCAGGACTAAGGACATCCTCTCCCACTGAGGCCAGGCAGGGCAGCCCAGCTATAGGAAAGGATCCAGAGACAGACCACAGAATCAGACACAGCTCCCACTCCTGCCGTTAGGGAACCCACATGAAGAACAAGCTGCACATCTGCTACAAATGTGTGTGTGGGCACGAGGTCCAGTCTGTGCATGCTCTGGTTGGTGGTTCAGTCTCTGTGAGCCCCCAAGAGCCCAGGTTACTTTACTGTGTAGGTCTTCTTGTGGTGTTCTTGACCCCTCCTGCTTCCTCATTCCTGCCCCCAACTCTTCCATAAGAGTGCCCAGCTCTGTCTAATGTTTGGCTGTGGGTCTCTGCATCTGTTTTCATCTGCTGCTGCATGAAGCCTCTCAGAGGACAGTTATGCTAGGTTCCTGTCTGCAAGCATAGCAGAGTGTCACTAGTAGTGTCAGGGATTGGTTCTCTCCCATGGGATGTTTCAAGTTGGGGCAGTCACAGGTTGGCCATTCCCTCAATCTCTGTTCCATCTTTATTTCTGCATTTCTTGTAAGTTTTGTAGTGGGTTGGTGTACTAGCTGGTTTTGTGTGTTAACTTGACATGAGTTGGAGTTATCACAGAGAAAGGAGCCTCAGTTGAGGAAAAGCTTCCACGAGATCCAGCTGTAAGGCATTTTCTCAATTAGTGATCAAGGTGGGATGGCCCATTGTTGGTGGTGCCATCGCTGGGCTGGTGGTCCTGGATTCTACAAGAAAGCAAGCTGGGCTATCCAGGGGAAGCAAACCAATCAGCAGCGTTCCTCCATGGCCTCTGCCTCAGCTCCTGCCTCCACGTTCCAGCCCTGTGTGAGTTCTTGTCCTGACTTCCTTTGGTGATGAACAGCAGTGTGGAAGTATAAGATGAATAAACCCTTTCCTCCCCAACTTGCTTCTTGGTCATGATGTTTTGTGCAGGAATAGAAGCCCTGACTAAGGCAGTTGGTGTCACCTCCCTCCACTGGAAGTCTTGTCTGGCTGTAGGAGGTGGCCTCTTCAGGTTCCTGCTGCTAGGAGTCACAGATATGGTCATCCCGAAGACTCCCAGGAGTCTCCTCCAGTCCTAGAGCTGCCTCCCTCACCAGTTTCTGTTCTCTGTCCCAGCCCTCCCTTTCCCCACATCTAATCTCCACCCCATTCCTCTCCCATCCCATTCCCTCGCTCTATCTACTATAGATGTCTATTTTATTTCCCCTTCTGACTGAGTGAGATTCAAGAGTCCTTCCTTGGGCCCTCCTTGTTACTTAGTTTCTTTGGGTCTATGGATTGTAGCGTGGTTATCCTTTGATAAATCAAAGAGGATGACTTGGACTCGATGAATATAGATCTATTTGTTCTTCTACATGCAGACAGCCAATTAGAACAACTCCGTTTGTTGAAGATGCTTTCTTTTTTTCCTTTGTATGGTTTTTTGACTTCTTGGTCAAAAATCAAGTGCCGGTAAGTATGTGGATTTATTTATGGGTCTTCACTTCAATTCCATTGATCAGTCTGTCTGTTTTTATGCTAATACCATTTTTTTTTTATTACTTTCACTGTAGTACAGCTTGAAATTAGGGATGGTAATACCTCCAGAAGTTCTTTTATTCTACAGGATTGTTTTACTATCCTGGGTTTTTTGTTTTTCCATATGAAGTTGTGAATTGCTCTTCCAAGGTATATGAAAAAAATTGAGTTGGAAATTTGATGAGAATTGCATTGAATCTCTAGATTGCTTTTGGTAAGATGACCACTTTTACTATGTTAATCCATGAGCATGGGTGATCTTTCCATCTTCTGAGATCTTCTTCAGTTTCTTCCTTCAGAGACTTGATGTTCTTGTCATGCAGTTGCTTGTTTAGAGTTACACAGCGATACTTAATTTTGAACAATTGATTCCCTCCAAGATGGCAGCCAGCCACATGCCACTTAGCTAATGGTATGCCTGTTCACTTCTGACCTGTTCCTCTGCGGTGGCCCTGGTCTCACCAAACCTGGCTTTGCCGCTGGGCTGGATCCTGCAGTGTTCCCCCCCCCTTCCTTTCCCTCTGGATGGTGCTTCTGGGGACCTCCCGGCTGGACTCTATTCAGGTGCTTCCCTTCAGTCCACACCTTGCTTTTTCTCCATCCTCATCTATTGGGGATTTCTGAAGCTCCTTCTTTTCTTTTTGGAAGAGTCTGATTTTTTTCCCCTTTCTTTTTCTTATCCTGACACTTTTCCTTCACTGGGTCACACAGATGGAGCTTCTATTACCTCCCTTACCCAGAGTCTTACACAATTCTTTATAATAGTAATCTTTGTATTTTTACAATTCGTGAAAAGATTGATGATGCTCATTAAAGTTCACTTGTAATGTTTAGTATTCCTATGTGTTCTGTAATTTATGCTAACAACATATATAGAAATAGACTTTTAAAAATTAGATTTTAGGGCTGGAGGGAGCGGCTCAGCAGCTAACACCACCGATAGCCCTTGCAGAGGACTCAGTTGAGATTCCAGCATCCACATGTGTTTCACAGCCACTTGTCCTGCCAGCTCTGAGGGACCCAGAGCCGCCTCCTGGCCTTCCCAGGCACTGTGTTCATGTGTACCTCATCGTACACAGACATGCATACACCTAATTTAAAAATAAAAATTTATTTTTTGCTTTGGGTGTTAGCTATTACTTCACATATAAAAGAAACTGTGTTTCTCACTGCCTGCACCCACCAGAGTTCATTATAAAATGTAAGCCCCAGACAAAAATTAAGGACAGCATAGCTAGCGCCCCTGCTGGTGTGGTATTTTAAAATGCATACTTGCTCACTGGGAGTATGAATTCTGTGGTGTTCAATACTTAGGAACATTCCCTAAGAAGGAAAAGTTGTTCATTAACCTTTTAAAATTGTTCTTTTTAAAGCGGGTTCTTTCAGGACTACCTGACCAGTGTGCTAGATAGCTCATTGTTGAGTCAAAGTACATAATACTCTTTTGCACTTTGGGGAAGGAATAATGTGTTTTTGTTCTCTTTTAGATGTATAGGTCTTTCTTCAGAATATGAAATGTTTGTTCGGTATTTACTTGGACTGTAATATCCAACAAGTTTGTGGTTAAAATCTCATAAGCCTGTCTACATTCAAGTCATTATCTTTTGGCCTTTAGTAAATATTTAACCAAGAATTGGGATTCCTAGGGATAAAAACAATTTATCAAGCATCCAGTTACTTTGCAAAAGGTCCAAAAACCACCAGCTATGAAGTCAGCTCAGTGATATGGATTGAGGTTCTAAAGCCAGAGGTTTAGCATCATTTCTACAGCGAAGAAAGACCAGTTTGGGGGTAAATGTTTAGTAATAGGCTTTCTTTTACCCTGGTTGAGACAGGGGCTCTCTCTGTAACCCTGGCTGGCTTATAACTGTGTAATTAACACTGGATTTGAACCCACAGAAATCCACGTGCATCTGATATTAAAAGTGTGTGTTATCACAGTTTTTGTTCTTTAAAAACTTAAAAACAAAATCCTTGAAAGTCAGTAAATAATGCAAACTGCTAAAAACTATCTGTCTTGCTTATCTGACCCTAGGAGATCATGGAGACATACATTGACTCTTCTTGAGGTCTCATTTATATCCTGTAAGCGAAAGGCTTATTTTATTTTGTCTCTGGCTCCTCATTAGGTCCTTGATGCCTTTTCTTGCTTTGTTACTGTTCATTTGAAAATAGAGCGCCGTCTTTGATTTTTTTTTTTTTTTTAAATAATGAGCGCATTTATTGACGTTGCAGTTTGAGTTCCTTGACCTTGTTTTCCTGGGTGACTTGTTATTCTTTTTTCTGATCCATTGAGTGCAAAGTACGACTGCCAACAGATCACTTGTAGTTGAGAGTTGAGGCCTGCTATTGCAGTAAACGCTTGCTTTCTCAATCCAGCCTTTCCCTTATCAGCCACAGAGTGTAGGTGGCCCGAGTTCACCTTCAGCTGCTCCGTAGCTCAGGGGTGAATTAACATGTACTGGAGTCCATATTCTAGATGATAGTGTAGTATCCTTGCTTATGTTTTGGAGCTAGCAAATCCTCAAGAAAACATGTATTTATTTGATTAAAAGGAGCTTAGAAGGCCTTTAAATCCTGAATATTTTCTATGCTAACATTATTTTTTGTGTGGTCATTAGGAAATTCTCTTCAAGTGAGAATGGTCTACTTGGAAAAATTTATATTCTTCAAAAATAATGTATTTTGAAAATGAAAGTACATTTTGGTAGAGGGACCCTTCTGGTTACTAGTCCAGGGAAGCTAAGTTCACACTGGAAATCCATACAGTGACTTTGTGCTCAGCATGCTGTTTTACACCCAGCACTCCCTTTCAGTCATTACGGTGCAGATTGTTTGGAATAACCTGACCTTTTTTTGCTTTGCAAACCTGTACCCCAGAAACACTCCTGCACAGGAGAGAGTGAGTTATTCAGGACAGCGTGGATTTCTGCCTGTGTCCACGGCCTTACTTGCAGCCTGCAGAACAGAGTGTAATTCTTTGCCCAGTCTTCACTTCCTCTCAGGGTGCCTCTTATCCTGCCATTTTATTTGTAAAACATTATTTATGGGACAGGGTCCTGGTGTGAGCCTCAGTGAGTGTCTATGACTGCTGTGGGTATAGGGCTCTTTTCTATAATGATGTACATATTTCACATTCTTCCGGGGAGTGTCCTTTCTGTTAATGTTAATGACTCCATGACAATCACAGACAGCATGAGTCCAGGAGCTGAAGGTGTGGCTAATATCTTAGCAAAATGGTAAACCCTGGGACCTTCAGGATAGCCCTTAAGGCTATGGGAAAGAGATCTAAATTCTTGAGTTCAATATATATATTCAATACTATATATATATATAGTATTTAGATGGTATATACTTTCTCAAGTTTATATATTTGCATATGTATATACATATGTATATACTTTCTCAACTATCAAAATATAAGGATGCAATATGAGTTCTGAGGGTCTTCATGAATCTAAGGAACAAAGACAACTACACTATGAACTGACTTGTCAGAAAGATACAAAGGCAGGCAGATTCCTGAGTTCAGGGTCAGCCTAGGACACAGTGAGATTAGGCCCCAGTGTGGTAGAAATGGTGATTTCAGGGCAAGGTCTCACCCAACTAGTTTATCATTTGTGCTTAACAAAGGCAGACAGATCTCTGAACTCTTTTGCAATGTTAAGGAAAAAGTGTATGCTTGCTTCTCCTAAGAGCTGGTGTAAAGTGCTGGTTTGCTACCAAAGCCTGGCCTTATCTAGCCATCTCTGTAGGATATGAGCTAGTCAGAGAATTATTAGGATAAAAAGAGAGAACTGCTTGGAGAACAGATAGACACAGAGACAAATACACAGACAGACACACAGAGACACAGAGACACACATACAAGCAAGCAGGACACGGACAGAGAGATCTACAAAGAGAACGCAGAGCGTAGAGAAGCCGGCTGGAGAAGCTGTGTTAAGCAGAACGCAGGGGGTCAGCTTGGGTCCAAGATTTGACTTTGAGTTGTTCTTTTCGCTGCTCCCAGACACCCCTTCTCTTAACCTCTCTTCATGCTGCGGCCCTTGCAGCTTCTTTTAGTATTTCAGTCTCCTTCGCAACTGCACCCAGTTTGGTGCAACGTTTTCTGGTAATCTAGTGTATCATCTCTAAACTCAGTTCTCCACAAAGTCTCAGGCATGAGCAATCCCATTTCTTTTTTCTTTTTGCTGTGTAAAAAGTTTGGCATTTAGTAATTTCTGGTGGAATCTTCATTCCTATCTGAAACTTCATCTACACAATCATCACTCTTCCTGTAGCTCTCGGTTTATGGTTTGCTTTTTGTGCCCCGCGGAAGCACCTCCTTTTCTTGGCTTACAGCTTTCTGTGCTTGTTGTCACCTACACCTCCTAGTTACTTTCTCACATTTCCTCAGTGAACCAATTCCATCGTCCTACTCATGTTATCTAGGCATGCACACAGCTCCAACCCTACTTCAGGATGGCAGTTTTCTGTGCATCTCCATTGGAAAACACCCAGATAATCAGCTTAAAAATAGGCAGGTGTATTCTGTTTCTTGGGTTTGGGGGTTTCAGTGCCTGGCTTGCTTGACTCCGTCGATTCTGAGTCTCTAATTAGGCAGCAAATACATGATGGTGGGTGGTGTGTCAGAGGACTGATCTGATGACAGTAGGAAGCAGAGGAGATTGGAGGGGACTGTATCTTATGTTCCACTCAAAAGCATGCCTCAGTGGCCTAAGGCTTCTGGCTGGTTCTCATCTTTTGATGTTTCCATTGTCCCCAAATGTACCATAGGCTGGTGATTGAAGCTGTAACCTGGGACCTTTAAGACACAGTAGTAATGTTCAAGATGCACTTGCCATTTTCTTTAAAGCAGTTGTTCTCAATAGGGGGCTGTGTTATTTCCCAAGAGATATCTGGTGATGTCTGCAGATTGTTGTGGTTGTCAAAGCAAGGGCATGCTGTTGGTGTCATTAGGAAGGAGGGAACAGGGGCAGGGATCGGGGATAGTATCAATCTTACAATGCACAGGAAGGATGGCTCCTAAAATCAGACTGGGCCTATGTGTTAGTAGTGTAGAGTTGCTTCGAGATCTTGCTTTAAAGAAATCCTTATTTAAAAGTAATTGAGAATAGATACAACACAAAATGTTACTGTGAACTGTTTTATTTTTCCAAAGAAACTAATTTGTTTACATCTAGAAATGGAGTTATTTTCAAGAGTTGAATGACCAACCACTGGGCTAAAAGTGAATGCTAATTTACGGCTTGTTACTAATGAGTCTAATGCTGGGGTAGGCCCCTTTGAGAGCCAATTAGATTTGTCGTTGTCCATGGTCAAAGGCTGCAATGTCAGTGCTGGTACCCTATCTCTATGGAAAATATATGACACTCATCACATGGGGAAATCCTAAATGAATAACAAGGGAATATAAATGCGTAAAGTGAAGTGCACATTGCCTTATTGGGTGTGAAGTGCTGAGTGTGCCGTGGACAGGGACTGGAGGCCATGGGAGAGTGTGTGCCTAGTGCCTACCCCTTAGAGGCCACGGCTGTACTAAGACCTACTTAAAGGTCTGGAGGCAACTTTGCAATTGTGACCTGGCCTCCCGGTTTTGTGTCTCCTCTGTCTGCGCTGAGTGGTTTGGCTTGGTCCACACCAGCTCTTCAAGAGCTCACGCAGGCTGTCGCTGTACCTTGACACAAGCTTGTCAGTGTTCACAGAGGTGTTTGCTTATGTTTTAGATGCTTTAGTATTTTGTGCTTTAATATTTAGATGCTTTAATATTTAATATCTTAGGTCTGAGGTCCATCCCAGAGCACTTTTTGTGTGTAATATGTGAATTTTGTTAGTTTTATCCATATCTGTTCATATCTGATGTTTCCAGTATCACTTATTTTAAAAAAATACCATTTTTTTCCCAGAGGAAAAAAGAGCTTAAGTATTACTGCCAGGCCTCTCCTGCCACACCCTGCTCAGACTTCAGGGTCTGCTCCCCGGGAACCCTGCTGTAAGCTCTGGCTGGCAGCACACCGATGATAGAGTCCGGATTTCTTGAGCTTCATGTCAGGTTTTTCTTTCTTTAAACAGACTCTACAGTTTGCTTTTACCAATATTGTACAGATGTAAAATTTCCACACTTTACTGCTGTTAGTAGGCATTTAGATTGTTTGGGGTTGGCTGTGGGTGCTGGAGGATAGTCTTCTGTTGAAGAGAAAGCATGTGTTCTAAGCACATATGTAAGAGCGGAGCTATGGTTAGACGTGGTCCCTATTATCGACCAGCTCTGCACTGGAGCTGTACAACAGTTACAGTATTGTCAGCAGTGTGTGAGGTCTGTAATTGCGCCTCTTTCTCATCAGCTCTGTCTGGTCTTTCATTTTCATGATTTTGGTGTATGTGCTTCATTGGGTACTTCTTTGATAGAAGTGAGAATTGTTTATTTGTGAGTACACCTCTGAAAACAAATACTCCTTATTTCTTGGTAGATCTGGATTCACATACACATGAAAGAAATAATAGTGACTCCATGAGCTTCTTATCCTGTTTCTTTCCATGGCCTCCTCTTGCCAGACAGTGCTACAGTATGCAGTGAAAGTCCTGCCATTGATGTAGCCACCAGAACGCAAGAAAGGGGATGTCTCAGTTGCTCATAAACAGAGGCAACTGAGCCAGGTGTAGTGGCACACCTCTTCCAGCAAGAGTGCTGGAAAGAAACAGGGACCACGTCTAACATCAGCTTTTGCTTTCAGATGCACACAGACATGTTTAGTGGTTAGAAGTACTGGCTGCTCTTCAGGAAGACCTGGGTTCAATTCCTATCACATAATTGATGGCTCTCGGCCATCTGTAACTCCATTTCCCGGGGATCAGACTCCCTCTTCTGGCTTCCATGGGCACTGCACGCATGTGGTGCACAGAGTATGTGCAGACTAAACACCACAACGCTTAAAACAAAACAAAACAAAACAAAACAAAACAAAACAAAACAAAACAAAACAAAACAAAACAAAACAAAACAAGACCGGGAACAATTTTGTCAGGGCAGCCATCCTTGAGTTTGCTTTTTTATAGCTTTCACCTTCTTCACATCCTTGTCCCCTTAGTTTCTGTCATCCTGCCAGTGATTCTTTGTTTCTGCACTTTGTCATCAGAGCAGTGTTATACAAGTAAAGTGCAGGAGTGGGCCTTTGATTGGCCCCTTTCTCTTAGCCTAGGTCGTTTTATATTACTGTCTTGTGTCTTTTTTCCTTTTAACAATGTATGTTTTTAAAATTTCATATGTATTTTCTTGGTTAGGGTTACTCTTGAAACAACATGACCAAAGACAAGATGGGGAAGAAAAGGTTTATTTGGTTTACACTTCCATATCATAGTCTGTCATTGAAGGGAGTCAGGACAGGAGCTCAAACAGGGCAGGATCCTGGAGGCCAGAGCCGATGGCGGGCAGAGGGCATGGAGGGGTGCTGCTTACTGGCCTGCTCATCATGGCTTGCTCAGCCTGCTTTCTTATAGAACCCAGGACCACCACCCTAGGGATGGCGCCACCCTCCACGGGCTGGGCTCTCTCTGTCAATCACCAATTACAAAAATGCCCTACAGCCAGATCTTATGGGGGCATTTTCTCTATTGAAGTTATCTCCTTCCTTATAACTCTAGGTTGTGTCAAGGTGACACAAAACAAGTCAACCCACTTGTATACAGGGTGTCTTAGTTAAATTCCACTTTTCCATCCAGCTCCCCCTTTCCCCTACAACATGTACCCCCCTTCCCTGTGTTCTTCATGTAGTTTTTAAAAGAACCTAATAGCCCCACTTAGTTTTGCTTCTCTGCACATATGTGTGGGGTTATTTATACACTGGGTCCTGTACGTTGGGTCGTGGGTAACTTACAAATGGTCATATCCAACCTAAATACAATTAATCCTCCATTCTGTCAGCAGCATGAGCCCCTCAGCCGAGGGCAGGCCATTAGCCCCTTTCCTTCTCCCTGCTGGGCGTTGTAAAGCTCTTGATCTTGTGGAGGTCTTGTGCAGGCAAGCACTCATAGCTGCTGTGGGCTTGTGTGTGTGTGTGTGTGTGTGTGTGTGTGTACCGTGCTGTGTCCAGAGGCCAGCCTCTCCGAGCGCTCTTCTCCACCTTCTGGCTCTTGTTCATTCCACGCCCTCTTGCATGGTATTTCTGTGGGCCAGAGGGGCTTGCACTCTGCGGCTGCTCAGCAGCACTGACTGTGTTCACAGTTGTGTTCTCCCCACACTTAGAGCAGTTCCTGAGCTCTGCATTAACTGGAACCTCTGCAGTAAGAAGCTTCTCTGACCAAGATGGAGAGCAGTGGGTTTTTTGTTTTTTGTTTTTTGTGCCTTTAAAAAAATTATTTCTTGCCGGGCGGTGGTGGCGCACACCTTTAATCCCAGCACTTGGGAGGCAGAGGCAGGCGGATTTCTGAGTTAGAGGCCAGCCTGGTCTATAGAGTGAGTTCCAGGACAGCCAGGGCTAAACAGAGAAACCCTGTCTCGAAAAAAACCAAAAAAAAAAAAAATTATTTCTTAATAGTTATTCCATAGACATGTCTCAGTTTGTTAAACCACTCACCAGTTGAAGAACATCTGGTTTATAATTTGATAATTATGAGCAAAGCTGTAGTCAAGCATCATGTTAGCCTGAATTTTCATTTCTTAGAGATAGATACACACCGGAATAGCAGTTATTGTTCGAATGGCAATGGCTTGATTAGTTTCTCAACACACTGTCCTGTAGGACATCTTAATCGTACCCTCTCGACTGGTGACAAGTGAGTGCCTGGGCTGTCTGAGGGGGGGAGGGAGTGAGGGAGGGAGGGAGTGAGGACAGGCGCTCTTGGTGCATATGCATGTGGAGTTTCGGGTCAGTGTCAGGAGGCTTCCTGTCACCTCTCCACCTTACTTCTTTGAGACAGTGCCTCTGATTGAACACAAAGCTCCATTTCCGTTTGACTGGCTGGTGAGGCTCGGGTTACAGATGCACAGTGCTGGTGCTTGGTGCTTTTTAAAAAGCCTGGATGCTGGATCTGAACTCATGGCCTTGTGCTCGCACAGAGAGCACTTTGGGCCATCTCCCCAGCCCTGACGTTGGTGTTCATTTTAGCCATTCTAATGCTTGTATAGTGATAGCTCATTGTAATTTTAATTAACATTTTCCTACTCCTTTATTTGGTATTTATATATTCTATTAGAAAATATCTCTTCCTATCTTTATTTTAATTGGATTGTGTTTTACTGTTGCCTTTTAAGATTTATACACACATATACACACACATATTAATTAGATACAGACTTTCGGTTTTCTCTTATTCAGTAGCATATCTGTTGTTTTCCTGATAGGTCTTTTACTAAGAAATGAAGTCCAATTTATCAAACATTCCTTTGACTGTTAGTGTCAAGTCTAAAAACTCTTTGCATTGCCCCACTGTCTTAAAATTTCCCTACTCTCCTCCAAAAGTTTTGTAGTTCTCTGTTATATAATGTCTGCGATCCATTTTGAATTACTTTTTTGTACAAAATGTGAAACCTAGCTTAATATTCCTTTTCTCTCTTCCTAACTTGTGGATGGCCCTTGCTAAAGTGTAGATGGCACTGTCTGGTTTCTCCTCTCTGTGGAATTGTTTTGGTGCCTTTATCAAAAATTAGATGTATTTGGACGGACATCTTGGTTCTGTATTTTGTTCTCTTCATGTGTTTGCATTGTCAGTATTGCACAATTGACCTGGGGGCTAGCTTTTCTGCATTTTTAAAATTTTTATTTATAGCAATTCTACTTCCTTTGCTTTCTGTGTAAGCTACAGAAGTCTATGTTTACAGATGTCTCTGTTGAAGTGTGTAAAGAGTTGTGTTGGATCTGCGTTTCCCACTATATGCAGTGGGCATGTAATTCATGAACATGGCTTGAACAGTAGCTTGGATTGTGACTGTCCACAGAGGCCCATGTGCTGCAGACTTACGTCCCTGACTGTAGTGCTCCTGGGAGACAGAGGCCGGCTTAATGGTGGGCCACATGGAAGGAAGTCAGGCCATTGGGGGCCGTTGGGGGCATTGACGGGGATATTGGGACCTTCGCCCATTTTGCTTCCCTCCCTCCCTTTTTGGCTGCCACGTGTTCCTGCTCTGATTGCCTTACCCCACACAAAGGCCACAGAGCGGGCTCTTGGGCAGGGAGAGACCTGTGGAACTAGGAGCTCCACACTCTTTTCTTCTAGGAAGCTGTGTCCCACAGCTGCCTTGTCTTAGTGCCCAGAGGCTGACTAATAGCTTGTCTCTCGTTTCTCTACCCGCATTGAGGAGTTTCATTCATTCCTGTGTTTATTAGCAGCACCTTCTCTCTTGGGTGTAGGATTTTACCACACTGCTCTCTGTATTATGGTTTGTTTCTTACCTCTGCCCTCATTAAGACTGTCATATGCCTTAAAGACAGGATTGGGCTTCCTTTTTCATTATTTCTTCGTATGGATAGCAGTGGAGTTGAAATAGGAGAGATGGTCAGTTTCAGAGGCCTTGTGGGTGAAATAAGACCTTATCAGAGGTCCCTGGCCTTGCTGGCCTCCAGCTTCAGGAATTGTTATTTCTAGAAAGATAGGGGATGAATGGAGAGGCTGTGAGCATCCCTGTGTCTCCCCAGTGCCTGCCTCTCTTCCACCTCCCACTAATTCCCTAATCCTGCTGTTCTAACCTTTGTTCCTCTGCACTGTTTCCTAAGGTGGACAGTGAGTTCCTCTCACCTGTGAGGATTCTGTAATCTGTTCAGCCCCTCTCCCTCCTCCCTGAACCTTAGGTCAGCCTGTGCTACACTCACGCCAGTGACTCCACGGCCCTGTGCTTTCAAGTGCTCACATGGACTCACCTTCTGTACGTCAGTCCCTATCATGAACATATTATGATTATCTTTTCCTTTATCCCCTGTACCATTACTAGTGCACCCGCTGAGTAGATTCATATCTTTATTTTTATATCATCTCACTATGTCAGGGTTTTGGTGGTTTTAATTTAATCTAGAAATCATCCCTTTAAATTCAAGGCTTATCAAAACCAAGCCAAACAGGTTTTTAAACAAAACCAAATCAAACAAACAAAGAGATAAACCCATAGGTTTTCAATTTAAAACATAGATGTTAATATTTAAAATTACTCTTATTATTAAATGTCTGTGGCATTTGGGACCGTCTCATGTCACCCCTGGAGCATACCTTGTAGAAGTAGGTGCTCTCTCTCTCACTTGGGTTCTGGGATGGAACGCAGAGCACCGTCATCCTTGGAGCCAGCCAGCGCGCGGCTGGCATTCACCTTTTCCCAGGGCTCTAGACTCCAGAGGTCCCCCCTCCCCCTCCCTCAGAGCTGCGTCTGAATCTGAACCATTGCTCAGCCTTGTGTCAGACCCTGAGCTTCCCTGATGCTAGGCTGGGCTGGCAAGGGTTAATGGCGCTTTCTTGTAGCATGGGATTTTATTTGGGTTGCAATTTACCTTTTCTTTTTGAAAGTAAATTTTTCATTTGAAAACTGCCTTTAAGGCTTTGCATGTACCTACCTTGGGGCTGATTTATCTTATGATCCATGTAATTATTTTTGTGATTATTTTTATAATTTTATTTTTATTATACATACCTACCTTGAAGCTCACTTGTCATGTGCCCATAAGATGGTGGTGGTGGTGGTGGTGATGATGATGGTGGTGGTGATGATGATGGTCTTGGAGCTAACTCTATCATGTGACCCATGTTGTCACTATTTTTTGGCTTAAGTGAATGCAAGCATCTTTTGTTCTAAAACTTTGTACAGAGGAGATAGGCAAATGGCATAGGTTTTTACTTTAGTCTTTAACATATGCTTTATTTAGTAGCTTCCATATAAGAGTGAATGTAAGCGGAGATAGTTGGTTGGTTTAAGTAACAAGGCCTTCTTTGCAGATTGCAGCTGTTCTCCGGAAGCGGAAGCTGGAGTATTACCTGTACAAGCTGCTTCCTGAGATCCTCCAGTCCGCCTCCTTCCTGACCGCTAATGGGGCCTTGTATATTACTTTCTTCTGCGTTTTAAGGTTGGTACTCATAGTCACCAAGACATGTTAAAGAATTTACTTTGTTGAAATGGAAACTGTCTTAGTTACTGTTCTGTTGATGTGAAGAAACCCCCTGATTGGGGCAACTTACAAAGGAAGTCATTTTAAGAAGCCCCTGGGCTTGCATGCAGCGTCAGCGCCAGTGTGTCCTCGAACATGGCGGCAGCAAGCATGGTGCTGGGACGGTAGCCAAAGCACATATCCTTAACCTGATCCACAAGGTGTCGGGGAGAGGGTGAGAAAGAGGGAGGAGGGAGAGCAGGAGGGAGAACAGGAGGGAGAGTGGGAGAGTGGGAGAGAGGGAGAGGGGGACGGGGGACAGGGCACTGTAGGCTTTCCTGTGGGCTTTTTAAACCTCAGAGCCCACCCCAGTGGCACCGTCCTCCTCTAAGACCACTCCTCCTAGCTTTTCCTAAACATTCCTCCAACCAGGAACCAAACATTAAAACATGTGCACCCTACAGTTTATCATTCAAACCCTACCGAAAGAAAGATCTATTGGCATAATTGTTATTCAGGTTAGTTACTCTTTCTTTCCATGGTAATCTGTGAAGTGACAAGAAAATTTGTAAAGTCAGGAGCCTGAGTTCTTGGCCTTATGATGTAAATTTCAAATTATTAGCATGATTATGCAAAAAAAATACTCCAATATATCACTCATTTTCTAAAGCCTACTGTAGTTTTGAAATTGTTGGTCATGATTTCTGATCAGAAGCAGAATTCAGTAATTCTGGCCGAATATTCAAGGCAGCGTCACGTAAGGTTGGGCCCAGAGCAGACACACGGCTGGCTGGACATCCTAAATATGCCCCTGGTGTCACCTCCTCCTGGGCAGTGCTCTCCTTGCCTGTGCTGCCTGCTGTGGGCACTGACTGCTGGACGCTCAGTCCTTTGAGGGCTGCTCTCAGCAGCTCCTCCCTGCTGTTGGAAGCACACGTTTGTATCTGTCGAGTTAGAAGCCATTTCATCTTATCCTCATCCTTGTGTTGTCTATGGTCAGTTTGTAGATTTTCATTAGAATTAAGCATATAATTTCCAAACTGTCTCATATATTTTTTTTCCTTGGAGCATGAGTATTTATAAACGGCCCATAATGGAGGCAGGAACCAGCAAGGTTTCATGCTACGAAGAAGATTGCTTCTTTAAGATGACTTGGGCATCTGTGTAAGGAGCTTGAGCCTGTGAACTCAGCGGTGGCGCGAGTGCCCTGGAGGCTCTATTGCAGCATACTCCTCTGTGCACTGTCTGCTCAAACAGTGGAAGTGGAGTATACGTGTTCAGCAGAGAGAGGCTGTTGGTGTCCTCTCCGGAGCTGTCTTCCTAAGACCCCTTCGCTCAGAGCGTATATTCAAGAACTTGGTAGATCCTGTAAGGAAAACTTACCTATATACTATTTAGGCAAAGGGATTTTAATATCTCATAAATGCTTAAATCGAGTGTTCATGGCAGTTTAATAAGCCAAAACTTAGATTAAAAAGATAATTTTTCAGATTCTTGGTACTGTCTTGTCCCAAAAGATTATTTCTCAGATTTTTGTCCCTGAGGCAGGGTGTGGTAGTGCATGGCTTTAATAGCAGTGCTCAAGTAGTTGAGGACTTTGAGGCTGCCTGATCTATGTGAGTGAGTTCCAGGTCAGCCAGAACTACAAAGTAAGATCTCCCTTCTCAAAAACATATACTGCATGTCTCTAAATTTATTTGGACACAAAAGCAGTTAAGCCATTTTTGATATTTTCAGTATCCCTACTTTCAAGTAACAAATGGTAGTAGATAAGAAATAGTTTCCACATAAAGCTAAAAAATATGAACTATTAGCAAGTGCTGGAAGGAATCATGAGGACGGTAGAGCATAGATGGGCTCCTTTTTAACAGACCTCTTCTCTTGTGAGTCAGGTGGGTGGCACACGCTGCACTCAGAGGAGGCAGAGGACTCCTTGGCAGAGGCTGGCGAAGGGATGGAATGGAATACACAGAGAAACTGTCAAAAAACCAAAACAATTCCAAGCCAAACAGCATCCCAGAAATACTGTATCAAAAAGAACACAGGCAATGCTTGGAGAAACTGCTGCCTTTTCTGAAATTTACTGTTAAGTCCTGCCTACTTCTGGCAGAGAGACAGTGAGTCTGGTTTGGGACCTGGTGTGTTTGGGGTACTATGGGATATTTGGATAGAGGGCTAATGGAGAAGAGAAAGTTCTGTTTGTGAGTGCTAAAATGACCAACTAGAAATTTCATACAAAAATCACAAATCTGAATTTCAGGAGGATCCTTGGGAAGTTCTACTCATGGACCCCGGGCTTTGGCGCTGCTCTGCCAGCCTCGTACGTGGCCATTCTGATTGAGAGGAAAAGCAGGTGAGCAGGCACACCTAGGTGTTTAATGGAGCACGAGCTCCCGGGAGTTGGCACACCTACGTGTTTAATAGTGCGCGCCCGTGAGAGGCTTATTCTTGCTTATTACTTATCATTGCCCAAGGATGAAAAAATCTGTCCTACATATTTTTCCCATTTTGCAGCTATTTGATTGAAAATTAATTTTATATGAACACTATGCTTATTGTCTATAACAAATATATTATAAATATACAATACAAAAATAAATAAATATAAATATAAATATATTAGACTAGAAATGCCAACTTCTTTTTACTAAAGTAATAGAAGGTTCTGTGCTAACAGCCTAATTAAAGCACTGGAATATGCAAAGCCTGTTTCCTTGTCTTACCTAAGAGAGTTAATAATACCTTTGTTTTGCTGTCCGTCCAGGTCTGTTCTCTGCTGCAGGGTCACTGACTAACCTGTCATACCAGTTGTGTTGTATAAGGAATCTTCTGGACAGGTTTTCTTTTTTTTTTCTTTTTTTCTTTTTTCTTTTGGCTAGTCACATGAAATTTTCCATGTGAACTCATACCGTAGAACCTTACATAAGTGGTTCAGTCAGAGGACAGTCAACGTTGAAGCTTTTCATGAGAGTATATTTGTCATTGCCTGGATTGCTAAGCTCAGAGACCTGGTAGATGTTGTAATGTCTGAAAAGTCAAAACCTGTTTTATTCCGCCTCAAAGGACAGCATAGTATAGGGTTCAGGTGGACTCTAGAGCTGGCCTGTGCCTCAATAGTCTGGCTCCACCGTTAACTGTGTCACCTGCTTGTCTCGTTCTTCACCTGAAAAATGAAAGCAGTGACAGTCTTTCATACTTTCAATAATTTAGTTAATTTTTGGAAAAAATTTTTGGAACAACACAGTTGTCTATATGGTAAGTATTACTTTTTTGTTTTGTTTTGTTTTTTTGCCTGTAAGAAATGAGAGACTTATTCTGCTGTTGGCATCTCGAATCAGTTTTAAAAATGTGAATATTGCTTTTGAAAGCATATCAACAGATACGTGAAACTTTAAGTCTGTTTGTTTTTGTTTTTCCTTTTGGGTGGGAGATTACTTCCTAGAGCATGGGTAGCTCATCAGCGGCTGCAGGACTGAAAAAACGACCGCCCTTTCTCCATAAGCGTTCTTTAATCAGCGTGCCGCTGCTGACTGTTAGACCCCACGCAGGGGCAGCTTTGCAGTTATGTGCCCATTTCAGCAGGGCACGTGGCACAGATTCCCACATAACCACCAGAGTCAGCAGTTTGCAGTTCACAATTCCACTTTGTTTGCATGTGAGTGCACATGTGTACATAGTGGCTGTGTGTGCTTATCATGTGAAAGCATGTTATAGACATTAGTACCCTTTATCTGAAACTTTATCAAGACAATTCCCTGTGTAATCACAAACGCTTCCACATATAAGAAAACTAACATCTCTTTCTTGCTTTTGTGTGTAAGCATTATTGTTTGAAGTTGTGTTTATTCTAATGTTAAAGTTGTGTTGCTTTTAATATTTAAGCCTTTGGATATCCTCACCACTGCTATAAACATTCTATAGATTATAATTATAATAAATTAATTAATGTTGTTTTCTGGAAATTCCTTCATCATAGGCTGTGTTACTTTTTTGATACGGAATTATTTTGCAGTTAGTCTAAAATAATAAAAGAGCCTATTGCTGTTAACAGTCTTTGATTGCATCCTTACCCAAGATTGTTGTTTGCAGGGTTTCCTTTGTTTATAACCAATTAAGGTTTTCACTATACCTTAATTTATACACTGCAAGGTGGCTGGATATAAAAATAACTCAAACAAATCAGTAGCCTTTCTTTATACAAATGCTAAATGGACTGAGAAAGGGAGACAATACCCTTCACAATAGCCACAAATAATATTCAAGATCTTGGTGTAACTCTTACCAAGCTAGTGAAGTTCTGTATGTGTGACAAGAGTTTCAAATCCCTGAGAAAAGAAATTGAAAAAGACTTCAGAAGATGGAAAGCTCTTCTATGTTCATAGATTGTCAGGATTAATATAGTAAAAATGGCCGTCTTCCTAAAAGTAATCTACAGATTCAGTGCAATTCCCATCAAAACTCCAACACCATTCTTCACAGACATGGAAAGAACAATTCTCAACTTCATATGGAATAACAAAAAACCCAGGATAGCTAAAACTATTCTCAACAGTAAAAGAACTTCTGACCTCAAGCTATACTGCAGAGCAATAGTGATAAAAAATCACATGGTATTGGTACAGAAACAGCCAGGTTGATCAGTGGAATAGAATTGAAGACCCAGAAATAAACCCACATACTTATGGACACTTGATCTGTGTCAAAGAAGCCAAAAACATATAGTGGAAAAAAGAAAGCATTTTCAATAAATGGTGCTGGTCTTACTGGAGGTCTGTATATAGAAGAATGAAAATAGATCCATATTTATCACCGTGCACAAAGCTCAAGCCCAAGTGGATCAAGGACCTCAATGTAAAGTCAGATACACTAAATCTAAAAGAGAATGAAGGAAAGAGCCTTGAACTCATTGGCACAGGAATAGAACACTAATGGCTCAGGCTCTAAGATCAATAATTGATAAATGGGACCTCATTACACTGAAAAGCTTCTCTGTGCGAAAAAAATCTTTACTAATTCTACATCCAATAGAGGGCTAATATCCAAAATATATAAAAAGAACTGAAGAAGTTAACCTCCAGAAAACCAAATAGTGCCATTAAAAAATGGAGTACAGGGCTGGTGAGATGGCTCATTGTTTGAGAGCACCGATTGCTCTTCCAGAGGTCCTGAGTTCAATTCCCAGCAACCACATGGTGGCTCACAACCATCTGTAATGGGATCCAATGCCCTCTTCTGGTGTGTCTGACGACAGCTACAGTGTACTCATCTAAATAAAATAAATATATTAAAAAAAATCTAAAACAAAAAAAAAAGAGACTAGGAACTTTTAATTAAAAAAAAAAAAAGGAGTACAGTAAACATATTCACAACAGAATAATCTGGAATGGCCTAGAAGCATTTTAAGAAATATTCAAAGACCTTAGTCATCAGAGAAATACAAATCAAAATGACCCTGAGATTCCACCTCACACCAATCAGAACGACCAAGATAAAAAACTCAGGTGACAGCACATGCTGGTGAGGACGTGGAGAAAGAGGAACACTCCTCCATTGTTGGTGAGACTGCAAGCTGGTACAACCACTCTGGAAATCAATCTGGTGGTTCTCCAGAAATTTGGAAATAATTCTACCTGAAGACCCAGCTATACCACTCCTGGGAATATAACTCAAAGGATGCTCCGCCATCCCACAAGCACACAGGCTCCACTGTGTTCACAGCAGCCTTCTGTGTAATAGCCAGAAGCCGGGAACAACCCAGGTGCAACCTCATGAATTTGTTCAACCGTCACCACAGTCAATTCCAAGAATTTTATTTTCACCTGCAGTGAAGCCCCTTTAATAAGTCATAGCCATTCCCCAACTGACCCAGCCCTAGCCAATCACCAATCGATTTCATGGCTGCATTTTTCCTCCAAGTGTTTCATGTTAGTGGGATCACACATGATCCGGCCGCTGGCGAGTGATGCTGTTCTCAGCTGATAGGAGTCAGGCTCTCCCGTGCGTCTCTGCTTCACTGTGCATTGCTCTCAGAGCACCCATGCTCTGGAGCTCCAGACCGTTAGGCCTCCAATTGTGAAGGATGCTGCCCTGTCTGTGTACACTGCCCTATGGACGTGGAATGTTTGCACTTCCCGGGGGAATGAGCCTAGCTGTAAAACTGTTGGCTTGCCCTGGCAACCATGTTTACCCTTTTGAGGAACTGTTGTTCATTTAAGTGGCTATTTGGTTTCTAGTCACTCCACCTGAATGGGGAGGGTCTTCTGCAGAGTGGAAGGTGGTGTCTCGGTGTGATCTTGATTTGTATTCCTCAAATGGCTAGTGATACCAGACATCTTTTAATTAATATCTTCTATAAAGACATGGCATTTTCTTATTGTATTATTTACATTTTAGCTCTTGAGCATGACTATTTGTAGAGACTCTGGATGCATGTCTCTTGTGTCTGGAATTTGCAGATATTCTACCATGTTTTGTGCATTCGCCTTACCACTTTCTTGGTCATGTCTTTCAGAATACAAAAGTATTTTGATTAAAGCCAATTTGTCTTGTCATTTCTTGTCTGGTTTTTCTTCCCTCCTTTGCTTCCTCCCTCTTTCTTACCTACCTCTATCTATAATCTATCTATAATCTATCTGTGTGTCAGTGTGTATGTACAATTCTGTGTATGCAACTTTAAAACTGAGGAAAGTAAATATAATTTTTATATCTTTATAAGTTACCTTTCTTTGAGTTCTGTTTTAAAGAAATTGGTTCAGTGGTTACCTAAAATTAGTCACTCATTTGTCTGTACAAAGTATATTTTACATGTTATCAGTTTATAGTTAAGGTTGTACTACATATCAAGATCCCTAATAGCTTATTATTAATTTGTAAAACTTAAGTAAAACATATTTCAACATCATTGATTTAGTACTAAAATGAAGTGTCATTATTATGGGAGGAAGACAGACTTGTAACTGTAGTTTTAGTTCACAGAGAAATACCGGAGTTCAGGTGGAAGCAGCTAGTAGACAGCCAGACATGTGATTCGATTTAGGGGGAGGAGGTGGTGAGATGAAATTGGAAGTTTTCCTCTACACTGCCATAGAAATTCCCAGGAAAGAGGCTGTCTGGGGTTGAATCCTCGGAAGAGAGTGTCTTATTTTCAGCAACTGTCAGAATATCGTTGAAAGAGTGAGATCAACAGGGAGATAGGTTAGGCAGGAATAGTACTTGGGTATTTTATTTATTGTTGTTTGTTTTGTTTTTTTGAAGTATTAATATTTGTAGTCTCGGTTTTTAAATTTGGAAACATTCATTGACAATGTTTGTCTGATGATGGACTCACGTGCTGCTCAGCTGTGTGATCGCTTTAGTTTCTATGAGATGCAAATATAGAAGTGGATTTTTCTGCATTTCTCTATACATAGTAGATACCTGTGAATGTGTCTTATGTTCTCCCGTGCCCTCCCTTCTTTCTTCTCCCTGGTTCTTACCCATTTTGCTCTGACATCACAGCCATCCACCAGTCCTCCCAGACTGAAGGGCTCTTTGCCCTCCTACCAAGGGAAAGAGGGACACCGAGGTGAGTGCTAATCACATCCCTGAGAGCTTCTGAGAGAGTTTTGAAGTTGTTTCCAAGGCTGCTTTAAAAACCTGTGCCACAAAGAATGGGGTTCATCTTAGCTCAGCTGGAAGCCTGGTAATATCTTGCTTCCCCAGGAGGGCTGCTAAGAAGGAGCCTTTCTTCCCTGACTAGGAAGTGCCTCTCCATCCAGAAAGAAGTTGTTCTGATTGATTTTTTTTTTTCAGAACTGCTGTGGAATTTGCTTTGATATTTAGTTTTACATTGGATAAGTTAATACAGTATGCTTAAAGATGGATTAAATGAAAACTACAGTTTCATTTTAATTACACCTTTTGAGTTATTAAGCAGTAAAATAGTTAAGAAACATCTAAGCAGACAGAGCAAAGATAAAAAGGATGTAATAAGCAAATCAAAGGGTCCTGTGAGCTTGGCCTCTAAGTTCTTATATACTTGTATTTCTACAGCAAGGTTTTGCCACAATCTTTGATGTGCTTGTCCTGTTCAGTGAAGGGGACATTCCTGTGACAGAATGGGATTCTGCACTTGTCCTTTAGACTGAGAGTTTGTCTTGCATTCTTATGCTTCAGAGGGCAAGTACTTACACTCTTTTGCCATTTTACACCTCAAATGGTTTTCTGAGGTAGTCAAGTTGAGTCTTAATAGAAATAGACTTACACTGTTCAGAAACTGCCATTGTTTCTGTTATCTCCTTTTCTCTTTGTGGGATGTAAACATGTTTTATATGTGTCTTTAGTAATAACATATATCTGTATTTAGAATTGAGAAGTTAGATTGTTCCTCCTAGATCCCACAGTAATGTCAGGAAGCGCAGTGTCCAGTATCAGTCCAAGGTTCGCAAAAGAATACATGCCGTTCAGAATGAAGCCCTGTTATTCCTTCCTTGAGAAGTGACAGTGGGGCTGTTGGAAGAGGCCACTGTTTAGTATCTGGGCTGGATGTACTTTTTAATCTGCTGAAGTGTTATACAAATTTAATTATTCTTTTTCCTATAGCTGTGTCGATGCTGTGATTACAGGGTTAGTTGATGTAACAGTGATTTTAGTGTAGCTGCTCAAATTTTGTGTGATAGCTTAAAAGATTTGAGAGAGAGGAGTGGGGGAGGAGAGACAGACAGACACACATTAGCAAGGTGAGTGGGATGTAGGGGACTGTTGGTATTGGCTTGGCTCTCCATAGCCTCTGGTCAGCTGCTGAAGATGCAAAGATCTCCCATGCTCATGGATTGGCAGGATTAATATAGTAAAAATGGCCATCTTCCTGAAAGCAGTCTACAGATTCGATGCAATCCCCATCAAAATTCCAACTTAGTCTTCATAGAGTTAGAAAGAGCAATTCTCAGATTCATCTGGAATAACAAAAAATCCAGAATAGCTAAAACTATTCTCAACAGTAAAAGAACTTCTGGGGGAATCAGTATTCAGTACCTGAAGCAGTACTACAGAGCAATAGTATTAAAAACTGCATGGTATTGGTACAGTGACTGGCAGGTGGATCAATGGAATAGAATTGAAGAACCAGAAATGAACCCACACACCTAAGGTCACTTGATCTTTGACAAGCTAAAACTATCCAGTGGAAAAAAGACAGCATTTTCAACAAATGGAGCTGGTTCAACTGGCAGTCACCATGTAGAAGAATGCAAATTGATCCATTCTTATCTTCCTGTACAAAGCTCAAGTCCAAGTGGATCAAGGACCTCCACATAAAACCAGACACACTGAATCTAATAGAAGAGAAAGCAGGGAAAAATCTCGAACACATGGGCACAAGGAAAATTTTTCTGAACAGAACACTAATGGCTTATGCTCTAAGATGAAGAATTGACAAATGGGATACCTGTAGAGGAATGCTAGGGCGGTGGGAGTGGGTAGGTGGGTGGGGGAGCACCCTCATAGAAGCAGGGTAAGGGGGCATAGTTTAGTAGGTTTGCAGAGGGGAAACCGGGAAAGGGGATAACATTTGAAATGTAAATACATAAAAGATCCATTTTTTTTTAAGAGGGAGTAGTTCTGGCTGTTCTTCCTCAATAGTATACCATGATGAGCTTGTCCTCATGTGAGAGGGTTGAAGCTATTGAACTGAAGTTCTATAGGCAGCTAGCAGTGATGATCCACCCTGAAAAAAAATCATCATTCCAGGCAGAGGAAACCTGCAAGGTTTTTGGAATCTTGTCAGCAATGCTGAAATTCAGAAGGAATGTGAGTTGAAATGAGCCACAGAGAATGAGCTGCGCTGGTCAGTGAATGAGTTTCTGTCCAAGCTACAAGAGGACATCAAGGAGGCAACAGATCCTATAATGTGTAGCCGATACAAAGGAAAGTATAGAAGGTTTGAGATAGACCAGGGAACTAAGTGAGCCAGATACTGTCCTGGGTGTAATAGGCTACGTCCTGCTGAGGATGGAGACTTGAGTAGATTCAAGCCTGTTGTAACTCAAGATCAGTTACATTGAACTGATGGATAGTAAGATCTATGACATCACAGAGTGAGCAGGATTCCGGCTTGAAGGAATCTCTTGGAGACCCACGAGGTCAGCATCACATCTCACTTGGCCCTTAGGCACTAGGTTTTGGTGGTTGGCAGAGGGCCACTCCTGAGGGTCCAGCCAGATGTACACTGGGGACTTCTGTGCAGCTGCTCTGGGCTACTGCAGCTCCCAAGCCCAACAGCTCAGCACTCCAGGGGCAAGGCAGAAGGAAATGATGGAACAAGGTGAGGTGGCCCTTCTAGTGCTGACTCTGTTTTCTCCCTCAGCTCGATGTCAGGAGTTCAGCACAGGAGGGACTTTGATGACCTTATTTTTAAGTATTTTAAAAAGGGAACATTTTAAAATTGTGCTGTCAGTAATAATAGGAAGCCCTGAGCTATACCCTTCCTTGTCCCCGGCATCCAGGAACTGGTGTTGTCTTCTGACAATACCAAAGTGTCCAGAGCAAAGCCTCTGGGGGTACTGGACCTAGTCCTGTCAGGGTATCCTGAGGTATGGGAACTGTGGTTGCCTTGGCGTCTCTAAGCCTTTATCATTTACTCTCAGAGCAGATGGCATGCACCTCTTTAAACTGAGCATATCTTACTTCTTAACCCATTATAGGTGTGCCTCCATTTTATTATAAGTATGGGCTCCTAATTTTGGAGATAACAGAATTCAGAGTGGAAATTAAATTTTTCCTTTGCTTTTCAACTTACAAGTAAATCAGAGTAGCTTCAAGCTTGTTAATGATGACGTGAGTGATTCATTTTTAAAAAGCCCTTGATGGAGGAGAAGATAGATGGGCTCTCAGAGACCCTGTCACGAGCCAAGGGTTTACATTTAAGTTCATCCATGTTTGTATATATATCTCTGTTTAAAGGCCAGGGAATTATCCTTCTGTAAATTATAATTGACAACTTGATAAAAGCAACTTTATAGATCTCATCTGACTTAAAACATAAGATTTTGTGTGTGTATGTTTGTGTGCGCACATGCTCATGTGTTGAAGTTAGAGGACCACATTTGAGAGTCAGTTCTCTCCTTCCTGTGAGGGTCATGAGGATGGAACTCGGGTTGTCAGGATTGATACCAGGTACCTTATGAACATCTCTCTGGTTCACCAGTGATTCATATATACATGCACACACATACAAACATGTACATGTGTGTATGTATGTGTGCGTGCATATGTGTGTGTGTGTGTGTGTGTGTGTGTGTGTGTGTGTTTGTGTTGTGTTATTTTGCTGAGAAACATTTGCAGCAGATGAGAAGGCAACATCCCTGTGTTCATAGTATATGAAAATGTTGATCCTTACCCTTAGGTTGACTGGACAAATTTTCAAATCGATGATGCAATTATAATGACATCATTTCTCCTCTCCTGTAACCATTCCT
Source organism: Apodemus agrarius (assembly GCA_964023405.1). NCBI lineage: Eukaryota > Metazoa > Chordata > Mammalia > Rodentia > Muridae > Apodemus > Apodemus agrarius. The sequence continues at coordinate 81,227,358 of OZ030005.1, read as the reverse complement.
ATGCTCCCTCCACCCCAAATTTATGGCCTCTTTTCCCTTACTTGTTAGTCAGTCTCTCTCTCTCTCTCTCTCTCTCTCACACACACACACACACACACACACACACACCTGCTGAATTTGTTTAGCATTGCTTATATGTATATAATTTTAAGGTTGATGAGTTGGTATTGGATAACAATTTCCCATTCCTAGTGAAGACTAATCCTCCTTCTGTCTAAGTTCTTATTTGCCTGTAGTGAGAGCTCCCCCTTCCTCAATCCTGTGTCTATTGGCCTTTGCCTTATTGGATCTTGTTCAGCCTGCCATATTGTTGGGGTATTATGGATGTAATGTGTCTGTCATTTATAGTAGCTTTCCTGTCTCTCTCTCCCTTTTACTGTCTCTGCCTCCTTTTCCATGATATTCCCCAAACTTTAGGGCAGGAATTGTGTTGTTAATGTAGCCACTGGGGCTTGGTATCATATACGTTTTCTCTGCATTTTAACCAGTGTTCTCGGATGGTCTCCATCTATTAAAAATAGTAGCTTCTTGGATGAGGGGTGAGAGCCACACTAATCTGTGGATATGAGAGAAAGTATTTATAATGAAGTTAGGAATTATGTTTGTTTAGTAATGTGGTTGTAGTAAGTTCTCTCCTAAGATCATTGACCTTACTAGCCCTGGGTAGTTGGCTAGGTTTCTAGTATCAGGCAAGGTTTCTTTCCTGTCAGCAGGCCTTAGGTCTAATTAGGTTGATTACTGCTAAGATATAAGTAGATAATTAATTTTCTTTAGACAATTTTATGTTTAACAAAAGGGGAGCAGATATGTAATTCTGTTTTTTTTTTTTTCATTTTAGTGATAAGATACATGGGAATAAAAGTTAACCAAAACTCTGGTTTCCTAAATTTATTTCATGTTTTAAGCCATACTGCCTATGTGTAGCTTTGGAAATATTAATCTTAGCTATCTTTAAATATAAACAGTCAGGAATGTATATGATTATGACACAACTGCATCTATTATATTACATATATAATTACATGTGTAATACTGATTTGTGAGCCTGGCATGATACTTACATGAAGGTGACGGATGCTAGCAGCTTGTTTTATATATGAAGTACTTTTCCTCTGTGCCCTGAGTGTGCTTGTCATCAGGTCTCAGTGAGCTTTGGAATTTTCTGCTTATCATTTGCACTCTTCTCCTGAAATCTTATTAAAGCCATGAGATTTTTCCTTTAGAAAACAGAATGTATTTTTGTTTTAAATTTCTCAAATGTACTAGAAGTATGTTATTTAAGAGCTGCCATTATCTTTGAGTTTTTACCCAAGGTCTCATTAAATGTGTTTGGTAAAAATATTTTTTTCTGTAGCTGCATCTCGAGAACTTCTGTTCTCCTTTTCACATGTCTACTTACTTAATAATGTGATAAGTGGGAGGGTTTGTAATCAGTTACAAATGTCTTATAATTTCTTATGAACAAATTACACAGTTGCTTTTGTACAAAATAATAAGATAATCTGATGTTTTGATAAAATTGACTTTTTGGCAAGGTAAATTCCTTAACATTTCTTCTTACTGAATTATGGGTCCTCTAGCCCAGAGTCAGGAAATAGTAAGTGTGTGTCGGAAGTACCTCCTGCTCTACTGATCTGCTTGGATCTGGACATCTGAGACCAGCCTGGCCAATAGAGACTCTGTCTCAGAAAGGGGAAAAATCTAACATAGAATAGCGAGATTTCAGTGGGTTTTCTAATAACAAAGCGATATTCTATGTAGGATATTTAATGACAAACAAGTAGAATCTTATGATGACTTGTATATTACTAGGATGACCTAGAGAATCAGTGTAGGATCAGCTCAGCACAAAGGATAATGCAACACAATCTGCCTATTGTCTAATATATTAGTATTAGTGTGGTTTTAGACTCCTGATGATTCTTTTTGATAGATTTTTTGATAATGATAAAGTGATTAAAAAGTTAGATCAAAGCTTAATCTTTCTTTTTTAAAAATTATTTACAGGAGAGGGCTGCTCACAATTTATATGGCCAACTTGGTAAGTAAAGGTTTTTTGTTTTTTTTTTTTTTCCTTTTTTCTAAATTAAAAAAAAAAAATTCCCATAGGCTTTTCCTTCTTTCTTTCCTTTTTTTTTTTTAAATGGATGTAGGAAAAACTTGCATTTGAGCATTTCCTGTGTATTTTGATGGCTAATGTTGAAAGTCTAGGAGAACCTGATCCCACTTCATAGTTTCTGTCACAATGACTCTCACTTATGTGAGAAGAGAATCGACTCACTGCTGCTGCCCTTTGTCATTCTTTTCTATCTTTAGGTCTTTGATGAGTTACCAGTTTGTACCTGTAGCTTCAGCTCTCTCACCCCGTTTGATTTCCTACTCTGCCTGTGCTGTTGTTATCGTGGGAGAAATGGGTTAAGGATGAGTCTCATGATAAACCTTTAACATTAAAACTGAGTGTGATAGCATAACCATCTAAATTCCCAAGTCTGCAGGAATGAAACCAATGCCATGTGGTGTCATTGTGCACATATAATCCAGATGCTGCCGCATGTTCACCAGTTAACCTTGTCATAGCATTTTCTTCTTTTTTTTTTTTAAATTAAATTATTTTATTTATTTACATTCCAAATGTTGGCCCTCCTTCCTAGTCAACCCTCCCAGAGTTCTTTACCCCATCCCTCCTCCCCTTTGCCTGTGAGAGGATGCTCCCCACTCCACCTGATCCCCCCCCCCCCCCAGCATCCCTCTTCCCTGGGGTGTCAGTCTCTACTCTGTACATTAGGTACATCCCTTCCCACTGAGACCAGACAATGTAATCACGTAAGTTTCAGGGGCCGTGGGCCAGCCCATGTGTGCTCTTTGGTTGGTGGCTTAGTTTCTGGAAGCTATGAGGGGTCTGGGTTAGTCGATATCCCTGTTCTTCCAATGGGGTTGCCATCCCCTTCAGCTTCTTCAGTCCTTCCTGTAACTCTTCCACAGAAGTCTCAGGCCATTGGTTGGCTGTGAGTATCTGCATCTGTCTCAGTCAGCTGCTGGCAGAGCCTCTCAGAGGACAGACATGCTAGGCTCCTGTATGCAAGCACATCACTGCATCAGGAATAATGTCAGAGTTTGGTGCCTGCCCATGGAATGGATCCCAAGTTGGGCCAGTCACTAGATGGCTTTTTCTTCAGTCTCTGCTTCGTTTTTGTCCCTGCATTTCTTTTAGACAGGAACAACTCTGGGTCAAAAATTGTGAAGGTAGATGGGTGGCCCCAGCCCTCCACTGAGGGCCATGTCTGTCTACTGGAGGTGGTCTCTTCAGGTTCCATCTTCCCACTGTTGGCATTTTGGCTAAGGTCATCCCTATTGAGCCCTGGGAGCCTCTCATATCCCAGGTCTCTGGGACTTTCTAGATGTTCCCCCAGCCCCCCAATCCCCACAACTGCATATTTCCATTCATTCTCCTGGCCCTCTGGGCTTCTCTCCTGTCTTCCTCCATGCCAGGTCCTGCCCCCTTTTCTGTTCCTCTCTATTTTCCCACCCAGGTTCCTCCCTCCCTCTGCCTCCATTGGTTATTTTGTTCTAAGTGGGATTGTAGCATCCTCACTTGGATCTCCCTTCTTATTAAACTTCATATGCCTTGTGATATCATAAATATTCTGTACTTTGTGGCTGATATGCACTTACCAGTGAGTATGTATCATGCAAGTCCTTTTGGGTCTGGGTTACCTCTCTCAGAACAATATATTCTAGTTCCATCCATTTGCCTGAAAAGTTCATGATATCCTTGTTTTTAATAGCTGAATAGTATTCCATTGTGTAAACAAACCATTTTCTGTATCCATTTTTTAGTTGAGAGATCTGGGTTGTTTCCAGCGTCTTGCAAATAAAGCTGTTATGAGCATAATGGAGCACATGTCCCTGTGGTATAGTGGAACATCTTTTGTATATATGCCCAGTAGTGGTATAGCTGGTTCTTCAGGCAGAACTATTTCAAGTTTTCTGAGGAACCACCAGATTGATTTCCAGAGTGGTTGTACCAGTTTGCAATCCTACCAGAAAGAGTGATTCTCTTTCTCCACATCCTCACCAGCCGGTGCTGTCACTTGAGTTTTTGATTTTAGCCATTCTGATTGTAAGGTGGATACTTAGGGTCATTTTGATCTTTATTTCCCTGATGACTAAGGATGTTGAACATTTCTTTAAGTGCTTCTGGGCCATTCGAGATTCCTCTGTTGAGAATTTTTTGTTTAGCCCTGTACCTCATTTTTAAATTGGGTTATTTGTTTTCTTGGAGTCTAACTTCTTGAGTTCTTTGTATATTTTGGATATTAATCCTCTATCAGATGTAGGATTAATGAAGATCTTTTCCTAGTCTGTAGGTTACCCTTTTGTCTTATTGACAGTATCCATTGCATTAGAGAGGATTTTCAGTTTCATGAGGTCCCATTTGTCAATTGTTGATCTTAGAGCCTGAGCCATTGGTGTTCTGCTCAGAAAATTTCCCCTGTGCCAATGTGTTCAAGGCTTTCCCACTTTTTCTTTTATTAGATTTGATGTATCTGGTTTTATGTTGAGGTCCTTGATCCACTTGTACTTGAACTTTGTACAAAGTGATAAATATGGATCTATTTTCATTCTTCTACATGCAAACCAACAGTAAGACCAGCACCATTTTTTGAACATGCTTTTTTTTTCTACTGGAAGGTATTTATTGGCTTCTTTGTCAAAGATCATGTGTCCATAGGTGTGTGGATTTATATTATGTCTTCAGTTCTATTCCATTTATTAACTTGTCTGCTCCTGTACCAATACCATGTGATTTTTTTTAATCACTATTGCTCCGTAGCACAGCTTGAGGTCAGGGATGGTGATTTCCCTAGAAGTTCTTTTATTGTTGAGAATTGTTTTGTCTATTCTGGGTTTTTTGTTTTTCCATTGGAAGTTGGGAATTACTCTTGATCTTTCCATGCCTGTGAAGAATTGTGTTGGAATTTTGATGGGGATTACATTGAATCTGTAGATTGCTTTTAGTAGCATGGTCGCTATATTAATCCGACCAATCAACAAACTTGTGAGATCTTTCCATCTTCTGAGGTCTTCTTCGATTTCTTTCTTCTGGGACTTGAAGTTCTTGTCATACAGTTGTTTCACTTGCTTGGTTAGAGTTACACCAACATAGTGTATATTATTTGTGGCTATTGTGAAGGGTGTTGTTTAATTTCTTTTTCAGTCATTTACAATTTATAAATTATATAATTTATAAAGGGAAGGCTAATGATTTCTTTGAGTTAATTTTATATCCAGCCACTTTGATGAAATTGTTTATCAGCTTTAGGAATACTCTGATAGAATTTTTGGGGTCACTTATATACACTATTATATCATCTGCAAATAGTGATGCCTTGACTTCTTTCTTTCCAATTTGTATTCCCTTTGATTTCCTTTTGTTGTCCAATTGCTCCAGCTAGAACTTTGAGTACCATATTGAGTAGATAGGGAGAGAGTTGACAGCCTTGTCTTGTCCCTGATTTTAGTGTTGTTGCTTCAAAAATTTTCTCATTTAATTTGATGTTGGCTGTTGGTTTGCAGTATATTGCTTTTATTATGTTTAGGTATGTGCTATGAATTCCTTATCTCTGCAAGAGTTTTGACATGAAGGGTGTTGTATATTTTCAAAGGCTTTTTCAGAATCTAATGAAATGATCATGTGATTTTTTTCTTTGAGTTTGTTTGAATAGTGGATTATGTTGATGGATGTTCATGTATCGAATCATCCCTGCATCCCTAGGATGAAGCCTACTTGATCATGGTGAACAATAGTTTTGATGTGTTTTTGGATTGGGTTTACGAGAATTTTATTGAGTTTTATTGCATTGATATTCATATGTGAAAGTGATCTGAAATCCTCATTCTTTCTTGGGTCTTTGTATGATTTGTGGGGTCTCAGAATGGCTACATAGAATGAATTATGTAGTGTTCTTTCTGTTTTTATTTTGTGGAATAATTTCAGTAGTTTTGGTATTAGCTTTTCTTTGAAGGTCTGGTTTTCTGCACTAAAATCATCTGGCCCTGTGCTATTTTTGGTTGGGAGACTTTTAATGATTGCTTCTATTACATTAGGGGTTATGGGACTTATATAGTCTACTTATGTAGTTTACCTGATCTATTACATTAGGGGTTATGGGACTTATATAGTTTACCTGATCTTGATTTAACTTGGGTATGTGGTGTCTGTCTAGAAAATCATATTTCATCTAGATGTTTCTGTTTTGTTGAGTATAGACTTTTGTAGTAAGATCTGATGATTTTTTTAATTTCCTCAGTTTCTGTTATGTTATTTCTGATTTTGTTAATTTGGTTATTGTTTCTGAGCCTTTCAGTTAGTTTGGCTAAGGGTTTATCTCTCTTGTTGATTTTCTCAAAGAACCAGCTGTTTTTTTGAATCTTTGTATCATTTTTTTGTTTGTTTGTTTGTTTCTAATTGCTTGATTTCAGCCCAGAGTTTGGGTATTTCCTGCTGTCTACCCCTCTTGGGTATTTTTTCTTCTTTTTGTTGTAGAGCTTTCACGTATACTGTTAAGTTGCTAGTGTATGTTCTCTCCAATTTCTTATGAAGGCACTTAATGCTATGAATGAGCACTGCTTTCAATATGTTCCCTAAATTTGGGTATGCTGTGCCTTCATTTTCATTAAATTTTAGAAAGTCTTTAATTTCTCTTTCTTTCTTCTCTAAGTTATCATTGAATAGAGAGTTGTTCGGTTTCCATGAGTGTGTGGGCTTTCTGTTGTTTTTGTTGTTATTGAAGTCCAGGCTTAATCTGTGGTGATTTTATAGACTGCATAGGGTTATTTCAATCTTACATCTATCAAGGTTTGTTTTGTATCCATTTATGTGGTTAATTTAGGAGAAGGTTCCAAGAGGTGCTGAGATGAAGGTATATTCTTTTGTTTTGGTCTAAAATGTTCTCTATATATCTGTTAAATTCCTTTAATTCATAACTTCTGTTAATTTTACTTTGTTTAGTTTCTTTCAATGACTTGTTGATTAGTGAGAGTGTGGTATTGAGTTCCTCTACATTACTGAGTGAGGGTCAATGTTTTGAGCTTTAGTAAAGATTCTTTTATGAATGTGTGTACCCTATCATTTAGTGCATAGATGTTCAGAATTGAGACTAGGAAGTGTCCTTCCCATGTCTTGATTACAGTTTGTGGAAAGTCTATTTTATTGGATAATAGAATGGTGATGCTGGCTTGTTTCTTGGGACCGTTTGCTTGGAAACCATTTTTCCTGCCCTTTACTTTGAGATACTGTCTGTCTTTGTTGCGGAGGTGTGTTTCTTACATGCAGCAAAATGATGGATCCTGTTTGTGTATCCAATCTGTCAGTCTGCGTCTTTTTACTGGGGAATTGAGTCCATTGACCTTGAGAGATATTAAAGACTAATGATTGTTAGTTCCTTTTCTTTTTGTTGATGGAGGTGATATTATATGTGTGGGATTCTCTTTTGGGTTTGTTGTGAGATGACTAATAAATTATATTTTCTTGGGTGTAGTTACCTTTCTTGTTTTGTAGTTTTGCTTCTAGTTATCCTCTATAGGACTGGATTAATAGAAAGATATTGTTTTAATTCATTTTTTTCACATGCAATGTCTTAGTTTCTCAATCTATGGTGACTGAGAGTTTTCCTTGTTATATGTAGTAGCCTGGGCTGGCATCTGAGGTCTTTTATGGTCTGTATTGCATCTGTCTAAGATCTTCTGGCTTTTAGCATCTCTCTTGAAGATCTAGTGTAATTCTTATAGATCGGCCTTCATATATTACTTGGTCTTACAGCTCTTAATATTCTGTCTTTGTTCTGTACATTTAATGTTTTGATCATTATATTGTGGGGAGGATTTTCTTTTCTGGTCCAGTCTATTTAATGTTTTGTGGGCTTCTTGTATGTTTGTGGCCATTTCTTTCATTAGGTTAGAGAAGTTTTCTTCCATGATTTTGTTGAAGATGTTTTCTGGCCTTTGAACTGGGTATCTTCATCCTCTTCTATTCCTATTATTCTTAGGTTTGATCTTTTCATTGTTTTCCAACTTTCCTGGATGTTTTGGGTTAGGAATTTTTTACCCTTTGTATATTCTTTGACCAATGTGTCAGTAACTTCTGTGCTATCTTCCACTCCTGAGATTCTCTCTTCCATCTCTTATATTCTTTCTGTCCTTTGGTTCCTTGCCAGCACAACCTAAAAGTCCCAATTCTTTCACCCTGCCTAGCCATTGGCTGTTGATAACTTTATTTCCCAATCAGAGCCATCTGGGGGGTAGGCTTCCTTTAGTGTCTGAATGCATAGATTCCCATGTAATTATGGAGCCTAATTAAGACAAAGCATTAGAACCAATCCCCGACACATGTAGAAGTTCATTTTGGTGATGGGTACAGTTCAGTACAGTGCTATTATATTTTAGGTGACTTTGCTGACTGCTGGTAGTACCTATGCTTATGAAGTCTGTTGTTTGGTGAAGGAGGCCAGTGAAATAATAATGGATGCAGAGGGATGAAATGCAAACTGTGTGCATCATGGGCGCTGTGAGAACAGTGCCAGACCGATGTGTCTTTCTGCACATATATGCTATTCACAGAAAGATCTGCCGGGCCCATGTGATGTAAGAGATGTCACGTATCAACAATAAAGCCCAGGCTCTGCAATTGGCTAAATTATTTAAAAACATCTACTGTAGGAACTTCAGTGTTCTAATCTCTTAATTGAAACAAAAAAGTTTCAGGACACTGGGAGAGCACAGATCAATTTAAAGGATTAATTTTTGTCTTTACTCTTTTGAACAAAGTATTCTAGGCTCTAAGATCTGTCCAATTAGAGGCCTTTCTTGTTTTATGTCTCATTGTATTATAACCATGTAGGTATAGTCTGACATGAATATAATTTGATAAACATATGCTGAGATAACAATAATCTTGCTGGATATAGAATTCTGTCAAAGACCTAAAGATTGTAATCCCATTTTTTTTTTTCCTGTGCAGACACCTTTTAGAATCTGTTATCAATCTGGATTTACTTTTTAAAGGAAATCTTTATTTTTCCTTAGTTCTTGTCTTAGTTAGGGTTTAACTGCTGTGAACAGACACCATGACCAATGCAAGTTTTATAAAAGACAACATTTAATTGGGGTTGGCTTAGAGGCTCAGAGGTTCAGTCCATTGTCATCAAGGCAGAAACATGGCAGCATCCAGGGAGGCATGGTACAGAAGGAGCTGAGAGTTCTACATCTTCATCTGAAGGCTGCTAGTAGAAGACTGACTTCTAGGCAACTAGGGTGAGGGTCTTAAGCCCACGCCCACAGTGACACACCTACTCCAACAAGGCCACACCTCCTAATAAGGTCACTTCCTGGGCCAATCATAAGCAAACCATCACATTCCACTCCCTGGGAAAAGAATACACAAACCATCACAGTTCTTAAGCTTTTCTTTTGAAGAACTGTCCTGGAAAGAATATAGTTTTCTTTTGAAATCAGAACTTAGTTTGCTTTTTTAGTTATACACTGCTTTTTCTTGGTGTCTGTATTTAAACCTTATTTTCTTCTCCATGTTTTCTTATTTATTTTTTAATGTTTTTTCACTTTTTTATCTCTGCTAAATCCCAATTGTATTTCATATCTTTTCCTCAGTTTAACTAATCTGTCTAACTGTGTGTGTCTATTAGGGTCTAGAATGTAGGGTGTTGTTTTAGTGTGCTGCTTGGTTCATTTAGCACTCCTTTGAATGACTTTTTTTGAATTTAAAAAGATGATACATGTCAGATATAATAAAATCTGGAAAAACATGTCTAGTAAAATAATTGCCTAGCATACCAGTATATTTTCTATTTCTCTGTTTAACTCCAGTAGGAGCTGGCAGTGTAGTCCAAGCTGGCTTGAAGATTACTGTGTGTTCCAAGCTGGCCATGAATTCTTAATTCTTCTGTATTAGGCATCCAAATGCCGTGGCTCTTGGCGTTCATCAACCCTCGCTGTATTACTTTTTCCATTGCTCATTGTTTATACATTTTCAGTTCCTCATATGATGATTTTTTTGTGATTTTTTTTTTTGACTAGAACAAATAACATAATTCAGTCTTTACTTTTGAATTATTGGTCAAATATATTTTTAAAATTATAGGCAGTTGCAATAGTTAAAATTGTAACTGATAATGCAGGTTTACTCTGTTTCAGACAGTATTAGTATTAAAAGACAACAGTTCTAAAACATATCTGGTTACACAATTTCCATCAGAAACTAAGTCTTCCTAACATTTTGATGTTGATACATTTAGAATAAGTGTGATTGTGTTCATGTCACATAATTTTCTTGACAAGAGAGAGCTTGTATCTAAGCTATGTCCAGATCCACACCTGGTTTTCTCTTTAACACTTTGTGAGTGTCTGATGTTGGGAAGCACCTTTGTCTTCTGGCTTTTCATGCATTCTGGCCTTTCATATATTGTTTTCCCATTGCCCCTGCCCTTTATTGGACTTGGTATCTTTGGGCGTTTCTCTGTTAGTATGGCTTCCTAACCGTCTCTCTTCTTTTATGACATGGTAATTTGGAGCAGTCAGTAGTAGAGTATTTGTGGAAAGTGCTTTTCATGGACCACTAGCAATCAGTTGTCTGTAGCTGGAAGCAACTGGAAAATAAATGAATATAAATGCGTTTTGATAATCTGAATGAAAATATGTCCTGAACTGAACTAGCAGTAAGCTTGGTCCCAAAATGTCTGTGCTGTTCACAATAAAGTACAGTGTGACACATAAACCAAAATATGTTAGTGATTTAACAGTTTGGGGGTTAAAATCCCATAGTTTTGCAGATTTTGTGAAAACGTGACTTATAGCAAATTACAAAGTTGTTTTCTTAGGACTTGGGAGGACTCTGTGAAGATGGGAGGTCTATGCACGTCTCCTCATTGCCCCCCCCACCTGCTCCTTCTGCTTCCCCTCAGTATTGGGTCTTCCTGGTCTCTGACTTGCTGTTTCCTTCTTTGAGGCTTGCTGAAATGTCACAGTTGTAAGGTCTGGCACCTGTCCCACACAGTGTAGCAGTCCCCACATCTGCACAACCCAGCACGCGCTTTATGTTGGTTTCCCCATGGAGTTTGTCAACGTTTGAGTTTTTGTTTTTGCTTTTTGTTTTTGTCTTCCTGTCTTATTGTCTTCCCGTCTGGGCATTTAAGTTTCATGTAAGGTTTGGGCATTGCTGTACTGTGACTGGAGCTGTACCTGCCTAGTACAGCTGAATGCATTTGCTTGATGAAGTGTTTGTTCCTTACAAAGAATAATATACAGGAGGGATTTATCCCAAAGCTTGCTATACTTGAACTATGCTAGTGTGATATTTTGATTAAAAGATTATAAATACTAAAAGCTGGTGATAAGCTCAAACTGAGCGTGAACTTTCTACTTTGAACTTTGGAGAAGAAGGCCATGAAGATATCTATTCCATAAACACTTATTACTGTTGGCCTAGAGACTGAATTTTTACCTTCCTGTTGATAAATTTTGTGTAAAGGTTGGGGCAAAGGGGAAGAATGAGAACTATATTGAGCATCTGCAAATTAATTATATTTTTAGCTAGTCCACAAACCACAAAAGTACAATGTGCTACTGTGATGTCTTGATCATTCATGAGTGTATGTGCTATGCATTTGGGTCTAAATGCTGATTGCTATGTTGAAGTGGCGCTGCAGGCAGTAGGTAAAGAGATATGAACTGTGTGCCTGGGCTGTCTGCCGATGCTTTCCTCTGAGCGCAGGGTTGTCTGTGACATTTGCATTGTAAGAATGTTCTCCTTGAGCAGCCGTGTAGCTGATCTCAGTACCGACAAGATTTGTCCCAATAAGTTTCAGTTGCTAAAATACAAGTTTGTGTGGGTTTAATAATAAGCATTGAATATAGGCTTATAGCAATTGGATTAATATGTTTAATTCTCATATATTATTTAATGTATACTTAAAAATACTGTTTCCTAGATTTCCAAATCTAGACAGTGAAATATTTGTCAAAGGTCTGGTTAATTAAAATTATAAAATAAATAATCAAATATTTTCTCTGGCTTCCTCACAAGAAATAAAATGATGGAAAAATTTTCTGGTGCCAAATCAGTTAGGCACGTGAGTGGCAGCTGCCAAGCTTCTGCTTTGCCACCCTGTACTGTTCAGCACATGCTCTCCCCGAGCCGTGCTGACGTGCACATGCGCTTTCTTTACTACGTCGTTGTGCCAGTGACTACGGTTTCTAGTAGTTCAAGAACATCACATGCATCAGATGTTTAAGAAATGTCAAGTCTTATTTTTTATTTTTAGCTTAATTCTAAGAAAAACATTTCAGACGTGAAATTATAAAGAAGTTTTTAAAGGACTCATAGAGGATATTTAACGTCTGACATTCTTTTTCTTAGAACTAATCTAAACTGAACAGTAAGACTTGATATCTTTTACTACACCTGGTTAGCATATGATGATTTAGAGTGATTTACAAAAGGAAACTTTGCTTTATAATTTCATTTATGCGATCAATCATTTAATGGTGAGTGCATTTTAAAGTTTTAAAGATGCGTATATGTTTATGTTTGTGTGTGTGCAGACTCTGACAGCACTTACTTTTCCATGTTAAGCATGCAATGCCTTTGATTAAAGCATCTGTATTTAACATTTTAAACATGAGGTTTATAAATGTTGACACAAGTTTTGTTGTAAGACCACTTCTGTACCTCAATTTGATTAAATTTAACAAATATTATCAGATGTGCTGGGCACAGGAAGATAAAAAAGAAATACAAAAGAGATTCTGAAGTAGTTAGGAGAAACTTGATAGATGAGTCTCAAAGAAATAAGAATATTAACGTTACAAAGCAGTGATAGGTATTATCTCACATTGCTCCGAGCCCAGCCTTCCCTGCTGTGCCCTGTGCATCAAACATCCATTCAGGGGTTTACTCCAGAGACATAAGAATTTAACCCCTTGCTTCCCTTTACAGTTATATATTCTTACCTCACACCGTGTGGGGCTGCGGAGTGAACACAGGTCATTATGCTTGGTGGTAATTCATTGCATAATTATGACTAAAGCTTACGAGCTCAAGTACTCATGAAAAATTCTCTGTTGAATGAATAAAGAATAAGGAGGTAAGTATTTTTAGGTCATGTTTTCTAGTAAAAGGCTAAAGTGTTTTGGAATGTGAACAAACATTCCTTTGTATTCTAAGAGATCTTTGCTTTTGGGCTGTGTGGATAATTTCATCATTCTAGGAACTTTAGGGGTGGAGATTGAAATCTGAAAACTTAGTAGAGAACGTATTCTGACTGGCTTGGCAGTATACTATGGGGTCAGCTGGACCTGCAGTGAAATAATGCATTTTCCCCTTGGGCATGTATTATCACAGTCTTTGTATATCTTTGCTTTCTGCTTTGAGTAGAAAGATGGTAAAATGAATGTGAAATGAAAAATATCAAATGTAAAGAAACTCATTAAAATGAAATAAATGAATATTAAAAAAGTGATATAAAGAAGAATTATATATGGCCTATAAGTAAGAATTACAAAGAAAAATAGTACATGAGGTGAGAAAGGAAAGACAAAAACCCAAAACAAAATAAACCCTGCCCCACCTGGAAAAAAACCAAAACAAAACAGTGGAGAAAGAGTTTCTGTTGACAGGTTAAAGAGCATGTTAGGTTGGAATGTTTGTTGAGTTGCCCTGTAGCACCATTAAGATATGGGCCTCCTAAGAGTTTAGGTCACTGGGCCCTTCCTCCTGCAGTAGGCTAGAGCCTTACTGAAAGGAGTGGGCTGATGGAGTGTGTTTGCTCCCTTTGCTGTCTGTCTGTCTGTCTGTCTGTCCGTCCTCTCTGTGATGTGATATCTTCTGATGTATCCAAAAGGCCCCGACAATGTCAGTTCATTTTTATTTTTGAGATTATAATTTATTTAAAACATTTTCCCTTCAGCTTTCTCCCTCCAAACCCTCCCTCACACATACCCCTCCCTGCTTTTCCAATACAGTCTCTATTTTTTTGCACTGTTACTGCATGCATATATGCATGAATGTGTATATGTGTGTATGTAAAAAAATCTGATCAGCCCATGTCATGTTCCTTGTATGTTTTCATGGCTGACCATTTGGCACTGGAAAATCAGTTGCTGTGCTCCCACAGTGGGACCAGCACCTCCTCTGCTCCCAGCCTTCCTCAGGGAGGCTGCTTGGGCTTTCTCTGCCACCTTTGGCATGTCTCTTGCTGTGGTCCTTGTTCAGCTCATGTGTAAGCAGTTATGGTGGTGATATACTATGCATGGAGCTTCCGGCATTCCTAGGAGATACACTCTGCAGCTTACTTCCTGATCCTCTGGCTTTTACCGTCTCTCCAGTCCCTTTTCTTCAGTGTTCTCTGAGCCTTAGGTGCAGAAGTATTTTGTAGAGGAATCCTTTGGGACGCTGTTCCACAACTCTTCATTTTGTTTGTTTGTGGTTTTCTGGAGTTGTCTCCATGTGTCGCAATGCTTCCCAGCACCTAGACCATTGAGGCAATAAATTTCTCTTCTCTAGAGTTGACTAGTTTTGGGTTTTGTATCACAACATAACAACACACAACAAAGGGCTGTGGCTCCTCATCACTGTGGGTACCACTTGGTGTCCTGGTCCTCGCTGGGCTGTACTTGTCCCCCTCAGAGCAGGAGCAGAGACCTTTCTACTGCTGCTGGACATGACTGTCTCACTTCTTCATTCCACACTTCCTGATGCGTGTATCCACTGAAGTATTGAGGTTCACTGCTACAGCTCACGAACCCTGGGACCAGGCCCTTGGGAGTGAGGGAAGAGTCACTTTTTCTTTTTTCTGCACTGTTGGATTCTGGGAAACTTAATAGTTTATGGATATAGTGAACACAGGTTTACAGGTATGTGTAAAATTTATCAAAATACATTTATTTATTTATTTATTTATTTATTTATTTATTTATTTATGGTTTTTCAAGACAGGGTTTCTCGGTATAGCCCTGGCTGCCCTGGAACTCACTGTGTAGACCAGGCTGTCGTAGAACTCAGAAATCCGCCTGCCTCTGCCTCCCAAGTGCTGGAATTAAAGGTGTGCGCCGCCACTGCCTGGCCAAACTATACTCTTAATTGTGGAGTTCATTCTTCTAACTGATCAACAATGTTAAAAAATTATTATTTTTTACAGTAACAAAAGTTCCTGTAGTATCCTAGAGTTTTTCATGCTTTAGCAAAATATAATCAGCTCTGGGTAATATTGGTTTGGAATAGTTTGAAATACCAAGTTCATTATTTGGTCATTGTTACTATATTATCTATCAGGTGGCTTTTAAATACTCTGTGTTAATGAGATAAAGAAGCAAGCCATGTTGGGATAAATTTACAGGAATGAACAACAGAATAACTTTTCTGTCTCCTTATTAATCTCCTGACATCTCCCCCTTTTTATTTGACACATTATTCAGTCTAGTTTTTGTGTGGGAAATGGTTATGCAAGCACTCCATTTTAAATGTTAGGTTTGTAGAATGGCCTGCGGACTCACTCTATTTCTTTCTGAGAAAATATGGGCTTATTTAAGTTCATCTGCATTGGTCATTCATGGCCTCCTTGAAATCTTGGAGCTGTGGATGGAGGGAGGCTCTGAAGGTGAGCAGAGTTCTCGGGAGGGGGGGGATGGGGGGTGGCGGGCAGTGGGGAGGTGGGGGGGTAGGGGGTGGGGGGTGGGGGGGTGGGGGGTGGGGGGTGTTCACTGGGATGGCGGCAGTCATGCGGGAGGTTACAGGAGGTTTCCCAGTTCACAGGACAACAACCAGGAAGGACTGAAGCAGTAAGGAGCAGGCTAGGCATCAAATGAATTCAGACTTCAGTTCCAGCTTAGTGATTCTGAGTTACTGAGGCAATGAGTCATTTCCTGGAGTAAGAAAAGAACAAAAAGTACATTTGCTTATTTACAGACCAGCAAACTTTTTAAGGAATATCTGTCTGTCTGTCTATCTACCTACCTACCTACTTACCACTCATCTATCTTTCTACACAACTATGTATGATTATATAATGTGTATATATCTCTTATGTATCATATATTATTTATCTAGATCTAGATATACCTTCAAATGCCAAAATACACCAAAGCAGAAATAGTTTATAAGTGGCTAGCATTGCCAAATCAGATTTATAATGCATGGTTACTATTTCAAACAGTTTGCTGATTTCAATACGCTAAAGATGTGTAGTACTGTTTTGAACTAAGATGTTCACATTTATAGTCCCACATTCTTTTACTAAATCTGGATAAAACAAATCATTGCTATGCAACACAAGTTTGGAAGGAGTGTAGACCAGCACTAGGAAGTGATCCCCAATAACAAGGACTGATGTTATGCTTACTTCTTTAGTTCACTCTCCCTGCAGTCTCTGAAGAATCCACAAAATGCTCTCTTTGAAGGGTATGTTTTTTTTGGGGGGGGGGCGTTAAGTTTAGCTGTAAGATAAGTACTTAATACATGATTTTTGTTTATTTTTGGTTTTTTGAGACAGGGTTTCTCTGTGTAGTCCTGGCTGTCCTGGAACTCACTCTGTAGACCAGGCTGGCCTCGAACTCAGAAATCCGCCTGTCTCTGCCTCCCAAGTGCTGGGATTACAGGCGTGTGCCACCACGCCCGGCTTTTAATACATGATTTTTTTTTAAATTGTTTTTGTACTTTGGGATTTCTCTCCTACCTTTGTAATTTCATGTTAGTGATCTGAATGGTTTGTGTTTGTTGATTGAATTATACTTCATGGTAATGTAACGAAGTTTAATTATTGCATTATAACATGCTCTTCCCATATGTTTTTGCATTTAACATGTCTGAACAACTTTGTTACATAGATCTGACAGGTTTTCTTATTTTGTACATAGATAAAGAAAACTACACAGAGGGGTATGTGCAGTATTTAAGTTTCTACTGGTCATGCTTTGAAAACTCATGCATTGATGCTGGGGTTAGTGGTTGATATAGGTTACTCTTCTGTCTAAATATTCCTTAACACTTGAGACTTTTAAAAACATGTGAGAGCAAGAAATGACTCTTAAATGAAAGAGTTGCAGCATGGAACTCGGTTGTTCCTTTATGGCCTTTACAGTTATCTCTGGGTTCTGGAATGGAATAGCAGTGTTTCATGAGACAGAAGCATGGCTTACCTCTGGGTAGTAAATCATTTTATGCTACCACAGTCTAGAAGGGAGACACTGCTGACACATTTAGGGATTAAATTATTTCCACCCTGTGATTAAAACAAATGGAAAAATAATTAATGTTCATTTATTCAACTAGTAAATTCCTGAAAACATGTTATTTTGTAGCTCTTAAAAATATTCCTTAGTGCTCTTGTGATTTTATTTATCTATTTTGTTATAGCTGTAATTTAATACAATATCTAATGACTCAAATATGAAATACTTTATAAATAGAATGGTATGTGTGTGTGATATTTATTCTGCCTTTTTTTTGGTGAGATACAAACTCTGTAATTTAATGCATCTTCTTTATTGTCCTGAATAAACAAATTATAATACTAAAGTCTCACCTTGGAAAGATGTGCAGAAAATGATAAAAACACGAATTTACATCTTAAAACACTATATTATCTGTTTGATATTTTGTAGGACGTATGTAGGGATGGCTCATACTATCATTTAACTTATCATCATTTGCTAAATGACATGTGAGAAGAAGGATATGCTATTTTCCCCACCAGTGTTACCTTGTGGTATTCATTGAGATGCCTTAGCAGACTTCCATGGAAACAGTAAGAATTCAAGATAAATAAAAGACTGGATCCAGTTTTTTTTAGGAGAGTACCAGAACAGAAAAAAGGCAGGGGCTGGGGTGTGTGTGTGATGGGGGAATAGGCGGGAGGCGGCGTGTGGGGGGGAGAGGACTTATGGGACATAGGGTGAAGGGGAAACTGGGAAAGGGGAAAGCCTTTGGAATGTAAACAAAGAATATAGAAAATAAAAAAAAATTCAAGATAACACTTAATTACATTACTTAATGGAAATGGGTTATTGCTTATGGAATTATTTAGATATATTTTGTAATACTTAGATTCTGGAGTTTCTGGTATTGGTACGTTGTAATTAGTTTTATAAAGTTGTACAAAGGAGAAATTTAAGGAATTCTGGGTTTAAAGTTTAGGTAGTAGTTAATTTAGAATATGTCTCAAAGGCAAGCTATGTTTTAATCTCCAAAAGTGACTAACAAAGTAGAAAATAAAGAAGAAACCCACTTCAATTTAATATGTCATTTGATGAAAAGTCACTTTACTCTGTAATGTCCATTATTTGCTAGAAAGTTACAGGATGCAAACAAGCATTCGTTTACATGAAATTTGATCATGCATTTATGAGGGACTGTTTATTTAAAGAAATATAGAAGAAACAAAGTAAATGTTGGCTAAAAAGTGTGTAGTGGTAACATAAGCAGAGTCTTGTCTTAGGTTTGTAGTCATTTTTCTTGGTAGATGATTAATAGGAACAGTAATATAATAAAGATGTTTCTAATATCTGAAAATGTAGCAGCAACTTTGATACAGGCCAAAAGACAGACCAGGAGGACAACGGGAAGGCATGTTAGTATGGGCCTAGAGACCACAAATCTGTTATCTCTTTCACACCTCTTAGTTTCCACATAACCTAATTACTTGCATCTAATTTGCTGCTCTAGGAACTTGGAGTCCCTGTCAGCACTGCTCAGTGCTATCTGAGTGTGTTGTTTCTGGGAAAGATGTCTAGCTCTCACCTCTTACTGGCTGTACCGTGATCTTGGTCATACATTTTACTTGCTCCTTTTCTAAATGGTGTGAAGTGTATCATGATAGTGCCCCATGCAAAGAAACTTAAATAACACAGGCAAGTCTTAACAACACACAGGGCCATGTCAGTCACTCTTTGGTTTTGTTGTTGTATGATGGTCATAGTCAAGTTTGCGAAGTCTTCATTGCATGGATGATAGTGTCTGCATTTTTAGAATAGTTATGTATTAGGAAAGTATATACCATGAAGGCATAAAACGTCCTTAGATTGAGACCAACATCCTTATATTTTAATATGATTTTTAATACCTAAGGAATTGAACTAAATTTATGTACTTGAGGCACATCTGTTTAACTCTTCAGTTCCCTTGTCTTTTTATTTGCATAGACATATAGCACATAATGATTAAAAAAGTTGGTGTTCTTTTTTTATGATTGTAGTAGTTTGAATGAGATGAATATATGGTTATTGGTGTTATATAAATTGTAAATGTCTTTAAAATGTTATATAACTGTAACTAAACCATGCTTCAAGATAGATGCTTTTTTTTAAAAAAATTATTTTCTATATTCTTTGTTTACATTCCAAAGGCTTTCCCAGTCCCCCCCACCATACATCCCATAAGTCCTCTCCCTCACAACTATTCCCCAATTACCCCCCCCCCCACCACCATTTCTCTGTTCTGGATCTACAAAACTGGATCCAATCTTTTGAGGCCTAGGGTGCTCTCCTTTCTTCTTCTTGGGAATCATTTGACTTGCTAATTGTGCCTTGAGTATTTAGGGCTTCTGGGCTCATTAATATCCACTTATCAGTGATTGCATTTCATGTGTATTCTTTTGTGATTGGGTTAACCCGCTTAGGATGATATTTTCCAGATCTAACCATTTGCCTACAAATTGCATGAATTCATTATTTTTAATTGCTGAGTAGTATTCCATTGTATAAATATACCACATTTTATGTATCCATTCCTCCTTTGAGGGATATCTGGGCTCCTTCCAACTTCTGGCTATTATAAACAAGGCTGCTATGAACATAGTGGAGCATGTGTCTTTATTGTATGCAGGGGAATCCTCTGGGTATATGCCCAGGAGTGGTATGCCAGGGTTCTCTGGAAGTGATATGCTCAATTTTCTGAAGAACCGCCAAACTGATTTCTAGAGCAGTTTTACCATTTTGCAATCCCACCAACAGTGGAGGAGTGTTCCTTTCTCCACATCCTCGCCAGCACCTGTTGTCTCTTGAGTTTTTAATCTTAGCCATTCTGACTGGTGTGAGGTGGAATCTCAGGGTTTTTTGATTTACATTTCCCTGATGACTAATGTATTAGTCTGGGTTCTCTAGAGTCACAGAATGTATGGGCAGTCTCTATGTAGTTAGGGAATTTGTTGATGACTTACAGTTTAGTCCAACTCCCCAACAGTAGTCAGCAGCAGCTGTGGATGGAAGTCCAAGGATCTTGCAGTTGCTCAGTCCCACGAGGCAAGCCAGCAAGGAAGAATGAGTCTTCCTTCTTTCAATGTTCTTATATATGTCTCCAGTAGAAGGTGTAGCCCAAATTAAAGGTGTGTGTATCCATGCCTTTAATCCCAGATGATCTTGAAATAGAATCCATAGCCATAATCTGGGATTAAAGGTGTATGTCTCCACACCTTTAATCCCAGATGATTTTGAACTGGAATCCATGCTTCAAGATCTCCATGCTAAGTCCAGGTCAGAAACTTATATCTCTGAGCCTCCAGATTAGGATCATACATGAGCCTTCCAATTCTAGATTGTAGTTCATTCCACATATAGTCAAGTTGACAACCAGGAATAGCCACTACAACTAATGATGTTGAACATCTCTTAAGGTGTTTCTCGGCCATCCGAATTTCTTCTGGTGAAAATTCTTTGTTTAGCTCAGTACCCCATTTTTTGATAGGGTTATTTGGTTCTTTGGGGTCTAACTTCTTGAGTTCTTTGTATATATTGGATATTAGTCCCTGTCAGATGTGGGGTTGGTGAAGATCTTTTCCCACTTTGTTGGTTGCCGTTTTGTCCTTCTGACAGTGTCCTTTGCCTTACAGAAACTTTGTAATTTTATGAGGTCCCATTTGTCAATTCTTGATCTAAGAGCATAAGCTATTGGTGTTCTGTTCAGGTACTTTCCCCCTGTGCCCATGTCCTCCAGGGTCTTCCCCAGTTTCTTTTCTAATAGTTTCAGTGTGTCTGGTTTTATGTGGAGGTCCTTGATCCACTTGTAGTTGATCTTAGTACAAGGAGATAAGAATGGGTCAATTCACATTCTTCTGCATGTTGACCTCTAGTTGAACCAGCATCATTTGTTGAAAAGGCTATCTTTTTTTCCACTGGATGGTTGTGGCTCCTTTATCAAAGATCAAGTGACCATAAATCTGTGGGTTCATTTCTGGGTCTTCAATCCTATTCCATTGATCTACTTGCCTGTTGCTGTACCAATACCATGCAGTTTTTAACACAATTGTTCTGTAGTACTGCTTGAGGTCAGGGATATTGATTCCCCCACAAGTCCTTTTATTGTTGAGAACAGTTTTAGCTATTCTGGGTTTTTTGTTGCTCCAGATGAATTTGAGAATTGCTCTTTCTAGATCTATGAAGAATTGATTTGGGATTTTGATGGGGATCGCATTGAATCTGTATATTGCTTTTGGCAAGATGGCCATTTTTACTATATTGATCCTGCCAATCCAGGAGCAAGAAATATTTTTCCATCTTCTGAGGTCTTCTTCGATTTCTTTCTTCAAGGACTTGAAGTTCCTGTCATACAGATCTTTCGCTTGTTTGGTTAGAGTTATGCCAAGGTACTTTATGCTGTTTGTGGCTATTGTGAAGGGTGTTATTTCCCTAACTTCTTTCTCAGCCTGCTTGTCCTTTGAGTACTGGAAGGCTACTGATTTGCTTGAGTTGATTTTATAACCAGCCACTTTGCTGAAGTTGTTTATCAGCTGTAGAAGTTCTCTGGTGGAGTTTTTTGGGTCGCTTAAGTAAACTATCATATCATCTGCAAATAATGATAGTTTGACTTCTTCCTTTCCAATTTGTATCCCTTTGACTTCCTTATGTTGTCTAATTGCTCTCGCTAGAACTTCAAGTACTATATTGAAAAGATATGGAGAGAGAGGGCAACCTTGTCTAGTCCCTGATTTTAGTGGGATTGCTTCAAGTTTCTCTCCATTTATTTTGATGTTGGCTACTGGTTTGCTGTAGATTGCTTTTACTATGTTTAGGAATGGGACTTGAATTCCTGCTCTTTCCAAGACTTAGCATGAAAGGATGCTGAATTTTGGTGAATGCTTTTTCAGCATCTAATGAGATGACCATGTGGTTTTTTTCCTTTTAGTTTGTTTATGTAGTGGAGTACATTGATGGATTTCCGTATATTGAACCATCCCTGCATCCCTGGGATGAAGCCTACTTGATCATGGTGAATGATCGTTTTGATGTGCTCTTGGATTCGGTTGGCAAGAATTTTATTTAGTATTTTCGCATCGATATTCATAAGGGAAATTGACCTGTAGTTTTCTTTCTTCGTTGGATCTTTGTGTGGTTTTGGTATCAGTGTAATTTTGGCCTTGAAGAATGAGTTGAGCAGTGTCCCTCCTGTTTCTATTTTGTGGAATAGTTTGAAGAGTATTGGTGTTAAGTCTTCTTTGAATGTCTGGTAGAATTCTGCACTAAAACCATCGGGTCCCGTACTGTTTTTGGTTGGGAGGCTTTCTATAACCGCTTCTATTTCTTTAGGGGTTATGGGACTGTTTAGCTGATCTAGTTGATCCTGATTTAATTTTGGTATTTGGTATCTGTCTAGGAAATTGTCCATTTCCTCCAGATTCTCCAGTTGTTTTGAGTATAGACCTTTGTAGTAGGATCTGATGATCTTTTGCATTTCCTCTGTTTCTGTTGTTATGTCCCCCTTTTCATTTCTAATTTTGTTAATTTGGATACTGTGTCTGTGCCCTTTGGTTAGTCTGGCTAAGGGTTTATCTATCTTGTTGATTTTCTCAAAGAACCAGCTCCTGGTTTTGTTGATTCTTTGTGTGGTTCACTTTGTTTCTACTTGATTGATTTCAGCCCTGAGTTTGATGATTTCCTGTCTTCTACTCCTCCTGGGTGAATTAACTTTTTTTTCTTCCAGGGCTTTAAGGTGTGCAGTTAAGCTGCTAGTGTATGCTCTGTCCAGTTTCTTTTTGGATGCACTTAGAGGTATGAGTTTTCCTCTTAGCACTGCTTTCATTGTGTCCTATAGATTTGGGTAGGTTGTACCTTCATTTTCATTGAATTCTAAAAGGTCTTTGATTTCTTTTATTTCTTCCTTGACCAAGGTGTCAATGAGTAAAGTATTGTTCAGTTTCTATGTGTATGTGGGCTTTCTGTTGTTTTTGTTGCTATTGAAGACCACTCTTACTTCATGGTGATCTGATAAGAGGCATGGGATTAGTTCGATCTTCTTTTATTTGTTGACATCTGTCTTGTGACCAATTATACGATCAATTTTGGAGAAGGTACCATGTGTTGCTGAGAAAAAGGTATATTCTTTTGCTTTAGGATGAAATGTTTATATATATATATATGTTAAATCCAATTGGTACAAAGTTTCAATTAGTTTCACTATGTCCCTGTTTAGTTTCTGCTTTCCTGATCGGTCCATTGAGGAGAGTGGAGTGTTGAAGTCACCCACAATTATTGTGTTAGGTGCAATGTGTACTTTAAGCTTTAGTAAGGTTTCTTTTACGAATGAGGGTGCCCTTGCATTTGGAGGATAGATGTTCAGTATTGAGAATTCTTCTTGGTGGATTTTCCCTTTGACCAGCAAGAAGTGATCTTCCGAGTCTCTTTTGATGACTTTAGGTTGAACGTCAATTTTATCTGATATTAGAATGGCCACTACAGCTTGTTTTCTGAGATCATTTGCTTGTAAAATTGTCTTCCAGCCTTTTACTCTAAGACAGTGTTTGTCTTTAACACTGAGATGTGTTTCCTGTATGCAGCAAAATGTAGGGTCCTGTTTCCGTAACCAGTCTGTCAGTCTATGTCTTTTTATTGGGGAATTGAGTCCATTGATAAGAGATATTAAGGAATAGTAATTAATACCTCCTGACATTTTTGAAATTATTTTTTTATACTTGAGAGGTTATTGTCTTTTGGGTTTGATGAGAGGAGGTTTCTATCTTGATTCTTCTGGGGTGTGGTTTCCCTCCTTGTAGTGGTGTTTTTCCCCTATTATCCTTTGTAGGGCTGGGTTTGTGGAAAGATAGTGTGCAAATTTGGTTTTTGCCATGGAATACCTTGGTTTCTCCATCTATGGCAATTGAGAGTTTTGCTGGGTATAGTAGTTTTGGCTGAAATTTGTGTTCTCTTAGAGTCTGCATGATATCTGCCCAGGATCTTCTAGCTTTCATGGTTTCAGGTGAGAAGTCTGGTGTAATCCTGATAGGTCTTCCTTTATATGTTACTTGTCCTTTTTATCTTGCTGCCCTTAATATTCTTCCTTTGTTTAGTATGTTTGTGGTTTTGATTATTATGTGACGGTAGGTATTTCTGTTATGGTCCAGTCTGTTTGGAGTTTTAATGTTTTCTTGTATATTCATGGGCATCTCTCTTTGTAGGTTGGGGAAGTTTTCTTCCATAATTTTGTAGAAGACATTTGCTGGCCCTTTAAGTTGTAGATCTTCATTCTCATCTATCCCTATAATCCTTAGGTTTGGTCTTCTCATTGTGTCCTGGATTTCCTGGATGTTTTGGGTTACACGCTTTTTGTATTTTGTATTTTCTTGGAGTGTTGAATCAATGGTTCCTATGGTATCTTCGGCATCTGAGATTCTTTCTTCTATCTCTTATATTCTATTGTTGATATTTGCATCAATGGCCCCTGATTTCTTCCCTAGGATTTCTATTTCCCAAGTTGTGTCCCTTTGTGATTTCTTAGTTGTTTCTACTTCTGTTTTTAGATCCTGGATGGTTTTGCTCAGATCTTCCACTTGCTTGTTTGCATTTTCATGTATTTCTTTGTTTTTTGTGTTTCTTCTTTCATGACTTCTACTTGTTGGCCCATGTTCTCCTTTATTTCTTTAAGTAATTTTTGTACTTCTTCCTTATTGACTCCTAATTTTTGATCCATATTCTCCTAAATTTCTTTAAGTGTTTTTTTGCGTTTTCCTTGAAAGGGCTTCATATGTTTGATCCATTTTCTCCTGTATTTCTTTAAGAGAGTTATCTATGTGTTCTGCTATCAGCATCCTGTCCTGTGCTTTTAGATCCAAATCTTGTTTTTCTGGTGCGGTGGGGTATCTGGGACTTACTGCTGTCAGGGTGCTGGTTTTAGATGCTGCCATATTGCCTTGATTTCTGTTAGTAATGTTCTGTTTGCCTCTTGCCATCTGGTTATCTCTAGCCTTAGATGGTCTTATAGTCACTAGCTGGTGCTTGAACCTCCTGTGCGCTCGAAAGGCTATTTCCCCACCACTGGATGACTGGGTTTCCCCTGGCACAGATTGCTGATATGTTGTTCTCCTCTTGGGTGCTGTTGGACCCCTGGTTTATCTTGCTCTAAGCAATGTTGTATTCGCTTATCACTGTGGACCTGATGCTGCTTGTCTTCTTTGGATCTGTTTGCTTAGTTCAGGCAGCAGCAAGGATGCTGTCTGAGGCCTCAGGGAGTGGGGAGTGCAGAGTGTGGATTGCAGGGACTCCCAGAGGTCCGGGAACCCACGCCCTGCTGGAGCACAGGAACTGCTGCTCTGCCAAGCTTCAGTTCTTAGATGACTGGCTGGTGATCTGGGTCCCCCGTGATCTTAAGCTTGGGATATCTCGGGTATCTGGTCCTGTCAGCTCAGTCTAAGCACCCGCCACCAAGATGGCCGCAGATGAGCAGAGTGCAGGGTTCCCCTCAGAGTGCAGAGCCCACGCCTGGTTGGTGCCCAGGAACCCTGCTCTGCTCGGTTCGCTGCCAGGCGGTCTTGTGCCCCCAAAGATTCCAAGTTCTGGGTATCACCGGTACCTGACTCTGCTCTCCTTAGTCTGGACCACGGTGGCCGTTGAATGTGGGGAGTGCAGCTTGCCGAGTCCCTTGCAGGGCAGGGAGCCCACGCCCTGCTGGCACACAGGACCGCTGCTCTGCCAAGCTCCTGTTCTTTGATGACTGACTGGCAGCCCGGGTCCCCCGAGATCTTAAGCTTGGGGTATCTCGATATCTGTTTCTGCTCTCTTGGTCTAAGCATCCGCCACCAAAATCGATAGATGCTTTTAATAATTGCATTTATTCTACTATGGAGGTATAGTAAAGGAGTTGAGAATTTTTTTTCATGACAAAGGAAATGCATATCTTAATCCCTTAGTAATTAAATTTTTCTTACGCTATTGGTAAAATACAAAAATCATATTTTTTTTTTCAGAAACTATCTTGTGAATATAATTAAGGTTTCTTGCCTGGAAAGCAAACATGGCCAACACAGAATGATAGGCTAATTAAAGATAGTGATGTGAGACAGGCTTAGTCACATCTGCATGTGAACCACAGATTGTCATAGTGAGAAGACTCCGAGGACAGCAAGCTTGGCCATTGAAAGGATACGCCTTGGAAGCAGATTGTGTACTGGTCCATCATTACTGCTTCTGCCCCTTACCCTGTCCCTTTAAATCTCAGCGACATGGTATTGGAATGTTTGAAAATAATAGAAGAAACTTTGATGAAGCTGGAAGCTGAAATCCTAATAGTGTCACCAGAAATGAAAATCCAGAGAGGGATAAGATACATTCAAGTGACTGTTACAAGAAGTTTGGAACCCATCTTCTTGTTGGAACTCTGAAGAGGCAGTCTACGGGCTCGGGAAAGATCAGGACGCGTTAATTAATGGGATGCATCTGGAAGAGTGGAGTCATTCCCCTTAGGGATGGGAGGGAAGAGTTGGATGGTGTTGAAGGATTTAAACAATTGGAACAGCTCCACCTGCAGCTTGCCTATCTGCTGTTTCTTCATTCCAGTAGAGGGAGCTTTGAAGTCACCATTCCCAGCTCATGCTTTATTCCAGTTTTCCTTTCTTCAGAGGAAAGTTAACTCCATAAGTGCAGTGGACATTTTATTTTTACAAATTTACACTTATTCATGTACATGTGATTGTGTGTATCTCTCTAATTTTCACCTTAAACATGAATAGTAAGTCAATATTAAAAGACATTTGAGAAAAATCAAATATTACAAAACAGAAAGCTGTTGTTGAATAAGCACTTGGTTTTAGAAAGAAACCCCATAAAATCCATAGATATACTATTGCAAGGTTTTAAATAATTTTGAAAAAACAATAGCAATTATTAAACAAAAGTACAATAAAGTTACAGAAGTAAAAGATGTAAGTTCTTAGATATAAACAAAATAATTGACTAGAAACAACCATGATGAGGCTGGAGAGATTGCTCAGTGGTTAAGAGCACTGACTGCTCTTCCAAAGGTTCTGAGTTTAAATCCCAACAGCCACATGGTGGCTCACAAATAAATCTTAAAGAAAAAAACAAAAAAAGAAAAGAAAAGAAAAAAGAAAAAACCATGACAAAGAGGTAGAGCAATAAAACTAAATTTGTTGCTGTCAAAGTAGAACATCAGTGGAGATGTGAACCACAGAGATTATGAAGATAAGCTAGAGTAGACAGGTGAAATTTAGCGAAGAGAAAATAAGATGACAGGGAAAGAGTAGACAGATAATTGGATAACTTTCTTGAACTAAGAAAGCCGTTAGTTCACACATTGTAAACCCGACCAAATGTTGAATGAGATGAATGGGAAAAAAAGCCTCTTTTGCCACATTCAGGTAGGGTGGTAGATACAGATGTAATCAATTAGCATCAGCAGGTCCTGAAAAACTATGGCCGATGGCTCTAGTTGTGAAGGCAGATCGTTTGTGGCCTGAAATTCTGTGCGCAGTGGAGCTGAGTCACGGACAGGCATCTTCAGACATCACAGATTACCTTTCATCTAGTCTCTCGGAGAAAAAATAAAAGTAAAACTTACTTGAGAATCCAGCCTGCAATCACAATACTTAGGAGGCTGAGGCAGGAGGATCACAAGTGTCAGGCAGCCAGAGAGCTACGGTTTATTGTTTATACAGTATGTCTTTGCTCGTATACTTCTGCATTTACATTGCTCCTGCTTCTCTTGAGGTCTGCAAATTGTGTAATGACTTAAATGTAATGATTCTATTGGAATGACATTTCTATTAATATTTTGTATATAGCTCACCTTAGATAACTAAATTTATAAATACTTTTGACTAGAATATTTGTGATTCATTTTCTGTAAGTATTGATTTGTTAGAAAATTTTACTTTTATTTTCAAATTTTTCTTTAGTGGCAAGTTTTATTCACATAGCATTTTCAGTTGATCACAAAAAAGGTAAAGCCTGCCGTATTTAAATCCATGATGAAAATGTTTGAGTCTTAATCTAGAAGATTTGAGAGAATGGTATGGCATAGTCTTGAAACTTTATCAACTTTAGATTTATTGGTACAGAGTTTGCTGTTTGAAATTTTCTATCTCATCTATTTATCCTTGTGTGTATGTATCTGTGCAAGTACATACGGGCTGCTACTGTGTGCGCATGGAGGGGGGAGCAGCCTGCAGGAGCCAGTTTTATGCTTCACCTATGTGGTTCCAGGATTGAATTTAGGTCATCAGGTGTGACAGCATTTGCCTACTGGTCTACCTCATTAGCCCAAGTTTTGTTAAGCATACTAACCAATATATATCTTAATAATATAGATGAAAGTTTATTTTTGTTCCTTTAGCATTTAAATCTGTGGTTTAAAAATGAGACTTAAAATGTACTTGGCATTTGTTAGTCTTAAAGAAGTAAATGTTCATTCTGTGGTATGGTTCTCCTCTCTTCTAGTCAGTGATGTATATATCACATGCATTTATATGTTTATATATGACACAAGTACATTCCTCACCCTAGTTTGGAATGTAAAATTCTATTTTTTTCTTTACTTGCATTTGACTGAATTCATTTGGGTGATTGTTGGCCTTTACAGCTTTATTATGTTTAAAATAAGAAAAGAGTAACATAGAAACCTCCCTTACCTATAACATGTGGCCTCAATTTGCATTTTAATCAGAGTGTGGAAGTCATTACTCTGACATCTGAAACTTTGGTAGCCGTAAAAGTTATCACTCACAGGACAGCAGACATAGTTTATTTTGTGTTTATTACTGGGTGGCCCTCTTGAAACTTTTCTGAACCTAATTGAATCCAGATATTAGAAAATTAAATTAATTATTTAAATACCATTAAATAATGACATTTATTTTGGATGTATTTAGTTGAATTGTCTTAACTGTTTTGATACAAGTGAATGTTTAAGATTACAGAGACTTACAGCATGCACATTCAGACATGATAGTATTTCCAGAAGATTTCAAGTCTGCTAGGATATTTTCTGCCTAATTTGTACACAATAAAAGAAATCCCTAGTTTTATTCTTTCCATTATACATAGTTTCTTCATAACTGATGTCATATAATTTATTTCACAGACCCATCAGAGTATTATTGATAATTTTTTGTGTGTTTTGCTATGCTTTCAGTAAATCTTGCTCTATTTCAAAACTTAAGCCCTTTCTCATGATAAAACTCTCCAGTTCTTTGTTGTCTGTTCATTTACTTTTTTAGTCAGCCATTACTTGGGCATATTTCCTTGGTATCCGGCAGATCTCAGAAGCTGATCATTCTTGCCCTAGGCATTTAAGCTCTGGCCTAGGAATGGGCAGACCTTTGTTTGTCTTTTGATTCAGATGGTTGTTTTTGCTGGCTCTGTAGGTCACGTGTTCTCTATGTCAATGTCAGCTTTGCCAGCATAGGACAAAACATCCTTAGAATATATATAAATGAATGAACTTTATTGGCTGCATTCCAATAAAACTTTACGGACACTGAAACTTGAAATTTTATAATTTTCACATGCTTTTGATTTTTAGAAGTATTTGTGTTATCATCCAGTGCTGTCTTAGCAAATAACCACACACATTAAACGGCTCATTACAACAGACATTTATTTCTTCTTGGTTCTGGAGGCTGGAAGCTAAAAGCTTCGTGTTGCAGGACCTTGCTGTCTCTGAGGTCTCAGTTTGGGAATCCTCTCCACACTCTGACAGCTTCTGGCGGCTCCTTGCAACAACTGCTGTTCTCTGTCTTGTCATTGCATTGTTGTAAGTCTCTGCCCAAGTTATTCTGCTGTCTCTTGTTCTATGACTGCATGGTTCTGTAAATGAGCCCTTTCCTTTCTCACGTGAATAGTGGTGAGTCATTCGATTCAGTGCTCAGCTCAGCTCAGTGCATCTTTAACTTTTACACCTGCAGGGATCCTGTTTCCAGTAAGTTCACGTTCACACATCCTAGGATCTTACATTGGGACAATATTCAGCCTAATAACCAACTTTAAAAATAATATAAAGGCTATTCCTGGTGTGTGAGCCTCACAGAAATGCAGGGGAACAGTCTTGCTCATCTGTTTTCTGACTCCTGCCAGAGTTGACTTTTATTTATTCTTTCATTAAACTCATATTCTAATTTGGATACAGGGTATGAATTAAAGTTTATTGAGGCCTTATTGATGCTTTGTTTTGTTTTTAATGTTTTTCATATTGCTGAATTTTCAATTAGCACCTTAGAAATGACATTACTGAATTAAGTCACTGAGACTCACATTATGTAGGTAGCAAATAGTAAATATAAGATTTGAGTCCACATTTGAAATCAAATGATGGTAGTGCTTTTCTTTCGTCTCTCTGTGTAGTTTCTTTCTGTAGCACTTGGAGTAGGCCTGTGTCTTAGTTACATATTGCAGCTCTAAATTCATTTCTGTTTCTGTGATAAAACACTTGACCAAGCAGCTTTGGAGTGGAAAGAGTTTAGTTTACAGTTCCAGGCCATAGGTCTTTGCTGGGGTAAAGTGAAGGCAAGAATTCAAAGTTTCACATCCATGATCAGTAGTAAATAGAAACAACAAGCGCCCATGCTGCTGATTTGCCTTGGCTTCTAGCTTTCTTTTGTTCTTTATAGATCAGGACCTTTTTACCTAGGGAATAGTGTCACCCACAAGGGGCTGAGTCTTCCTGTAAGAGTTAAATGTCAAGACAAATCCCCACAGATATGCCTACAGACTAAACTGGTGAAGATAATTACTTGAGACTTCTTTCCAGGTAATTTTAGGTTGTGTCAAATTGATAATGCCAACCATTATAATCCATAATTCTTGATGTCTTGGTTTAGTTCTTCATGAGGATGATTTCAGGTCTGCAGTGTCTGGGGTCAGAGAACAACCTGTGGGAGTTGCTTCTCACTGCCATTGTGGCCCCTGGGGAGACATGGCAGGTTCTTAGACTTCTGTTATATGCCTCCAACCCACTGGATTAATCCAGCTGGCTTAGAACCCAAATCTTAAAAACAAACAAACAAAACTTCTGTGAGAGTATTTCAGGAGAGTGAACATAAGTTCAAGGTCTTATATGGGAAGAACTTGGCTCATTTTGTTATACTCAAAGTCACTGCTAGGCCTTGACGGAATGGTTTAAAATGACATTAGAAAGAGAGGCAAAAGCCTGATCATATTTAAGACGTTGGTGGCCATGGTGGTTAGCTTTTTGGTGTAGGAGACCATTGGACATTAAGGATGTAAGATGATGTAATGCTGCTTGTATTTTTATAACTTATTCCAGCTAGTAAGGGAAGATATAACTAAGGTTTGTGAACGGTTGTCCTAGAAGCTCCTGGTCCATCTGTTCTCAGGTACTTATATGAGTTATAAGTGACTTATATAAGGGTCTTATGAACTAAATTTGATTGAGTTTCACAGGTATTTATTTAGATAAAAATACACTTTGGCTAACATGTAAGATTTATACTAATGTATTTTATTCTTTTTTAAAAAATTTTTTATTTTTTTATTTTCTATATTTGTTTACATTCTGAAGACTTTCCCCTTTCCCAGTTCCCCCCTCACCATATGTCCCATATGTCCCCCCCCCCATTCCCCAATCACAAAACAAATTTTTCAGTCATTTTCTGGAATTTATACTTTTCTCTCTCTCTCACTTCCACCAAGACCTTTCTCAGTTTTCACAAAACAGCAGCATATTGATATCTGTAGTACACCATACTCTAGCACACTTTTGCATGTAGTAGTTGTGAAAATATTAAAATTAATTTTTTGTTAATAGAAATTATCCTGAATTATATGCCAGTACCCTGTTGGTCGGAAAGGCAGTCTGAGTTATAGCTGGAGTTACATTAGCTGTTCTAGCTGTGGAGACACCTGTGAGTGTTAGGTCATGTTGGGGTCACAGGGCAAGCGGGGTTGTAACCTGAGTTCCAGGTGCACTGGAGCCACTCTGAGTTCATTACAGTCAGAATCTTTAAGTTAGGACATTTATGAAACTGATTTGGACTTTTATAATGTGAAGCAATATAGTATGTTAATAGTATCAATAAAATGCTTTATCTTGAAGAATAGATTTTAACTTCTTTATTAGTACTTTTTTTAGAAGTCTATAAAATGTTTCTTTTTATATATGAAGTAGGATCAGAATGTATTTTATTTTGTCCTTATATTTTAATATCTTTTATTAAGTTAATGACATTTATCTTTTCATTAAAAGTGACTAATCAATTAATTATATTACTTTATCATGAGAAAGCTGATATGGTATTACTTTTTTTTTTGTTTTTTAAAGGTAAACTTAATTTTGCTAAAAATGTATAATTAGAAATGCATTTAGTCTTTATTAGCACGATATATATGTATACACACATATACACACATATGCATTGTAGTAGAAAGGAATTTATTGACTGTATTATTAGTCTCATATTTAAAATACATTTTTGGTATTACAAATTATTTAAGTGAATTCCTATCAACTCTAGAGTGTGAACATTTAATAAGACTAGAAGAAGACATCATATTTAGAGAACAGACCTCAGGTAGAGAGGACCGTAGGTGGAAAGGCTGAGCACTTTTAGGATGCAACAAGGGGCAGTTTCTATCTTTTCTAACTCCTGTTTATGTTGTTTCTGTAACAAGGTAATCTTGTTCCTGTAGCTTAACGTAAAGAATTCTCTATTGCAATGCTATGTATAGGCAATGAAGCAGCCTGGATTAGTGTCTGAGGAGAATGGTTGGCATTGTGTTGAGTTAGTGTGAACTAACCAGTTCATTGCCACAATTGCAAATTGGCTTCAGTTAATACAAACACTAAAGCCTCTGTTCACTCCCCTTGCTCTGTGGTGCTGCCTCACGGCCAGGGCCACCAGACTTGGTGGGCTGATGAAGATTCATTGCCTTCAGATTTTGCCACCTATGCATTAGTATTGGGAACGTTACTTATTCTCTTCAGAGACTTCTCTGTTTTCTCTCTCCCCCATATTTTCCTATAGAGTTGACCTTGTATAATCCTTTAACACAGCAGTAAATGGTAACTTACTAGAGAACACCAGAAAATTAAGTAAGTAACTAATAAACAGGCTTTTATATATATATAGACTACTTTAACACAGTGGTGAGTGGTAATGTAATATTGTATATAGGGCTGTTATGAACTAAGTAACAAATAAATATGTAAATTTATGTAAAATAAATTCTTGTTAAAAGGGCAGTTTAGGATGCTGTTATTTTTTTCTTTTTCTTTTTTTTTTTATTATTTTCTATATTCTTTGTTTACATTCCAAATGATTTCGCCTTTCCTGGTTGCCCCCTCCCTCTAAGTCCCATAAGCCCTCTTTGCTCCACCCATTCCCCAGTCAACCCCCTCCCACTTCTCTGTCCTGGCAATCCCCTACATTGCTGCATCAAGCCTTTCCAGGACCAGGGCCCTCTCCTTCCTTCCTTCTTGGGAATGATTTGATATGTGGGTTGTGTCTTGAGTATTCAGAGCTTCTGTGCTAATATCCACTTATCAGTGACTGCATTCCATGTGTGTTCTTTTGTGATTGGGTTACCTCACTTAGTATGATATTTTCCAACCATTTGCCTAAGAATTTCATGAATTCATTGTTTTTAATTGCTGAGTAGTATTCTATTGTGTAAATATACCACACTTTCTGTATTCATTCCTACATTGAGGTACATCTGGGTTCTTTCCAGCTTCTGGCTATTATAAATAAGGCTGCTATGAGCATAGTGGAGCATGGGTCCTTATCATATGCAGGGGAATCCTCTGGGCATATGCCCAGAAGTGGTATAGCAGGGTCCTCCAGAACTGTCATGCCCAGTTTTCTGAGGAACCACCAGACTGATTTCCAGAGTGGTTGTACCATCTTGCAATCCCACCAGCAGTGGAGGAGTGTTCCTCTTTCTCCACATCCTCACCAACACCTGCTGTCTCCTGAGTTTTTGATCTTAGCCATTCTGACTGGTGTGAGGTAAAATCTCAGGGTTGTTTTGATTTGCATTTCCCTAATGACTAATGAGGTTGAACATTTCTTAAGGTGCTTCTCAGCCATCCAAAGTTTTTCAGGTGAAAAGTCTTTGTTTAGCTCTGTACCCCATTTTTTAATAGGGTTATTTGGCTCTCTGGGGTCTAACTTCTTGAGTTCTTTGTATATACTGGATATTAGCCCTCTGTCGGATGTAGGGTTGGTGAAGATCTTTTCCCAATTTGTTGGTTGCAGTTTTGTCCTTTTGACAGTGTCCTTTGCCTTACAGAAACTTTGTAATTTTATGAGGTCCCATTCTTGATCTTAGAGCATAAGCTATTGGTGTTCTGTTCAGGAACTTTTCCCCTGTGCCCATGTCCTCAAGGGTCTTCCCTTAAGTAAATTTTCTTGAGTTCAAGTAAAGACCCCAGACACTTTTTTCCCTACCTGTATTGGGTCAGATATGCTAAATTGATATGTGAATTGTTTTCCCTTTTTCTTTCCAGCATTTATCGTATTTCTGTACTTTCAGGTACTTATCCTTGTAAGTTTCCTCTGTTGAGGCATTTTTGAACTTAATGAAAAATGAGTGTCTAGTAGAAAGTAATAATATAAATGTAGTTTCAGACAGTGTCAGAAACAACATAGGTTAGGGGAATTGGTGTTGGAGGCAGGCAGGCGGGAGCAACTTGTAACATTTCTTACATCTAAGTAGGCAAACTCTACTCCAGCTGTGCAAATGAGTTCCCCACTATCTGCTCCTGCCTCATCTAGAATCTTACTTTGGCTTTTTCATGTCCATTTCCAGGTTTTTCTTTTTAATTTGTTTGTTTTTCTGAATTGATAGAGAATTGACTGCAGGTCTGATTTGTAGTCTAAGGAAACTCTTGGTTTCTAGTTTCTTAGTTTTCTGTTAACAGTATTAGAGCCCATGGATATTCAGGTAACATGGCAGATTAGTTGGATGGGTAGGGAGGATCTGGGCTGCGGAGGAGAAAAGTATCATTAGTCTATATGATTGAAAGAGATTTCTTTGATTAAAAAGAAAATAAAGAAGTCACTTCTGTGTGACTCAGAGAAATAAAAATCAAGTTAAAACAAACAGCCTGTTGGGGAAGTGCTAAAGAAAAAAGAATGTCTAGATGTGATTCACATTATATGGAGGGACATACGCAGCCACCATCTGAGGACCTTCCTTAACTCAGGCCCCGGGTCCGTGCTGAGTCTTTGGGTGGCATTCCTCCGTCTTGGACATGGGTACCCTAAGGCACTGAGGTAGAGAAACAGACTAGGAGGCAGATAAGCAATGGCTATACCTGCATGTGGACTGTTAGCTACAGTAGATTAGGCTGTGGAGACAGCCAGAAATATGGGCCCAAGTCTTAGATATTTCATGGATGCACAGGAGACGTGAGCCGACGAAGACGTCACTTGCCGTCTACCTTGGTGAACTACACTGAACTGCAGAATTGCATTACACACCTTGGAGTAGTGTCTTCTAACAGGCATGGATGGGAAGACTTTCCTTCTCCAGTGACAAAGGGTAGGGGGTAGGGGGGAGGGGAGAGGGGAGAGGGGAGAAGGGAGAGGGGAGAAGGGAGAGGGGAGACGGGACACCAAGAGCTCAAACTGTGTGAATTATCTAGGAAGAGGCTCTGGGGGAGGAGGAACCCAGCCCATGGTCTCAAAAGTTCAGAGTAGGGGGTTGATAGCCCAACCATACTTTGTAATAGGTAGGGATTGAGGAATTGTGGGAGAGCCTGGAGGCCAGGTCACCTTTGATATATTAAACAGGCACCTCAGTTACTTGATCTGGATTTGAAACCCAAATATTTCTTTCTCTGTACTGACTACAATTTTTTTTAGTACTTTTTATGTATTAACCTAGATAGTCTTCTCATTCATAATCTGATACTTTCCCTCTTTTCCCATCTTCTTCTCATTTCATTATGTAATTATTGATATCCTAAATGTTACACACACACACACACACACACACACACACACACTTTATTTTCCATAGTCAATATTACTACAATGCTACTGCCTATGAACTTTATTAGGGGCACAAATGAAGTCCACGAATGCGCTCTTCTGCAGTTATCTGTGGAACTGCTGTCAGTCAGAGCATAATGCTGGTTACTGCAGTTAGGTTCCCTTCTAAGTAGTAATGGAGAACACAAAATCCAGTGAAGACAACTGTTAAGGAGCCTCAGTGAGATGAGGCAAACAGTACATGTAACATGGCAGAGGAGCAGAATACTCTGAGACAGAGTTACTGTGACAGGTCTACCTTTTCACAATTCCTCAGTGTCACAATCCAAAGATAATGCACTAGCTGAAAATCCAGAAAAAGATTTCAAAGTCCTACTTTCAAAACGGATGTTGACTGGGAGGATTGCTCAGCGGTTAAGAATACTTGTTACTTTTGTTGAGTACCTAGATTCAGTTCCTAACCATTGACAACTCCATTTTCAGGGGATCCAGTGCCATCTCCTGAACTCTACAATCACTATTTATGCCTGTGGTAAAAATAAACACATCTTTTGAAAGAATAAGCAATCACTGAAACAAATTAATAGTCAGGATGAATTCAGGAGCTGTTGAGGAAAGTTGGCAAGATGCATGTGACTCGGCTGTGTCAGTTGGAGGAGACATGAAGAAGCACGGAGGAGAGCTTGGCACAGAAGCAGGTGCTGGAAAAGAAACAGGCACAGGCTGCAAAGGACTCAGTCAAGCAAACAGAACATCGTGGAAAGCATACTTGGATATTAGTGAGCAGAGAGCGAATTTTAGGGATAGAGAGTCAGACTGAGAAAATATATTCTGACATATATAAAGAAAGAATATCACTGAGTACAACCAATTCAAGTCCTCTGAGATACATTTAAGAGGTTCAAGTAAAGACTGGAAGGGTAGAAGGGCAGGTGAGTGAGAGCTAAACTAAATGTATAAACAACTTCACAAAACTGTCATAGAAAACAGAGGCTGACATCAAAAAGTAAGGATTTAGGACCTCCAAATAGGAATGACTAGAGAAGATCCTCTCAATGACATATAGCACTCAAGGTGTCAACAATACGAAGCTAAGAACTATTGTTAAAAGCTGTAAAGGAAAAAAAAGTCATCCTACATAAAAGATAAACACCAAGAATGACATCAGTCTCACATCACAAACACTAAATACTAAAAAGCACATGGAATGATATATTTTATGTTTTCAAAGTACATACCTGCCAATTAAGATTGTTACATCCAAGAATCTGTCTCAAAATTGATGGAGAAATAAGAATATTTCAAGACAAGTACAAGTTAAAGAAATTCATGATCTCCAAGCAAGCACTGAAGAAAATGAAGGAATGCCATATATAGAGAGGAAGGTAGACAATACAGGTCATAGGTATCAGATAATAGATATGATAGTAATAGACTAACAAGGGAGAACTGGGGATAAACAGTATCCACAGGGTAAATAATAATCCCTCAGCCGCCAGTAGTGGAGGAAGATAACCTATTAGCAAAAGCCTGGGCCATAATATCATAAAAATCAGTGAAATAAAAAAAAATAGCAAGCTGCAAATATTCCCAAATAATGTAAAGCAATCCTAAGCAAAAATAGTAACACAGAAGGAATCTCACCGTATCCTGCAGAGACATGGTACTGAAACCAGCATAGTGTTGGCCACAAGACAGACATATAGACAAATTTCATAGAATAGAGAGCCTAGAATTTAACTCACACAGCTCCAGCTGTTCAATTTTTAGTAAAGTTTTAAAAAACATACATTGGAAAAAGAACCGAAATATCAATGAAGTCAGGTTGATTAATAATGTTCTTCGAAGCTTCAATGGTTTTGTCCCTGCTGTATGTCCGTTACTGAAGTGGAGTATAGACTATGTAGTATTTGTTCCTGCTGCTGTATGAATCTTTACTTTGTGTATTTTAGAGTTTATTTTCCTTGGCTTTAACTAGAATTCCTGAGAAAGCAACTTAAGGGAGAAAGAATTTATTTTGGCTGAGGGTTATCGAGCCTTTGTACAATGGGTAGTTGGCTTCATGTGTTGGGTCTTGTAGTGAGGAAATATATCATGATGATAGACATGTATGACAGGGGCTGTGTAGAAATAGGGAATGGTATACCCTTTTAAGTTGCACCCACAGAGACCTACTTTTTAAAACTAAGCATCCCCTCTTAAAGTGTTTAACACCTAAAATAGCATAGTCAGTTAAGGACCAAAACTGAGCACCAGAGCCTACTGGTAACATTTTATACTTAAGGCCCAGTGCAGCCTCTGTTCTTAAATGTAGAAAATTTAAAATGTAAAATTTACCTTTTGTAAATTGAATTATTTATCATGACTTATTTCTGGGATTATATGCATATATCATAAATAATGCATCAAAATCTGTCTCAAAAGGAATAATTATTACGTTTGTTTATACCAATATTGTTGTTAGCTTTTGTAGCACTGTGACTCAAAATACTTGACAGAAAAATCTGAAGCCAGGGAAAGGTTTCCATTGGCTTAGGCTTCAGAGGAAGCTCGGATTAGCACAGCAGACAGGAGTACAAGATGATGTCTTGTTCACATGGCAGCAGATAGGAAGTAGACCTTAGGCTAGACCCAGGTCAGGTTTAGACTTCAAATTTTTGCCTGTTAGGCCTCTCCTTCTAAAAACTCCATAGCTTTCAAAATAGCACCAAGACCTGGAGACAAATTGCTGAGGGTATGAGCTCCTGGGAGACATTTCTGATGGAAACCATAATAACCACTGTCCACTTAAAAACCAAGAGGAATTATCTAGACACAGTCACCATTTCTTAGAACTGGGGAAGAGGAAGGAGGGAGGTTGTTGACTAGTTGTCTAACAGTTATTTACTACATGGGCTAAATTTGTATGCTTTCAAAAATATTTTAAATGACAAAGCAGAGACCACATTAAGTTTTCTGGTTTAGAAAATTCAGTTCTATAATTGACAGAGCTCTTGTTTTGAAAGAGGATTGAAGAAGTAGAACTCTATCTTGTTTAGTGCTTGTAGTTTTGCTTGTAATATTTTTATTTGTTGTGATGATTAATTAAAGAAGATAGGGTTATAGGGAAAATTGGCTTTTCTTTTGATACATCTTATTATGCCAAAAGAAGACAGGAGCATAACAAGGTACCTGATTAGGTCATGTCACACTGAATAGAACATGACAGAACATACATTACAAAAGTACCCTCCTCCTTAGAGCCAGACTGTTGCTCTTGATTTGGAAATGAACCATCTGCTTACCATTTACATTCCTGGGGAACTCACCAGCCCACATCTCTAGAAGGAAGTAACATTCGTCATAACCTTGAACCTCTGCTGAGCCAGTTGTCTCCATGTGTAGCAAATAGTCCCTGAGTTCTGAATGAAAACAGATTATGATGTCTAAGAAGAACAAATTGATTTCATTAACATGAAAGACCAACAGATTATATTTTCAACATTTGAGATTGTTGTAATACAGTTGGGACATATTTATTCACACTCTGGTTAACCACACATCCCCAAACAACCAGTATATGAGCACTTACTCATACAAAACATCAATAAGCTGTACAGTGTGATAAGTTGTTGAGGGGTAAAGATTCAAGTATGCCTCCTAATTTTCTCACTTAACAAATGTTGACTTGAAGAACAAGATCGGGGCAGTGGCAAATGCAGGTGGGACTCGTTTGCTTGTTTGCCATTGGGTAGCTCCTGAGTTTGCTGCTTATTTCCTCAGACTTTCCAGTATACCTCAGATCTCAGCTTCTTAAGCCATGCTCACAACCCCATGCATGTAACTGGACATGGGAGCTGTGCAAAATTGGAAGCAGTAGAAGCTTGCTAATTACTCAGTGACCAAAAATTAATTCAAAATCAATTAACAATGAGGCCAAGGTATTTCTGGCAGTTTTTGTCTGTGTTGCCTGTCATGACTTTCTGATTGTAAACATGTAGACTATGTACTGTGCATGTCATGGGGCACAACACTAACATGCTACATGAAATGAGCTTGCTCATACTTAAGTGTATTGTGTTTTGAATTGTACTGTTTTAACTGTACAAAGTTTCTGCTGTGCCAGAGACATAATGGCTTAATTATGGGAAGTAAAGGCTTGGAGTGTTTGCCTGTCATCATTGCTCAGAATGTAAACATCAAATTAGTACATCTTTGCATCATATTGTGGTAGAGTGTGCGGTTTTCATCATCACTGTTTGAGTTGTTAACTTGAGTTTTAGATTATCTGTAGACACATAAATGAAGTTGTATTGGGTGTGTGAATCTAAATTGGAAATTCACATAATTCGTATTCAACTCCTCCTCATCTATCACTACTACCACCACCACCACCGCCACCGCCACTGCCACCGCCACCACTGTCCTTCTCACCATTATCATCACTGTCCTTTGTACATACTGTGTTCTCAGGCAGGAGCAAGCAGCAGCTGCTGTCTGTCCTCTGATGTTACATCTCTTGTGTAGCAGCAAGAAGTTGGGATTCTTCAGCTCTTGTTAAAGGCTGCAGTGGCATCTTCTAGCAGGCTTCGATTCCTTAGTCCTAGATGGGGCCAGTGTCAAAGCAGAAATATGAGCCCTCTCCCATGCTTGGCCTGCAGGCCTGATCGTT
Organism: Apodemus agrarius; assembly: GCA_964023405.1. Taxonomy (NCBI): domain Eukaryota; kingdom Metazoa; phylum Chordata; class Mammalia; order Rodentia; family Muridae; genus Apodemus; species Apodemus agrarius. Next base: position 81,186,471 of record OZ030005.1, on the reverse strand, counting down.
CTCTGGAATTCTTCCAGTGACTGTCTTGTCATTTTTCTTTTCTGGCTTTATGTAGATTTTAACCAAGAGCTGAGCTTTCTGTTCTGTTTTTATCATTTCTCTTGTTCTTACCCCAGTTTTTTTTCTTGTTTTTTTTGCTCCTTTTGCTCCTTCATCTGTCTTCAACATCACTAGAATTCACCAAGACTTGAGACAATAAAAAGTTAGTAAAAATTCTCTTATATAGCCCGTGTTTTCAATCTAAGGATCTTCAGCAGTGAGCTGCTCTCATTGCATAGTTTTCTGGAGCCATGAATTGAATGTTAACACTCTCTGGGTGGTTCTGGCATTTCAAAGTCCAGCTAGCTGTTTGACTATAGGTTTTTTTGGTTGGGGACTGCTAGTGTAGCAATGGAGAGTCCAACATTGCCAGTTTGGGAATTGGATTGTCCCATCTCACAACATCTTGTATGTTTGCAAGAAAATGAATATCAAAAAGAATCACTAAACTAAGAATTTAAAGAACTTATTAGCACTTCTTTTGATTTCTCAGTGCTTTAACAGTGTTTACTAGCTGCTTAGTGCCCTAGCACAGGGACAAGCAGGCCTCTTTTCTCTCTCACCTCTCTTCCTTCTGTACTTTTGAAAGACATGTTAAGAACATCTAATAATTGTAAGTTAGAGAGTTCGTCAAGTGATTCCTCCTCCAGAAAATAGGATAAAAGCTCTAGTATTAGAAATAATAGGAAAACAGTCAAAGGCACATGGGTACTTGCCCCTTCCAAAATAGCTCCTGCCTCTCTTCCATGTGGCCACTTACCCATCCAAAATTACTGAATGAAATTATTTATAATAATTTATATATGAAAACAATGCTTAAATTTAACAATTAAAGGTATAAAATATTAAATATAAAATTATGAAAATATATAATTCAGGATTTAAATAATACATGAATGGTATTGTTAAACTTTTCGATTATTTTTGTTCATCTTATATTGTGTTGAATTTAGAAGTTACACATTCCCATAAAAATGTGTGAAAGCATTTTATGTGTGCGTGCACATATGTATATATGTCTATATAACATGATTCTTTCTTCAGTTTCAGCTGTCCTCTGAAGTCGGAGGACATTTCCCACCCCACCAAATGGACAGAGGGAAACATTAGAAAATCAAGGATATAGAAAATCACCTGAGATTATTACTGCTGCTTCACACATGCACACACAGGCACATACACTCACAGTCTTAAACTTAGAATTACATCTAGGATTTATGAGACTGGATTTCTTATCTTGTATTGTTATTAAAAAGCAGTTTTTCCTGATAATATTTTAAAACAAGAATTTGTAGATATCTGCCCACCCATAGTCACATAGGAAATGTCAAATTAATGCTTAGTATCTTAGGTGGAATGACAATTCTAGGAGTCGAGCATTTTTAAAAACGGTTTCCTTGAGATAGTTACTAGTACTGACAGTCTTCTATCCCAGCCATTTCTCTCCCACTTGTGTTAGCACTGGCTTAGGTACATACAAGTAGATTAAAGCCACTTAGTAGAGGTCAGGGGGAAGTTGCACACTCCATTGCTTTCCAGTAGAGCCCAGGACAGCGTAGCCTTACTGACAGAAGGCTGTTAGGTTGAGACCTACTTAAACACTGGTGGCAAACCATTTGGGTACTAAAGATGCGATGTGGATAAAGTTCATTTGTATACTAAAGGAAAAGAATTTTGTCTTCCTGCCTCCCTAGATAGCTTTCCCTTTTATCTGTGATTTGAGACATGAAAGTAATTTCATCTGGTTTTGAGAAACCATTGTTTACTTTATCTCAAGTGATTCCTTGCTCCATCCGCCTTTCCATGCTTCCTCTATGAAATCACCTTCCTGAGTTGTCTGGTTTTAACAGAAACTGGAAGATGTATGGCACACCGTGGCATGCCCGTCACCGAGGGTAGAATAAAAGCAAATGCGTCATTGGTGACAGTTTTACAAGTAGATCTTTCAGCTAGTTTTATGTGCTTCAGTAAAATCTATCCGTGAACTCATTGATGTATAATTTATGTTGGGAGTATGTGAATAACTCCTTTCTCAACAATGGTCTACTTTGAACCTTTTATCAAGTTATATTGAAATTGTGCTGCATTTTCACAATTTAGCAGACTGTTATAAAATATTTTAGTTTTAAAATTTTTTTGAGTTCATGTTTTGATGTCAACTTTTCTGCTTCCCAGCTCTGTGTGTGTTGACTTGTGCATAGGAACGCTAAGGATTGTGACCTCCCATCTAAACAACTGCAGAAAAGGTTGCTCTTATTTGCAAATTGCACTTTATCAGTTCAGTCCAATTGACGGTCCGGTCCTACCCAAGTCCCATATGCCCTATGTTCAGACTTGCTTTGCCTCAACAGCTTGTAAGCTGCCTACCTCCTTTGTTGTAACTCTAGATTTAGCCCAATAGCAGTGCATGTTTTGAGTCTCTGCTGGACTTCAGTCCTGCGACACCTCCCTCTCTTCCATCTTCTTGGTTTTCTTTTGCATATATTATGTACTGTTACCTGCCTTAAAGTCTGTATTTTTGTCATTCTCTCAAGATTATTCTGTATTTATTCAGAGAGAAAGGAGGAGCAAAAGGGATTGGATAAAGCAGAGATAAAGCATGGAGGAGGAGGGAGAGCTCAGGTACTGCTGTTTTCCTGTTGCACTGTTTATAGAGTGCTGTGCATACTTGTAACTCCATCCTCTGCAGGTTCATTCTTGCTCAGTGCCTAGATTCCCACTGTTCCTTCTTCCTTTCTGGCCACCAACTTTCTACCTGACCATTGAAAATACAAGATGTAGATTAAAAAAAGAAAAGAAAAAGAAAACTGAGACCAACTCAAAGCCCTAGACCTGCACCTGGGTGTTCAAGTTGAGCTGCTCGGTCTCCCAGCTCTCCTGCACCTGCCTGCACCACTAGGATGTGCTCGCCAGCACTGCCCTGGCTAGCTTGCTCAGTGTTGCAGCAGGCAACGCATAGGTAGAGCCAGCTGGCCTCCTCTCCTGCCCTCAGGGCGGGCTTGCCTGTGGATGCCAGCAGGGCTGACTGTGTTGTGCTGCCTATGCTAGCTACAGGGCTGGCTTGGTCGTGCTCTCCTGAGCGCTGGAGCTTGTGAAGATACACATCTGAGGTTTTAATGGTCAAGTCGGGTTTCCATGACATAGGGCAAACACAGCATATCCTCTGGAGAGGAGTCCTCATGAGGATCCAGTATTGCTAGTATAGCAGAAGCCAGACCTCAGACTAGAACAATGGCACATTGCAGGGGTCATTTACAAGGAAAGACGTGTGGCCAAAAGAGTAAACAGTGGGGCACACGGTGACACACTACAGCTTCCATGAAGAGTTTTTTCTTTTCTTTTTTCTTTTGGTAGTTTGTTTACAAGGGCAGAGGACAGGTACAAAGGGTCAGGCAGGTAAGTGAGATTACGGTGCATTGATGTGAAATTCACAAGGAATCAAAAATTAAATAATTAAAAAAAATACTGTGCCCATGCCTTTCCGATCTCTCTTCTGTGACTTTCCAGCTGTAACTCAGTCAGTGTCTCTCCTCACCTTTTTGGTCATTTTAAAGGAGTTCATGGATAGCCTTTCACGGCCTTGTTCCCATACTCACCAAGGAAGCTAAATTTGTGGAACAATTGACATTGTCTGGAAAACTGTTCACTGATAATTAGATGATTTCTTTGAAAGTTTAAAAATTGTAAATTTACATGAATACAAATCATCCGCGCAGGGTTTAAATGAACAGTAGGTCGCTCATCCTTGCTGGTGCCCTTGCAGGCAGCATTGACTGAGTACATTGCTGTCCGTAGTTATTGGGTGTCTGAGACTCTCCTCAGCCTTCTGAGTGCTGGGATTTCATATGTTCACCAGCATTCCCACATTTGCTTTTCTTTCTTTCTTTCTTTCTTTCTTTCTTTCTTTCTTTCTTTCTTTCTTTCTTTCTTTCTTTGATATTTTCTTTATTTACATTTCAAATGTTATCCCCTTTCCTGGTTTCCCCCCTCCTAGAAACCCCTTATCCCATCCTTCCTCCCCCTGCTTCTATGAGGGTGTTCCTCCACCCACCCAACTCCCACATCCCCGCCCTCAATTCTCCTACACTAGGGCATCTGTCATTCTTTATAGGACCAAGGACCTCTCCTCCCATTGATGCCTGACAGACAGTCCTCTGCCACATACGCAGCTGAAGCCATGTGTACTCCTTAGTAGATGGTTTCGTCCCTGGGAGCTCTAGGGGTGGTGGTCTGCTTGGTTGATATTGTTGTTCTTCCTATGAGGTTACAAACCCCTTCTTCAGCTCCTGCAGTCCTTTCTCCAACTCCTACATTGGGGTTCCTGTGCTCAGTCCAGTGGTTGGTTGTGAGCATCTGCGTCTGTATTTGTAAGGCTCTGGCAGGGCCTCTCAGGAGACAGCCTTATCAGGCTCCTTTTAGCACGCACTTGTTGGCATCCACAATAGTGTTGGGTTTTGGTGACTGTATATGGATGGATCCCCAGGTGGAGCGGTCTCCGGACGGCCTTTCCCTCAGTCTCTGCTCCACCATGGGTCTCCCTGTTCGCTCTGTGAGGCTTTTGTTCCCCTTCTCAGGAGAACTGAGGCTCCCACACTTACCTTTGCTCTTCTTGACTCAGCTATGGCTGCCCTTGGCTTTGTGCTGTAGATGCTGGAAACTGGGTTAAGATGTCTGCATCATGGAAAGACACAAATTGGGCTTAAAATAGAATTTAATGATCACTGGATCCTATTCAGACTTACCTTGTAACTGTTATTTATAACCAAGCAAATCTACAGTTTTTCTTACCTTATTTCTAGTTAGGAAGTTTTCAATGAGTTTTAGGCTTTTTCTATAAAATAACGTTATTGGCATTTTCTAGGGATTGAATATCTAAATTACTTTGGATAGTTTTCTAAGTCTTCCAAACACAGGAACAGATGATGTATTTATATTTATTTATTTCTTAAATTTTGAATTTTATTTATAGTGTATACTTTTTTAAAACCTCCATGATTTAATTCTTTTGCTAAGACTTTTAATTTTTAATGCCTTTATAAATGAAATTGTTTCCTTAATGTCCTTTTATGATTTTTTGCTAGCTTGTAGAGATCAATGACTGGGTCATTATCTCTGACATTTCTAAATTACCCCTTCCCCCATGTATTTTAAAGTAAATAAGTGGTTTGAGTGAATTCATTGGAAAATAACATTCAGAATAACCAGCAACTTCTGAATTGAATACAAAATTGAATTTTGCTAAGGTTACATGTCTCTAAGTGAACATATTTGGAATGTTGATACAGAAGGATCCAGCATGTAAATAACTTGTAGGGACCTTTCATATCAGGTCTTTAAAGTCAGAAGTCTGAAAACTGCATTCAGGGGATAATTTAGATCTTGTCACTCTTGAAGGTACCGAGTATGTTACAGTATTGGTACAGTTGCGTACACATCAAACACTTTATTTATATATTTTTTTTATTTTCACAGGCCACAGAAACACTATTTAGAATGGGTGTTGCAAGAGGAGCCATCACGACATTAAGAAATGGAGAAGTAAGATGAGAATCTTGATTTAGTTATGATTTATTTATTATTCGTGCATTAATTCTTGGTGAGCAGTGTCTGCAGTATATAATGTGGGGATGGTATTCTGTGATGCTTTGTGTAACAGAAGTACTCAGTGGACAGGACATGTAGTTGATGTGCATATCCATCATTGCTTCTCCTTAGTGGAATCAGAGCTTAGGTTGAAAATGAATTGCTGTGTCATTTAATCTCATTCTTAATTTCTTTTACTTTTAAGAGAAGGTGGTCCCTCTAATAGTAACTTGTACATAGACATTTCAGTGAAAAAAAATAATTTGCGCTTTATGCTTCCTTTTTTTGTCGGAAGTAGGATTCTAACCTATTCCTCCAGTGGAGACTCCAGTCTGAACTCAGTGCTTTAGAACTCAGCCATCTTTACAGCTGTGCTTCCTCTTTATGTTATGCAGAACTACTACTTATTTCCTATGATAAAATTTAAAATATTTAAGACTTCAATGGCAAGAGAAAGTGTAAGGGGGAGAGATGCGTTTGTTTTGCCTTACTGAGTCAGCTCAGGTGAGTGGTAGGCTATAAGTTTTGATGCTTCTGTGTGTCCCTGTCAACTAAAAGTAGTTTTTCACCTGGAATATATTTCTACTAAAAAAATATCAGCAGCTACTCTGATGGCTACTCTGTCTTAATTTCCTTCCTCACTAAGACATATTTAGGTTGCAGGTGAATGTAATTTTGTTCCTTTATTCTTTCTGTTTTAGTGGTAAAACATAATGATAAAATATAGTGATTTCTATCCTAGAATTGAGTCCTTTGTTATTTAATGTAGTATTTCTAATCGAGTAAGCTCAGTAGTTAACAGTGGAAGTGACTGACAGGTAATTGGGATTATATACCTGTATGATTATAATTTGGGTTGGCTTGTATATTTGTTCATTAAGAACAACCATGCCATCACTTAAAATTTTCTAAATATTTATTTGTATATTGGCAAATCGCTACATTATTTTAACATTTTATTGATGAAAACTTAATCCTTCATATCTACAATAAATTTATAGATGCTGTATCTATAAAGGAAACTTTATCTGCCTAGAGATCCTGACAGTGAATTTCAGTTTTATTAGTTATTTTATGCCTATTCATACTTTATCTCCTGTCATGTAGGAAGGCTTTCTAAGCAGTTTCTTGAGTGTGTCAGTATTTATTGAGTATATGAACCTACTTTATTGAATGGGCAGTAACTAATATGCTGGTTTTCCAGCCATTCCTCCCTTTTTACTGGTGGTTACTGCATACAACCAAACTTGATTAACATTGGACCAAGTTCTTAAGCACTCTGTCTGTTCTTATAACCAGTATACACATTAGTTTTTATATTTTGGGAGCTCTGAAAATGGAATTTATCATTTTATTAAGAAAGTTATTGAAGGGCTTTGGATACTATGTTACAGATTAAAGATAGGAAAGACATTTGGAGCAGCAGTATGCTATGTTATGTTTTTTAAAGCTCCATGGTAACCATATATGGGAGATATATGCTGGTAATATTACAGATAATATGGAGGCTCAGTGGAATCAGGCATTTTACCTGAGGTCAAGTAGGTAAGAAGTAGGAGAGCTTGTATTGGAACGACGGTCTATAAATGCAGTCTTTCCCTCATGCTGTTTGCCTCAGTCTGGTTCCTGTAGACAAGAGCTTTCAATCACTAGTGATCATATTTGAATATTAAATAATTGTATGCTTGCTAAAACTTCTAAGATTAATCAGAAAAATATATTTATATATTCTATAAATATACTTTTATATATTCTGAATTGCTACTTTTCATGTGTATAGAAAAATATATGGTTTAGCATAAGCAGAAAAAAAGTATTTACTCCTTTATGTATTGAGCTAGTTGAATAGCCAGCTGTGGCAAATTCTTTGCAAAATATATAGTAGCTTCTTGGCTTAATCATGTAACATAGAAAGCAGATAATTTTTCTGGGTAGGTTTTTTTAAAATGTGTTTGTCTGTTTGAATGGTGGACTTTATTCACCTTAGTAAATAGTTACTGGCTAAGAAAATAAAACTTTTGATAATTCTTCAGTAAAGCTATAGTACTATATTCTACCATTCAGTTGTGTCTGTAAGATGAAAAGCATACTGTGTTAAAGATAAGGTTACATTTTTAAATTTATATATATATAAAAGAATTACCTTTTTTAATAATGTAGGATGAGAATAAAATATTCTCAGCTTCAGTTAAGTGCTCATCTCTTGGACAGTTGGTACCATGTATTTATTCCTTAAGTGATAGGGTGTCACTATGACAAGTAAAGTGACTTGTCTAGAGCAGCAGTTCTCAGCCTTCCTAATGCTGCAGCCCTTAAAAACAGCTCCTCATGTTGTGGGGACCCCCAACCATAAATTAATTTTGTAGCTACTTAATAACTATAATTTTGATACTGTTATTAATTGTAATATAAATATCTGTGCTTTCTGATAGTCTTAGGTGACCCCTGTTAAATAGTCATTCACTCCCCGCCCAAGCTGTTGTGACCCACAGGTTGGGAACCGCTGGTCTTTGGTCATGCTGAAATGATTAATCTGTTGTGGCTCTATTTATTTTTTTTGCAGTATTTAAATAAAAAATTACCTATTTACTTTCATTTAATGAAAAATCTCACTTTAAAAGACAGTTTTGGGCATTGTATTTGAAATATTAGAGGAATTGATTTCCTGACCAGAAAGACTTGCTTGTGTTCTTTCATTCAGGAGTCATTTGTTGACTCTTCTGTACAATTGACATTATCTCAGGCGCCTGTCACCTGCAAGTGGGTGGAGTTGGGCAACAGCCCTAGACTTGGTGAGGATTCAGCTAACCTAGCAATAACGTATTTTTATTAGGGAGGAATTTTAAAGCATATAAAGAAATCAGGAAATACCTAATTACCAAAGTTCAAAAATCAGGTGTGAGCAAGTCTGGGTTGCAAGTAAAAGTAATTTAAATCACAGTGGGGTTCACTTTAGTTGTTTGCCAAGGAAATGCGCCTTTATGATAGGCATGGGCAGGACTGAAGGTGAAGATGTTGAAAGACAAGACAGTTTGTAAAGAAGCAAGATGGAGCACTTTGGAGAGCTACTGGAGGGAGACTCAAAACTTTAATTGGAGAATCCAGAAAGAACATAAGAGGAGGATGACTGCTTGGTGAAGTAATGTTTGTTCAGGGTTTATATTCTAAGCACATTATAATAAATCTCATTTATACACCAGAACAGCTTTCTTCACAAAGCATTATTGGGAGAAATGGGAGAGAACACAGATAGATACACAAATATTGATGGATTTGGAAGCTAGTGTATGCTCATGGTACCCAAAGCGTTCCATAGGTCCAATGACAACAGCAAAACCTGGAAAACCCTGAAATATATCTGTAGTCATAGAAAACTCTGAGCACCAAAACTTTTCTTGAATGAAATGAAAAAAAGCAGATGTACTATTTCAAGTATGCTGCAGAACTACAGTCCTCAAAGCAGCACATACTGACTTGAAAACAAGACATAGACCAATGGAGGAGGCCTGGAGGTAAACCCACACTCTGACAGTACACACTATATTCCTATGAACAGCCATTCATAAAATGCATGCCGAGATAACTAGGTGTTCACCTGCAGAAAATGAAATGAAATGAAATAAGGCTTTCACCAGTTATAAAAATCAAATACAAATAGACTAAAGACTATTTAAGCCCTCAAACTACAAAACTCCCAGGATTCATAAGGAACTCCTGGATTAGAAGAGCAAGTCAATATTGATGGATTTGGGAGCCAGTGTATGCCATGCCACCCAAATCATTCCATAGATGCAATGAAGTACTTTTATGTTAATAACATTCTCCAGAAAACTAGGAAATATACAACAACAAACCCCAGAAAACCCTAAAATACATTTGGATTCGTAGAAAACCCTTAGCACCAAAAAGCCCTATCCCTGGAGAAAACCCTGTGAAAATTCAGTAAGGAGTGTACAGTGAGTACTGGTGAAGATTTGGACATGACCCTGACGTACACGCTACTATCACCACCCTGGAGCACACTGTGGAGGCTGCTCAGGAAAATGACGTGACCCAGCAGTCACATTCCTTGACATGTAGTAGCCAAAGCAAATGAAAGCCATGGCTGAAGGAGCATGCATGTCCGTGTGCTAATTGTAGCACTCTGGAAATGTCAACAAATAGCGTCCAGCGAATAGAATAGTACCTACCTGCTGAGGAACGGAGGAAGGAACCGTGGTCATTATGTATCAAAGAATACTCCTGGATGATGAAAACCAATAAATCCTTTAATTTGTGACAACATGAAGAGAAGTAGAGATGGTAACGCTAAGTGACATATCAGACACAGAATGCTGAGCATTGCATGTGTCTCATGTTAATCACTAAAAACTTGATCACACAGGAACTGAGCAGACGGATGGTTACTGGAGGGGAGGGGCACAGAGGAGGGAAGGATGGGAAAGCTTGAACAATAGGGACTAAGTACATTTAAATAAATGTCTGGAGTGCTAATGCACAAAGTGCAACTATAGATAACAGTAATATGCTGTATATTTAGAAATGCCACAAGAATCTTGAAAGTTGTTACCATAAAGAAATGATTAGTGTCTGAGAAGATATTTAATTTGATTTAAAAATTAAATAATGCAGTCATGCTTTGACATATCACTTTTTTGTGCACTCTTTAATATGTACAATTTTTATATTTTAGATATCAAGAATTACAAGAAAAACTACTAACTATTAATTATATGTACTTAGCACTATTATTTTTACAAGAACTTTTAGGTTAGAAAACAAACCTTCCATTTTCTTGAGACTTTTCCTATATGCATACCTCATTGAGTTCATAGTATAGGAATTAGAATCATTTCTCCTTGGCTTAGGCAGCCTCTTGTCACAAAAAACCTGCATCTGAGTAGACTAGTTTACTTTCAGGCTTTCCTAGTTCTGCCTTGGGCTAATATACTTAATTTCTTGTAAATTGTTAGAGTTTTGAGAATGTGGATTAGATGAGGTTTATGGCTCTGGATAGCTTTAATGTTTTCTGTTTCTAGGAAGATGTATGTCCTGTCCACCTCATACATTCAAGTTTAGGTTACCAGCCTTGCCTGTCCGTGAGAATTGCTTTGAAATGCTATGAACTGACAAGGCTGGCGAGTCTAGTGTATATACATCTTATTTGTAACTGTTGACTCATTTCATTGCATAGCTGCTTCTCTAAAACATCTTGAAATGTCTTTCAGTTTTTACTTTTTAAACTTAAGAAAGATAATAGTTTAAGATCATATAAAGAAATAACACAATACAGAGTGTGTTTTAAAGGTTTCCTACATAAAGAAGAATACAGCAGTATGATTTGTTGCTGATTTGGCAAGGTGTTTATGGAGTTTGACCTTGCATCTACTTGTGGCATCTGCCTTAGTGTCATTTCCTGTTGCTGTGAGAAAATACCTTGGCAAAAGCAACTTAAGACAGGATTTATTTGGCTTCCAATTCCAGATTATGGTCCATTGTTGCATAGAACTTAAGGCAGCAGGAACTTGAAATGGCTGGTTGCATCACATCCACAGTCAGAGAAGAGAGAGCAGCTAATAAATGCGTGCCTGGTAGTGTCCAGCTCCCTTCCTGCCTTTCATTCAGTGCAGTGTCAGCCCAGGAAATGGTGCTGCCCAGTCAATTAATTAATGCACCTAAGAACGTCTCTAGTGTCCACATACCCACAGGACATGTCAACAGTTCCTCATAAGACTCCCTTCTCAGGTGATATCAATTGTGTCATGTTAACCATTCAAAGCAAGTTATTCTACTTGGCTTACTAGGGTGGGAGCCTTTTGTAACTTTCTAGGAGCCTGCTTTAATAACTAGTGTAGAATAGACATAGCAGTGAGACTCCCTTGGTTATATTATAGAGCTGTGTTTCCTGGTAGATGTTAGGGATCTGAGTGTCGGATGGACCAATCTGCAGATGGATTTACCAAGGCAAATGCTGTTTTATTTTTAAGACAGATAGTAATATAAAAATCCTTTTAAAAAAGATTTATTTATTTATTATATGTAAGTACACTGTAGCTGTCTTTAGACACACCAGAAGGAGGGCATCAGATTTCATTACAGATGTTTGTGAGCCACCATGTGGTTGCTGGGATTTGAACTCAGGACCTTCGGAAGGGCAGCCAGTGCTCTTAAGTGCTGAGCCATCTCTCCAGCCCCATAAATATTCTTATTGACATTTTTATGTTTAAGTGTTAGTACTGTATTAATTTGAAGATTTGGTGCTAGGATCCACAAGAGAGGGAACTTGCTGGATTTATCTTTCTGGATCTGGGTTATCCTCCTGAGTATATTTTCCAGTTACATCCACGTACCTGCAAATTCCATGGTTAGCTTTTCATTACAGATTAATAGAATTCCATTGTGTGTATCTCCTAGATTTTCACTATCTATTTCCTAGGTGTTGTGAAGAGAACTGCACTGAACATGGCTATGCACGTATCTCTGTAGTAGGGTATTGAATCCTTTGGGTGTGTGCCAAGGACTGAGATGGAGATGATCGATGTATTTTCAACTTTGAGAATTCTCCTCATTGATTTCCATAAAGGCTGTACCAGCTTGCATTCTCACTAGCAGTAGATGAGGGTTTTCTTTTCTAGCATCTTCTCTAGAAGATCATTTGTTGACAGTTGAGTTTTTAATCTTAGCCATTATGGCTGGAGTAAGACAGAATCTCAGATGGTGAAAGAACAAAGCATTAGTGTTACAGACAGGGGTGGCTTTGAGGTTTGATGACAACAGAATGCCAATAACTGGAAGCAGATAATTTTAAAGAGCACCTTAGACAAATCTAGCCTGTGGCAGTATAGTAATATCTAGCACTTCCTCTCTCCCCTTTCTTCTCCTGAAGAATTGTGTGCTTCTAAGATCTTTGGTGCTTTTAAGTTACAAACAAAACCAACCATTTAAGCTTCTAGGATACCTTGTTTAGTAGTTGAGCCTAAATTTTGTCATATGAACCTTTTCACTCAGTGTCTTCTCTGAGATAAAAGCATTGTATCTTGAGATATATGATCATGTATCTATAAGGCATGTCACAATGTCTAGTATGAGCTAAATGTATCTGATTTGTCCTATGCTAAATTATAATCATTTCTTTAAATTGTATGGCTGTCTTGTGGCAATTTTTCATAGTGTGCAAGTTGAGAGCCCATAGCAAGAGTGTTTAAGTGATCTCATCCATAGCCGTGTTAGCAGCAGTGCTCTGCTGCCTCCCAAGGAGTCAGGTACTTCCTGAAAGTCGAGCTATTTAGAGTGGCATGGACTGTGGTGCATGCGGTGTGTGTCCAGTTACAGACTTCCTAGACTTACTCAACCAAATCCTGCTGATTGCAGCTTTGTTTTTATACAAGTAATAAACACGTCAGGAAGTGCTGGTCAGGAAGTGCACTGACAGGAGAAAAATTGACATGCAAAGAGTGCTGTACACAGAAGGGTAAAGTTACTGCATGTTGAGTACCCAGTGCTGAGGAGTGGAAATGGTTGGTCAGAGGTCCCACTGAGGTGAGGCACTAACCTTCCACAGACGCAGGCTTTCTTTTCTGTTGATCTTACAAAGAAAACTGGGTTGCTCCTTTTGCTACATAACCTTTGATATTTTTTATTTTTTAGCAACAGGAATTAAGTATTAATTAATTAATACCATATATGTCTACTGACATGGAAATATTCTCTTCCGTAATTTGTTAGTTTCTCCTCATTTGCTTGCATCTTTCAAGAAAAGAAAGTTAAAAGGTCTGACCTTTTTAGAATGTTCTCAAATACCATATTCATGATGGTTCTTCTTTTCTTCTGGACTGGTTCCCAAATTATTTGTTTGGAAAGCTGTATAATTATTAAATTATATCTTATAAAACTTATAATATATTGAACAGAATCCTAAGAAGGGCAGATGTAATAGTATAGGTTGTGGTCTAGGGACTATTCATATTGTGCAAGAGTTATTATGTAGATAATTCTCAAACTAGTTTCTGTAATGTATTGGGAATAAATGAATCTCAATGACAAAACAGAAAGTTTGAGGTCAGTAAAGTTTGCTTGTTATCACATCTGGGGATGCAGTGTTAGTTATCACAACTGGGTGATGCAGTGTTAGTCATCACATTTGGGCAATGCAGTGTTCGTTTTCACAGTTGGGGGGATCCAGTGTTAGTCATCACAGCTGGGTTTTGCAGTGCTATTGTGATGCAGTGTCAGTCATCACATCTGGATTGTCCAGTGTTAGTCACCACAGCTGGGTTGTGAGGGTAGTCATCACAGCTGGGAATATGGTATTAGTCATCACATCTGGGTTGTGTAGTGCTAGTCATCACAGCTGGGTTTTGCAGTGTTATTGTGGTGACACAGTGTTGTTCATCACCACATCTAGTGCATACAGTGTTAGTCATCACATCTGGCTATAAAGTGTTGGAAGTGACTTCAGTAAACATGTAGATTTCTATCTGGTCATATAGAAAACATATTGTTAGCAATCTGCATGGGATAGGTTGGTGACTTGTCTAAAGTAATGTGTCAGTCCTTTATTTTCTAATTCTGGTAGTTGAAATAATACTACATTTAGTAGGTGATTAAAATTTCACTGTTTGATCACCTCTGGCAGACAATATATGGTATCTATAGGGATGGTGTTAAAGATTGTATTTCAGAACTTGAATTTTCATGTTGTCAGACATTTTTAAAAATTTAATCTACTGAAAATAACTCACAAGTCATCAGGTTATATTCAGTGATTTCTCTTCTTACTCTAAATGTACAGAATTTATTTAACAAACTTTGGTTCAAAGAAGTCCAAGGTCTGAACACAGATTTTAAATACCTTTTCTATACCAACTATGTGTGTGCATGACTTTCTGTTCCAAAGTAACACTCCCTGCCCACAGTTCAGTGACCGGCTGCTCTGGACTCCTGGGCTCCAGTGGCCTTGCTCTCTCAGTAGTCTGAGTAAGCTGAGGGTACAGGTGTGCCAGATACTGTAGTCTTCTCTACCAAATAAAACACGCTCATTTGCTTAATTAAAGCAAACTCTGCTTTTGATTTAAACATAAAAGGAAATGTCTTACACATTTTCCTCAACCTAAGCAATATCTGGCCAACTATCAAATAGTTAGGTTTTACTTTTTCAGAAATTGGAAGGATTCTTAAGATAGCATCAGCTTGTTTTGATCCTAATACCAGCTTTAGGCCAGGAGACTAATTATTTCCATACGGGAAATGCTAGTCCCAAATACTTCCTCTTAGCCAGCCACCCTCTAAACTTGAATGCGGTATGCAGAAGCAAATATGGTTGTAAACATTAAAACCTTTAGAGTTCTTTTTAAAATTCAGTTCTTTTGATACAAAAAGAAAAGTTTCCTTTGTACAGAGTGTACCAAACTAATTTTGTGTGTAATAGTAGAATGAGTTAAGCAGTAATAATTAGATCTCTCAGCTTATAGAAATACATGTCTGTCTGTCTCTCTCTAATTGATTGATTCTTACCTCTGTCTTCTGTATGTGAAGTCATGTGTAGTGTCAAGTCCTATGTGATTTGATTCAGGGAGTCAGGTCAGAAAAGAGATATGTATTTAACTGTAAAGAGGTGCTGTTAATTTCAGGCAGAAAAATAGACATTTCTTATGACTTAGATGTAAATGAGATCAAAGCTCATGGAAAGATTGTTTAGGTGGCTTGACTTGATGACACAATGTTAAAAATGGTTGGCTCACTGTGTGTGTGTGTGTGTGTGTGTGTGTGTTTATATGCACTTATGTGTAATGGTACTTCTAATGTAATTTATGGGGATTATAAGATCATCAGATGTATGAGAATGGAAAGAGCAATCCCAATCAGTCTTCAGGTCCTTGTTATTAATAGGGACAAGTAGGACTTTGTCTACTCCCAAAGTTTTCCATGTCAAACTGCTTGAATACTGTCTCCCCATTCCTTTTTCTGAAATGATAAATTGGCCTGGTGTGTGAGAGAATTCTCATAGTAAACTGTTTATTTTTCAGGGATTATATATTAAGTTTCTTGTTCATAATGAGACTATAGGAAGATGAAATGTGATAAACACAACTTTTTGAATGCCTCATGTAATCTTGAAAATGTTTTTAAAATGGATTTACTAATCATTGACAATAGAAATTACCTTTATTGAAAGTATACAATTTAATGTTTTAATATTTTTAAAATTTTAGTATATTCTTTATTTAAAAATTGTTAATTTTTTATTTTATTCCCCCCAGCTCCCATCCACCCTCTGACTGTTCCACATCCCATACCTCCTCCCCACTCCCCTGTCTCCATGTGGATGTCTTCACCACCCAACCCCACCTGACCTCTAAACTTCCTCCAGTCTCTTGAGGGTTAGGTGCATCATCTCTGAATGAACATAGACCTGGAAGTCCTCTACTGTATGTGTGTTGGGGCCTCATATCAGCTGGTGTGTGCCACCTGTTTGGTGGTTCAGTGTTTGAGAGATCTCAGGGGTCCAGATTAATTGAGACTGCTGTTCCTCCTATAGAATTGCCCTTAATTTTCTAAAAATTTCATATATATATCCATATATATATATATATATATACACACACACACACACACACACATATATACACACATACACATATATATGTATACACACACACACACACACACAAACTTCTCAACTTTCTGCCTTCTTTATTTTATAACTCACTGTGTCCACTTTGAGTTATTCATATACTCATGGGGGGAGCCATCCGGTGGAACTGTGATCAATGTATCAGGGACTATATCCTGAAAGAAAACTGAATGCCTCTCCCAAAAGCCATCAACTCATTAGCTCCTCAGTTGGGGTAGAGGCTGTGAGCCCTTCCTATTCCATGCCAGAATGGTGACTGGCTTCATCTTGTGCCTCACAGCTGCTTTGAGTTCAGGCTTGTCCACCATGTTCAGAAGATACTCTTTTACAGTGTTCCTCCATAGCTTCTGGCTTATATAGTCTTTCAATCTTCCCTTCCCTTCCAAGGTCCTGAGCCTTGGAGGTGGGTAGAGTGGTGTGTGTGTGTGTGTGTGTGTGTGTGTGTGTACACAAATGGGTTATCTATCTATCTATCTATCTATCTATCTATCTATCTATCTATCTATACACACACACACACACACACACACACACACACACACGCACATATCTATCCCATTTGTGGATGATCACTCCGTGGACACTGTAGTATTTTGGTATTTTTTTGTTTTTGTTTTTGTTTTTTGTTTTTTGTTTTTGCTTTTGTTTGTTTGTTTTTTTGAGACAGGGTTTCTCTGTGTAGCCCTGGCTGTCCTAGAACTTACTCTGTAGAGCAGGCTGGCCTCGAACTCAGAAATCCGCCTGCCTCTGCCTCCCTAGTGCTGGGATTAAAGGCGAGTGGCTAAAAATGGCAGCATAAGCTCCTGGGGATTGGTGTTATAGGAGGTGTGGCTTTGCTGCAGTAGGTGTGGCTTTATTGGAGGATGTGGGTTACTGAAGGTAGGCTTTGAAGGCTCAGTGCTCAGGATAGGTCCAGTGTGGCTTTCTCTTGCTGCTGCCTGTGGATCAAGATGCAGATATCTCACTCCTTTCTCCAGCACCATGTCTGCTTGCATGCTGCCAGGCTTCCCTCCATGAAGATGATAATGGACAAAACCTCTGAAATGCAACCAGCCCCAATTAATGTTTTTCTTTATAAGACTTATCATGGAGTCTTCTTCACAGGAGTAGAAACTCTTACAAAGACAGAAATTGGTACTAGGGACTGGGGTATTGCTGTGATATACTGGACCATAGTTTTGTTTGAAGAAATATGGATTTTGGGACTTTGGATTAGAAAACCTGTTGAATGCCTTAAGCCAGGGCTTCATGGCCCATTTGAGGTCTGACTTCAGGGGAGGTTTCATGGGAGAATTTTGGTATGTGGCATAGAGACAATTCTTATATTTTTGTGAAGTATGTGGCTGCCTTTTGCTATTGTCCAAAAAATCTACCTGAGGCTAAGCTGATGGATTGTGGATTAACAACTTCAGCAGTGGACATTTCAAAACAACATAGCATTGACTATGTTGTATAGTTATCAGTCTTTACCCTTACGATGATCTATAATGAAAAGGAGCAAGTTGAGCAAGGAAAAATACAAAACGCACAGTTCAAGGAGAAATGGGGCACCAGGAAGTGGAACGGAGCTAAGTACAGGGGATAAACAGATTAAAGAAAAACTTGTTGTCAGATGGAATAAAGTGTATGGTGACCTCTGGGCAAAACCACACCCTGCTAAGCTTCCAACTTGTGAAAAGGAATTAAAGAAAAGCTAGATGTAGTGACGCATACCTTTGATCCCAGCAATCTGAAGGTAGACTTGGAAACCATGGAGAACAGAAAGCTGGTGAAGATGCAGTTGAACAGGGCTCATGTTCCAGTCTCAGCCAGCAGCAGAACTTGGCAGCTTCAGTCAACTGGTTCTGACTTTAGAGACAAGGATAGAAGAAAGGGGTTATAGAATCTCCCTACATGACTAAAGAAAGCCACTAAGGCCAGGCATATGTCAGGAGTGTCCCTGTATAGACATCTAGAGAGGCTATTGTGTGAAGCTGTGAAGTTAAAGCCTGGATTTCCTTGGAGATCTTAAGATATTGGAAATGCCAGAGCCATGGGATGCCTGCCAAGAAAAGCTGCTAACAGGGAGTAGAAACAACCCAGGAGAAAGATGTGTGTCGCAGTCAACAAAGCAGAAAGGAATTGGAAGAGACTTTTGCATTAGACTGAGAGATGCATAGTGTGGAGTTTGTGAAACTGTTTTTGATATTGCTTTGGTCCAGTGTTTTCTCAATATGTTCTTTTCTCCCATTTGAAATGTTAATGTGGCAGTGTATGTCCTGCGCCATTATATGTTAGAAGTATGTGATCTACTTTTTCATTTTGATTTTTCAGAGAGTGCATGAATCTCAGAAGAAACTTTGAACTTTGGAATTGTAAATAAGTTTGAGGCTGTTATAGACTGTGGGGACTTTTGAAGTAGGACTGAATGCACTCTTGGTGCAAAGTTTGTGGTGTCTTTAGCCATAGGGTCTTACCCTAATGTTCTGGCGGGCAAGCAAGAGCAGTGGCAATAGCCTGCATTGCTTTGGGAGTCTCTGAGACACGCTTAACCAGCACCTTCAGGGGGAGCAGCCTGCACTGCGATTGGTATTTTTATTTGACAACATGTGGCTTCTGGGAGGAACATTTTCCCCAGAGTGGGTTAGCTCCAATTAGACTTCTATATGAAATGTATATACATTTCATAAATAGTAGGCATCTACATGCCTTGTAAGTGCATCCCTGGTAATCGCCTAACCACCTCCTCTGCCTCGCCCTCCTTTAGTACAGGTTCAGAGTTGTAGAACCATCATCAAGTAGTCTTTGGAAACATTTGTCATTCTTCAAAATCCCGGCTGCTTTCAGTATCTGCTGCTGCCCAGGCCTCAGGGAGGTACCCACGTTCGTGCCTCTTGTTCTCTTTCCTACCACTTGCAGGCCTTGCATTACAGCACTGACACAGTCTATCCAGTGTTAGTGCCAGATTGTCCACACGAAAGGACTCTACTCCAGACGGCTACCCTCATCTCAGATGCCAGTCACACATCTTAGGAGATACTTACCTTCTTATCATTGTTAATTTGGAGGTTCCCTCACATATCTTGGTTTAGTAATCCTGTAGAATGATTTGCAAAATTCTCTATACATTTAATGATGAGAGTTTTAATGTGACATTTAGGATAAGATCTTGGTGAGCCCTGAAGCCTTTGCTTTCTTCTGTAGGCTAAGTGATCATTATTCTCACTACACATTATGGTAGCTACCAACATTCAGACTCCTCTGTATTCAGAGATTTCATTATGAAGGCCTGATTGACTAAATCACTGGCTGTGCAATTGATTGGACAGCTCAATCTTTACTCTTCCTCCTATCTTCGAATGTCCTGTTGTACCAGCTGCTGCTACTACTACCATAGGTGCTACCACCACCATCACCACCTCTTCCATCAGCACCACCTCCTCCACCAAGAACAACCTCATTGTAAGAACCGTACTGGCTGTTTTTGTGTGTCAACTTAATACAGCTAGAGTGACCACAGAGAAAGGATCCTCAGTTGAGGAAATGTCCCCCATGAGATCCAGGTATAAGGCAAGTGCTCAATTAGTGATCACTGGGGGAGGGTCCAGCCTGTTGCAGATGGTGCCATCCTTGGCTTAGTGGTCCTGGGTTCTATAAGAAAGCAGACTGAGTAAACCTCGGAGAGCAGGCACCCACCCCTCCATGGCCTTTGCACCAGCTCCTGCCTTCATGCTCCTGCCCTGTTTGAGATTCTGTCCTGATTTTCTCCAATAATGGACTATGATCTGGAAGTGTAAGCTGAATAAACCCTTTCCTCCCAAACTTGATTTTGGTCATGGTGTTTTCATTGTGCAATAGAAATCCTAACTAAGACAAAAACAAAAACTCAAAGAATTCCAATAGTTTTTGAAACCAAGAACCAAGGACAAAGTCCAGACATATTCTTCTATGCCATAGTGTATAGACTTGCTTTTTCTGCAGCTATGGGTAGAGTTATTAATGCCCTTTTGTGTCTGACCTTCTTCCTTGTAATGTGTTTGAGCATTTGTGTCAGTTTTTCTTCTTTAATTTGATAGCATAACATTTTTTTTCATGTATTTATGAATAGGATGGTTAATCGTCATTGGCATCTCAAGTAGATTAATCCTCATATAAGAAATACAGCTTGAGAAGGAGTGGCCCCTGGTCCTGGAAAGGTTCAATGCAGCAGTGTGGGGGAATACCAGGACAGGGAAGTGGGAAGGAGTGGATTGGGGAACAGGGGGAGGGAAGAGGGCTTGTGGGACTTTCGGGGAGGGGGATCTAGGAAAGGGAAAATCACTTGAAATGTAAATAAAGAATATATTGAATAAAAAATATTTATTTCAAGAAAAAAAAAAAAGAAAAAGAAAAAGAAATACAGCTTGCAACTCTCTGTGGAAGCACTTTCCCAGAGAGCTCTTACTGAGGAGATATACATCTGCCCTAAAGTGGCCGGGTAGTGTCTCCTGGCTGAGGCCCTAGAGCTAATAAAAACGGAAAAAATGGAAATTCAGAGGAGTGTTCCAGCTGTCTCTCTGCTCTCTGATTTTCTGACATGTACGCAGCCTTACACATTGGCCACCACTACGGAGAGCTGTTCTAGTCCCTCCTGTCTGGATGCACTCTTGACTCAAATCTTGAACCAAACTAAACCCTTCCTCTTTAAGTTGCTTCCTGTCAGCTATTTGGTGACAGAGAGAAGTAGCAAATGTAATAGACATTTGGGTTTTTCCCAGTTTCTAGCTATTGTGAATAACAACGCTGCAGTCATTTATACAGATACTTTGTTTTGATGTTTTATGTTATTCTGAGTTACTTTTACAAAAAAAGGTGCTCATACTATTTTGCATCCGAACTGGCAATATCTATGTAGTCAAGAGTGTGGGCACATACAGCAGCACGGAGTGTGGCCGCTGTTTTCTTGTGGGATGTGCAGTGCTGTGTCCTTGTGGGTAGAGCTTCCTCTCCCAGTAGAGATTCTTGGCTTTTCTTAGAACTATGTCATGTGTGTGCTTTGTGAAATGCTCGCCATCTATCATATCCATTTTCCCTCATAGGATTTATTTACTTCAGTTGTAAGAGGTGATTTTTAACTTTTCATTTAGCATAAGGCATTAAAAATAAACATGGGATTTGGATCTTTTCCCTGTATTCTATAGAATCATGTTTAGAGAAATATAGTTCAAAAATTTGATGAAGATTACATTTCTTAAGTTCTTATGCATGATATTTTGGTGCCATATTCAAGACATGTTTACCTTCTCGCATGTTACAGCAGTCTTTTTTCTCCTAAAAGGATCTGTTTTGTTAGGAATGGGCCTGTGACCCACGTGGAGTTTGATTTTGGATGTTGCATGAGCAAACGTTCAAGTTCCTTGTCACTGTTATTATCGTCACTGCTGTTTATTACTATTTCTGCTGCTGCTCTCACTGCTCACACGGCTGTCCAGTTCCAAGAGCACTCCTTAAGGAGGCTGTTGGCTCCTATTCATTGCCTCGCCACCCTTGTGAAGATGCAATTGACCATAATTGTCAGGGTTTATTTCTGGAACTTTTGTGGTTCTGATTATATAAGGTAGAGCAAGCACAGTGCTTTTTTCTCCCGCAGATTACAACTAAAATCCCTGGACAGAGCACAGACAGCAACTGTTTGAAGTCCCTGAAGACTCAATAGTAGTGGAAGGATTAGGAGGCATCAAAGCTGAAGGGCCACTAATGCTGGAGTATCTGCCCCACCTCATTTAACTCCGTTTGGACTCCGGAGTGGCCCCAATTCTTGTTCTAACAATGGATGAAGGAGTAAAGTGTGCAAGAGAAATCCTGTCTGTGTTCACGGTCAGAGGGCCGGAAAGGATGGCTCCACAGGAGTTGCTTGGGAGGGAAATTACTGATCCTTCTTTGTTTTATATTTTGGGCTTTTTCTCTTTTCATGGCACCCTGGGGGACTCTAATCTTGAGCCTCTCCTTCTGTAATGGTGGTCCTAATGGACATGCAGAAATCTAAAATTCTGAAATAAGATTTTGTTGTTGACAAGACAGATTAGAAAAGGGACTTATGAAATACAAAAGGCACTGGAAAGATTAGTTCCATCTTTCTTTCCTTTTTTCCTTTTCTTGGAGACTTGAAGAGGGACATGCAGTTTCAGGAAATATTTCACAGTATGAGGAGTCAGAATGCTACATTTGTAGACAGAGTCAAGACAGGGGACTGGGAAACAAAGTGTGGGGGAAATGATGGAGGGAAAGGAGGTAGAATAAAAAGATGACCTAAGTCTATCTGGAAATTATCAGACTCAACCCTGTGATGAGCATGTGTGGAATTTACTCCAGTGAGGATAGCGAGGAGTGGAGAAGCTGATTGGAAGTGTCACTAGATTCCGCAGTTTGACCTTAGCTGACATACATGAGGCTAGATTGTACAACATTGGGAGAGTTGGGGAATGAACTGATGTTAAATCATAGCATCTAAGTGTAGGCTGTGACCTTTTGTTTTATTTTTTTTAATTTTTATTTTTATTTTTATTTATTTATTTTTTGAGTCTGATAGAGTTGATGGGCTACACCCACAGTAGCTACATTAAGAACTAAAGCAACAGTGAATCAATTCTTAATATTCTCCAATAGGACTAGTAGTGTAAAAATGCAGTCTCTAGGATGCAGGCTCACCTTATCTGACATATCAACAAGGGGGATCATCAATTGTTGTCTAGACTAACTGACACATGCTATCCATGAGATGACATTCATGTTAGAGTTATAAGACAGTGTCTTATGATGTAATAGGGAGATGAGATAAATACTAAGACAAGTTCTAAGAAACTGTAAGAGTCATAGAAAAATTTTAATTAAAAAGTAAAATAACTCATTGAAGTAATTAAAAACTGAACACTAAGTTCAGTATCAGAATGGAGATGACAAGAAAGAACAAGTGAGACCGAGGGAACATGAATAGAGATGTGTGATCTGAACAGTAAAGGAGGAGGGACAGAATGGAACAAGCCGTGCAAAGGAAGGGGAACCCAGAAAGTGCACATGACGATGTCTGCACAGAACTATCTGAAGAAATAGTGGCTGACAACTCCCACCTTGGCTGAAAGCCATGCAGCTACAGATTCATAAAATCAGTGAACTTTACATGGATAAATATCCAGTGAGTTACTATATATGACATTCTGGAAAACAACAACAAAAACACCCTTTTAATCTGGAAGGTCAGTGCTTGTCAGTGACCGGCGATGGGAAGAGGTGATTACACAGGATAGTGAAGGAGTCACGGCTGTGAGGGCACTGTCCTGATGCTGACAGGGTGGACATGGCTGCTTGACTTGTCAAAACCAACGCAGGTCTATAACAGTCTATAACAGTACATTTTGCTGATGATAAGTTAAAAAATTGGCAGACAAAATTCTTACAGCATTGTCAGAACGTTGGACCACTTGGCTCTTAAATTCTGGGGTTTTAATGATTATGAGAACAACAAGGAGACTCTTTTATAGAGTTCCTTTATGGAGTGCTCTCACTGTACTTATCTCTCATTCCTTTCTTCTTCTCTTCCTCTCCTTTCTCTTCTTTTTACCCTTCCTGGAGATGCTGTCTGCTTATAGTGGCCAAGCTCAACTCTTGTCTCAAGGAAGTATCTAGAACTGTGGAGCCAGGTGAAGGCAGGCAAGGTTCAAGACAGTCAGGAAACAGAGTGGAGAACCTATTAAAATAGTTTCTTTTCAAACAAGGATGATTTAGTTTTAAAGAAATGATGTATAGAGTCTGTCTGGAGGAGCAGTAATAAGCTTTATCATTCTTAGTTAAGCGTTAGAAAGGTCCTACAAAGCATTTGCCAAAAGCAGAAATTTAGAATGAAACTTTTATATGTAATACTATTTAGCCATATTGATGTGAAGACTTTATTATCTTTTTTATATAACTTGCTCACTGAGTTTCTGTGCCCAAATAAAAGGTTTTACTCTCTTAATGTAAATTTTTATTTTAATTAAATATATTTTGATTGTGTATGTGGTGTTGCACACTCACATGTATTGTGCTTGTGGCAAATGCATGCTTAGTTGTACACAGGGATGTGAATACATGTGTGTGGGTCTGTGTAGTGGTTTAAGTAGAATGTCTTCCTTGATCTCCAACTTGCTTTTTAAGTCAGAGTTTGCATTTGAAACCAGAGCACACTGGTTTTTGTAGTGTATCCAGCTTGCTCCCAGGATCCCCTAGTTTGTCTCCTGAGATCTGGGACTAAAGGTAGGGTGGCGAGGCCACTGTGGGTTTACGTTGATGCTGGGTATCTAAATTGTCTCTAGGCTTGAGCTTCGAGTGTGTAACTCACTGAGCCATCTCCCTAGCCTCCTCCTTCTCCTTCACGGTGTTCCAGCTGTTTAAGAGGAAAAGAGTATGTTCATTGTTTCTTGCTCCTGTACTGTTGTGTCCCTTCTATATAGTGTTTTAAGTTTTTGGAATATAGACCGTAGTAGTATTAATGTACATGGTAAGATAAAATGATTTAAATTATAGTGTCTCGAGTTCACTATGAGTTGTAGAAGATGAGAAACAATGTCTGTGAGGGGAATTTGAGTCTGTAAAGATTTTAGTACCTAGGACATAGCAACCACTTCTACTGCGTTTTCTTTCATAATATTTTATCTTGAGAACAGTTTTTATGTTTGTATGTATGGTGGGGTTGTCTTCTGTTTACTATTGATCATTTAGCTTACTGGAAGATTACATCACATTTGTAGGAAGTGGTTTTTTTTTTGTTTGTTTAAGAAAATCATTGTAATTTAAAACTATGTACCAGATGTAAGTGAATAGTGATGATGAATGACTTCCTTTCATAAATATTTGCTTAAAACAATACTGTTTCACATGTATGTCTTTCTCTTTCAATATTTAACAGTTCTTTTTAAATATTTTAAATATTACTTTTCCTTGTCAAATAGAATACTGGCATGCAGTTGTAAATAAAATTGGTGTTTGTCCTTGCTATGGCATTTGATGGAAAATTTCTTCCATCAAAAGTTTTACATTGCATTTATTAAGGCTTAATTACTCTCAATTCTATAAAATGTGCTTCTATAGAATTGAGGGAAGAGAAGAAAACAAGAGAAAGCTGGTAAGTGGAGTGGAAAACTAGGTTGTATATGAATTGTAGGTGCCTGATGTTTTTAACTGATGGAAAGCACGTAGACTAGTGGAGGATTCGTAAATCTTCACTGAAGTGAAGGGGGAGTGGAATTAAGTCCTAATCATTTTAATTCAACCATTTTAAAATATTTTGACTCTTATATGTTCATTGTACAAAGGAATGATTTTATGATTGCATTGTAATGTGTATTTAATATGCTATACCAGAGTCGCCTCTAGTCCCCTTTTTGTATCCCCTCCCCCTCACACCAATTCTTTCCTTTCCCCAAATAGTGCCTTTAACATGAATTTCTTTAAAACAAAATCTAGATTTTACATGTGAGAGAAATCATGTGATATTTCATTGAATAAACATTTTTTAAAGAACCCCCCCCCCAACCGTTAAATCATATGGTAAAATGAAGAGACAACCTGACCACAGCAACTCTCATGAAGTAAATCATTCAGTTGGGGCTGGCTTACAGTTCCAGAGGTATATTATCTCTCTGTCATGGTGAGAAGGATGGCAGCTTGCAGGCAACACCAAGGAGACTGTGGGCCATCCTGGGCAGAGCTTGACCATACAGGACCTCAAAGCCTGCCTCCCCAGTGCCATACTTCCTCCGATAACGCCACACCTCCTCAGAGTGCCATTTCCTTCCTATGAGCAAGCATTTAAACACAAGAGTCTGTAGTGGCCATTCTTACTCAAACCATCATAGACCTTTTCTATTATATTTTTTTGTGAACTATTCATGATCCAGTGAATTTATTGAAAATCTTTTGATTATTTACATGATATTACATATATGTTCTACAAAGACTTGGATGATTAAATCCTGTATCAGTCTATGTTACCTGATTTCTCTGGTTATTCAACAAAGTTTTCAAAGTGCAGTGGTGTGTGGCTTTGAATGTTGCTTTATATAAATTGCACATTAAGAAATTAGTATATATTTTTGTTTAAAGCCATTGGTTTTCAGTAATAATTTCATAAAAGAAAGAGCACTGGGTAACCTTATATCTCTGAAAGCAAAGTAAATTTAATAGTGAGTTTTAGAACACTATAGTGCTTAGTCCAGCAGTTCTTAACCAGTAAGCTTCAACCTTTTGGAGGGTGGAATGATCCATTCACAGGTTTTGTATATCAACTATCCTGCATATCAGATATGTACATTATGATCCATAACAGTAGCAAAATTACAGTTATGGAGTAATAATGAAAATAATTTTATGGTTGGGGGCCATTGCAGCATGAGGAAGTGTATTAAAAAGGGTCATAACTTTAGAAGGTTGAGAACCGCTGGTTTAGTCCAAATGTTACATGGTGTTTCTAGTGTTGAGAACATTATTAAAAGTACAGAGATGACAGGTTGTGTGATTTTCAAGTATATTTCACACTGTCAGTTGTTTCTCTTCCTTTAGGTATTTTTGGTGTTGTATATGTATATGTGTACGTGTGTGTGTGTGTGTGTGTGTGTGTGTGTGTGTGTGTGTGTGTGTTTGACTCAGTTCAGCAGGAAAAAGGATCCCAGAATGCAAAGTATTAAGTGGGAGAACCAGGGATGAGAAATAGAGAAGATTTGCTTGAGTTGATTTTATAACCAGCCACTTTGCTGAAGTTGTTTATCAACTGTAGAAGTTCTCTGGTGGAGTTTTTTTGGGTCGCTTAAGTATACTATCATATCATCTGCAAATAATGATAGTTTGACTTCTTCCTTTCCAATTTGTATCCCTTTGACTTCCTTATGTTGTCTAATTGCTCTCACTAGAACTTCAAGTAAAATTACAAAGTTTCTATAAGGCAAAGGACACTGTCAGAAGGACAAACCGGCAACCAACAAATTGGGAAAAGATCTTCACCAACCCCACATCCGACAGAGGGCTAATATCCAATATATACAAAGAACTCAAGAAGTTAGACCCCAAAGAACCAAATAACCCTATTAAAAATGGGGTACAGAGCTAAACAAAGAATTGTCACCAGAAGAAATTCGGATGGCCGAAAAACACCTTAAGAGATGTTCAACATCATTAGTCATCAGGGAAATGCAAATCACAACAACCCTGAGATTCCACCTCACACCAGTCAGAATGGCTAAGATTAAAAATTCAGGAGACAACAGGTACTGGTGAGGATGTGGAGAAAGAGGAACACTCCTCCACTGTTGGTGGGATTGCAAGATGGTACAACCGCTCTGGAAATCAGTCTGGTGGTTCCTCAGAAAATTGGGCATGTCACTTCCAGAGGACCCTGTCATACCACTCCTGGGCATATACCCAGAGGATTCCCCTGCATACAATAAAGACACATGCTCCACTATGTTCATAGCAGCCTTATTTATAATAGCCAGAAGTTGGAAGGAGCCCAGATCTCCCTCAAAGGAAGAATGGATACAGAAAACGTGGTATAGCTATACAATGGAATACTACTACTCAGCAATTAAAAATAATGAATTCATGCAATTTGTAGGCAAATGGTTGGATATGGAAAATATCATCCTAAGTAAGTTAACCCAATCACAAAAGAATATACATGAAATGCAATCACTGATAAGTGGATATTAATGAGCCCAGAAGCTCTGAATACTCAAGGCACAATTAGCAAGTCAAATGATTCCCAGGAAGAAGAAAGGAGAGGACCCTGGGCCTGAAAAGATTGGATCCAATTTTGTAGGAGAGTACCAGAACAGAGAAGTGGTGGTGATGGTGGTGGTGGTGGGGTGATTGGGGAATAGTTGGGGAGGAGAGGACTTATGGGACATATGGTGTGGGGGGGAACTGGGAAAGGGGAAAGCCTTTGGAATGTAAACAAAGAATATAGAATAAAGAAAAACAAAGAAAAACTACATTAATAGTAGTTTCATTTATATGAATGCTAGTGGTACCTGCAGGACATGTTCTTACGTTCCATCAAAATATATTATATCCACAATTATGTCTCACATCTTTCATACAGCTGCATTAATAAACTGTATTTATTTTTGTGCTAAAAAAAAAAGAAAAAGTATAAACTGTCAATTTTCTCACATAAAATGTCTTCCATGGCTAGGGGTGTTGGTCAGTGGTAGAGCTGTGTGCTTTGCATGCCTGAGGCACATGTTCAGTTCTTAGCACTAAAGGAAAAACCAACAAAAAACCCAACCCAAACAAACAAAACCACCCATAAAACTGAAAAATCCAAACCACTGTATAAAGCCACAAACCCCCTCTTCAGTAGGATCATCACCATGAGTGCTGTTCATGCCTCTGCCTTTCTCCCTTTCTCTTTATAGTTTGTTAAAGTTGGAATCCAAACAAGGGCCTGCATTCCAGGTTAAACACATCCTAACCTCACGTTCATTGGTTAGCTTCCGATTCCTTCATCTCTTCAGTTTAATAGAAATTTATGTATTGAAGAAACGGGACTGTAAAATTTCTCACAGTCTGATGCTGCTGATCCCTATTAATATTTGTTACCTGGGATTTATTTTTTATTTTTTAAATTTATGTTGATATTGTTGTTGTATGTGTTTCCTGGAAGTCAATAATAGGTGTAATGGTTTGATTAAATTCAAGAGTTAGGGTTTTTTTTTTTCTCTCTTCCCAGAAATACTTTGTAGCTAGTTCTGTTTGCTTCCTCGTGGAGTTACATAATCTGTAGTTGACTTTGCCTGTCTCATTAGTAGTGACTGATGACTGTTCCTGTCAAGACATTTATTAGAAATGAAAAATAGAGATTTTCTTTTTATTGTTGTCTTTTCTTTTTCAGTTAGAAAGGGGATCATTTCTCTTTGTTTGCTTTTCATATGGAAATACAGAAGGATATTTATTGTTTACCAGTTTTGGAAATGATTAGCTGACTTCTTACAAATCTATTCATTGTTGTTATACAAAAGCATTCCCAGCTGGATAACAAGGTTTAAAGAATGTCATTATGAAGCTGCAGATTGAAGCATCCCTTTTGTCTTATCCAGTTTTTTAGTCTGGCCTTCCTGGCCAGGGGAAGCCTGGAAGTTAGGTGCTAAGTACTTATGATATGATCCTATGACGTTCTGTAAGACAAA
This sequence comes from Apodemus agrarius, assembly GCA_964023405.1. NCBI lineage: Eukaryota > Metazoa > Chordata > Mammalia > Rodentia > Muridae > Apodemus > Apodemus agrarius. The sequence goes on along the minus strand of OZ030005.1, from coordinate 81,157,044 downwards.
TGTTTTCAATCCATCTTGTGAACTTACTCAGTTATATGCCACTGTCTGATTGAGGTGTGAGAAGAGTTCAGACAAAGTTATTGCATACAGCAAGAGTTTGATTAAATCAGAAGCAGTGTTTACACATGATATATTGAAAAATATAGTTAATTCTGAATAATAGGATGAATACTGTAGTTTTATAATTTATAGTTACATAGGTCTTAGCCAAAATGATACTATCCAGATGCTGATGTCTTTAGCTAAGCCTGTAATCTCAGGTACTTGGAGGATGAGGCAGTTTAATGTCATTGTTCATTGTTAACCTAGACTACATACAAAGTTAGTTCAGCATTAGCCTAGGCAATTTAAACATACAAAGGTTTTGGAAGCTGAGCCCAGTGGCAGAGTCCTTTCTTGTTACACATGAAGTCTTAGGCTTAATTTTGAGCACTGGGGGGCGGGGAGTTAATTTATCCTCTTGGGTTCTTGAACCTTTTCAGACTTAGAGATTTGAAGTGGTCAGTGCTGTCAGAAGGTGGTATATGTCTCCTAGGGAGGTAAGTCAAATCCAGTAAGGGTTGCTTCATCAAACTTCCATGCTTTATCTCATGCAGACAGCTCTGAGCTACAATGCCAGAGGTTATGCAGCAGAACTTCCTAGAACTGCTCTGAGGTAAACAGTAATAGATCACTAGGGTTAGTCATGGAAAGTATATATACTATGTCCACTAGCTATACTTTGATTAATGTGTTCACATCGGCTGGGGTCAGGGCGTGGAGTAGTGGAGTAGTAGTTCTGGTCTGTCATGAAGTTCTGTGCTTGGGTTAGAATTCTTACTTGGGTTAGAGTCCTTAACCTTTAGCACCTCGGCTACTTAAACCACTTTGGCTTTGAGCTGTATCAGAATGTGGTTTGTTGTTACAAGTGTAGAAAGACTGCTCAAATATGCTAAGTGGTGTGTGTGTGTGTGTGTGTGTGTGTGTGTGTGTGTGAGCTTCTGCATGTTTCTGTGTTTCAGGCTTAATTACTTTGCACTTAGAGAATTTTGTGTTGATTCTTTTGATAGTATTTTATAACTTTAAATTTCAAAGATTGTTACATTTTTTTTCAACTAGACTACAAAACTGTTTTAAAAAGATGTCTAGCCGTCAAAATGTTTTGCTGCTTCAGCTACTTCTTTTTGTGATTAAAATAAGCATGTAAGAATCCTTTCCCTTCATTTTTACGTTCTGTAGGGGCGTGGTCTTTCCTTGCCATGCATATTTAAGCACTATTAGACTATATTATGTTTTAAATTCTGTTGATGTTGCCTCTCTATGTTTTCATTTAGCAGAAGTGATTACCATTTGTGCTGTATGATTGTTTTCTAAACAAGGTTGTTTACTGTCAGCTACAACCACAGAATTGTTAGTATTCTGTCTAAGCTCCACCCCACAATTACCTGGCAACAGCCAGGTATGCCCTGCTCCAGAGACCTGGCCCACTATAAACAGGGCTGCTTGCCCCTCCTCTCTCTCATAGCTCTTACCTCTCTGCACTCTCACCTCTCTGCCCCTCTTGGGCTCTCCTCCCCTTCCCCCTTTCTCCACGTGGTCAAGGCTCGCCTCTACTCCTCTCTACTTCTCTACTCTCTCTCTCTGCCTCTACTTCTCTCTCTCTCTCTCTCTCTCTCTCTCTCTCTCTCTCTCTCTATCTCTATCTCTATCTCTATCTCTCTCTGCCTCCATTACATCAACTCTCAACCTCTTCCCTGAATAAATTCTATTCTATACCATGTCTGTGTGTGTGTGGTCCCTCAGGGGAAAGAGGTGCCTGGGCATGGGCCCGCCAAGGCACCCCTTTTCCCACACCACCTTGCCACACTCTTTAATCCCCTTTCTCTCTCTTTTATAAACCCATCATTTGGTGCCGAAACCCGGGAATTTAACATTAACCTATCAAGAATTGTCCAGTGAGAGACTACTCGGTTGTGGTAAATCCTTCAGTTGCTGGGCACTGTAGGGTGAGTGTTTCTTTGGAGCTGTGCAGAGAGGGGTCACCTGTGGTCATTGTGTTGTCCCTGTCCCCTCCTTCCAGCCTTGTGCAGAGACTGTGGAGACAAATTCTAAGTCATGGACTTTTTTAGGTTATTGGAGCTGATTTGAATTCAGGTTTGACCCTTTTTCACCTTCCCTTTTTTGTTGTTTTGTTGTTAATCACCTACATCATATCCCCTTTTCTTTTTATGCTTCCATTGCACTGTTGAAATTATTAAACCCGCTACTTGACAGAGTTTCAAGTGCATGGAAATGTTTAGGGGGAGATTTTGTCCTTTCATTTCTTCTATTTACCCTGTGAACTAAAAACACTGTTGGCAGTATGAACTTGTATTCATCTGAACTATTTTAATTTTCTTCTTCATGTATATTCATGTATTTATGTCACTATACAAAATACATGTCTGTTTTAATAATTATTAAAATGAGCACAGACTATAATATATACATACATATATATTATTATTATTTTTTTTTTTACATAAAGTGAACTAGGTATGTCTTTCCAGGTAGTTTTATGCCAGTCTAACCTATTGTTCGTTAACTCTGGTGTTTTATTTTTTAACTTGTATTATGTAGGACAGATATACATAGTTTATTTGTTCATCACTCGTAGGTACTTTTGTATATTTTTGGGTGGAGTAAATATCTGGAGGAAGAATTCCTATGTCAAAGGCTGTGGATACTTTTAAAAATTAATAGGACACATTATCTTTCTAAGACTAATGATATCATATATTAAGAAAATATGTTTCATAACTTTTCCAATACTGGTACTTTAATCTTTGAACTAAATTGGTTTTTAGATTCTCTGAATTATATTGTGATTTGCAACATTGTGAAACTTTCAGAAAATACAAGTTATAGCTGCTAATTCTGCTGAAATAAAAAGGAGACTGTGTAACCATGGTAAAGCTCCTTGCTCAGCCAGAGCCTTCTTTTGTTATTTTGGGATTATTTCCGTGCACGTGTATGCTGGACCTGACCTATTCATGCACATTTGCTAAACTGTGGAAATTATTCCACATTTGCTAACCCCGAGAACCTTATGATTTATATTGAGTGTGTGATTTTGGAAGATTGATTTTATAATAGTGATAAAGCAAGAAATATGTAACATATCTAAAAGATTTGATAGAGTATAATAGACTAGCTCTACTTTAAAAAAAAGTCTGGTCTTATTTGAGGATTGTTTAAGGTAAGGAGATGATCTGCTCTCTAGGGAGGAAGGACCCTGTTTCTATCCCCCAGTCTGCAGGTAGTCTTTACAGTGAACTTGGCACACACTGCTATCGACAAGTCTGAGTAGACATGAGAGTTGCTTTATATAGTTCAGTAATGACATAGTTAAGATTTCTAATCTGAAGAAATGACTTCAATTAATTGTATTTCATGCAAATGCTTGTTAGAAAAATAAATGATTATTTTGTGAAATCTTCCTTCGTGGTCAGTTTTGAGGTTTGACCAGTTAGTAACCCTGACTTCTTGGCTTTGAAATATTCAGATATTTAAAACACTTATTTTCCATTGCTATTTATGGTATACTCAAGGAATCCACAGAAATACTGTAAAATACACTAAAACTGCAGTTCTATTGTAGAAGCCTCTACAACATTAACGGTCTGTTTAAAACTACAGGCTGAGGAATGCAGCTCAGTGGTCCAGGGCTTCCACAGCACCCGTGGACCCCCACGCTCTATACCTAACATGTTATAAAGAAAAGTCAGCTAAACTGAAAAGCAAGACTATGCTCATTATGAAGTAATCCAACATGTTCATTTGGGCCAGGGGTGCGATTCTTACCAGAGCACTTGTCTAGCTTGCACAAGGTAGTGCCTTCAAGCCCACAGCATGCCCCCTAATTCACACATAACCCCAAAAGCCAGTGGAAGTATAGTTATGTATGTACATTGTTATAACTTTCTAAACATATAACATATAATTGTTATAACGTAAATTGTTATGCTTTTTATAAAAGTTCAAACTCTAGTATCTTAATGTCTATTTCTACATATTCCGTTATGCTGGCAACTTCGCCTTAGCCTCATTTATTTTTAAACTTTTACATAACCTCATCATCCATACTTTACCATTGTCAGAATTACAGAATGTTTTGAAGCATATCCTATCCCTGAGCACATGAAGTAGAATACATGCATTTACAATATCTGTTCATAAAGAGTGTCGTTATTTTTAGGCACAGCCAACATGTGTCCACTCTGCTTATGGCCAGTATCACACTTGATTCTTAGAATCCTTTACGGTTTCTGCACTTCAAGCTTTTACAGCAATGATGGCAGATAGCATGTTTTGTCAGAGTAGCATTAGTCAGCAACATTTGTTTGGAGAAGTATTTCTAGATTTTTTTTTTTTTTTTTTTAGTATATTATGAAACCACTAATAAAAAAAAGGTACAAATTGACACATATACCATTAACATTTCACTAATAAGGGATATAATGACTGACATGTTTTTATATTTGGGATTGTGGAAAACCACTGTATTTTAATTAGTGTGTAGTGTATGCATACCTGTGTGCTCCCATGCACATTTAGAGGCCAGAAGTTGATGACAGTTCTGCACATCAGTTTTTGAGACAGGTTCTCACTGAACCTGGAACATGGTGTTTAGCTATACTGCTTGGCCAGTGACGCCTGGGAATGCTTTGGCCCCAGCACTTGTCTTAGAAATGGGCACTCTTATGTCTAGCACTTTATGTGCTTCTGGGTGATGTGAGCTCGTCTCCATCCTTGCTTAGCAGGTCTTTGATGAAGGAGGCATGTCCCTTCTCCAAAGTTAACACACTTGAGATATGCAGTGGGAAAACGCATTTTTGAATCTCAGACTTGGGTCTCAGGATAGTCTAATACAAATTGCTTTAATCAATCATTTCTAAAGGCCAAGCAGAGAGCAGATATAAAGTCAGTATTTTCTCTTAAAATCACAGAGAAAAACACTGTTCTCTGTTTCACAGAACAGAGAACTGCTATATATCTGAATGTAGTGATAGTTAAAGAGAAATGTGTTACATAAACTTGGTATGTTTTCATTTCGTAACCTGGTCAGATAGGACCAAAGTTGATTTACTCCTTAAATTCTTTTATGGTTAGAGATATCTCTACACTTCAAAGCTACTGACTCCCTGATAAACATGATCTCCATCTTTGTGAATTCTGTCACTGTTAAATTTGGGTGTATCCTTGGCTCTGTCTGTGAAGACTGTTATAAATTAATAGCATACAAAGTAGAAAATTATGGTGCTCCCAAGAAGTGAAAAGCAAAAGCAGGCTTTAATAAGAATCAAGTAAACTCTCATAGTCATTTTTTTTTTTTGGTGGTGATTTAGTATTTTACATGCTTGCCATGTAAAAAATACATACCCATCATTTTGAGTAAGGATGATAGCCTTAACATTAACGAGACTCAGGATCTCTAATAAGGTTGCAGTTGACTGGAGCTGAATTTGTCTTCCAACTTCCTTCATAGCTGCTAACAGAAAGCTCTTAATTTTCCCCTGACTGTTGTAGAAGGCCTATTTTTCTTACAGTGTTAAAACATCCACAGATTTGTCTGAACAAGTCAACCAGAGCTCTATGATTCTGCTGGTCTCCCTGGCCAGCTTGCTCTGGGAATCCTTTGTGTCTGCTTAGGAGGCTGGAATTACAGCAGGGCTGCCATACCCACCTGCTTCGCATTGCATTCTGGGTATCTGGACTCCTTCCGGTTCCTAAGCTTACACCAGAAGTGCTTCAACACCTTTGTTGTCTCAGCCCCATGTATATAAGCTTAAATAAACATTTGGTTTTAGATTTTTATTGTTTGCCATTTCTTAGTGAAATAGTACACTTCATTATTAAGACAGGGTCATAAACCACAGTGGCTAGAACATGGTTCGTGCTTCAGTTAATTGTAGAGTCAAATTGGGCTGTGCCCACTTCCAGAGTGCTGGGTTCTTCATGTGTGGCTTCAAGTTTTTCTCATTACTCATTCTCATTTTCCTGTTTTTACTTGCTCACAGGATAGGGAGGCTAATGCAAACATCATTCATTTGCTTTTAACATTTCATAAAATTTTGAATTGGTTATGCATATCTTATGGAATTTTTCGTGTAATTTTTAAAAAGTTAAGTTGGTTTTTCCTTAGATATCACTGAATGAAAAAGGAACTTCCTTACATTTAAGGAAACATTTTTCTTATACGGGTTAAAAAAATGAGTGAATGCCTGGGAAAACTGCCGTTTCTTACACATATTCTTAAAATGGACATAGCCCTGCCAGAAGACAGCTGACACCTGTCGTGGGTCTCTCCAGACCCTGCCCCTGCCTGCTGGAGTCTGGAGGCCCGTTAACTACACAGTGTGCTGCAGAACTGAAGCTCATGTTTCCTTTAGCATGGAATACTTCTGTGTTTCTTCCTGGTGTAATAGATGAGTTCATTGCCACTGCTTTTTAAATATCATGAGTTCTATATTTACATTATTCTGCTCCAGCCTTCCTCCTTCCAACCTAATTCCTTCTCAAATTCATGGCCTTTTATTCTTTAAGTATTATTGTTACATACATAAAACGTTGTAAATCCCACATGCCATCAGAATGGCTAAGATTAATAAAAAAAAGATCTGACAGTGAATGTTGGTGAAGATGTAGGGGAACAGGCTGTCATTCACGGTTTGGTGGAATCGCCAACTGATGTAGCCACTGTGGAAGTCAGAGCAGAGACAGTTCAAAAGCTAAAAATATTAGGTTAGCATCTGACCCGGCTCTACGACTGCTCTTCATACTTTCCAAAGATCGATCTGGGCACTGAAGAGATGTGTTCAGCTGTGCTCATTGTGCACTTAACTCTTGGCTCCTGGAATTCTCTTACTTGGTGTTTTTGTAATTTTTTTTAAACATGGCTGTGCTGGCCAGTTTATGTCATGTTAACATAAGCTCGGGTCCCTGGAGAGGACAAGCCTCAGTTGAGAAAATGCCTTGAGATTGGGTTCTATGCAGAATTTTAGGGCATTTTCTTAGTGATTGGGGGAGGGCCCAGCCCACTGTGGGTGAGGCCACCTCTGAGCAGATGGTTCTGGGTTTTATAAGAAAACCAGCTGAGCAAGCCAGTAAGCAGCACCCCCACCCACTAAGGCCCGTGCATCTGCTTCTGCCTCCAAGGTCCTGCCCTGCTTGAGGTCCTGTATTGACTTCCTTTGTTGATGAATGTGATGTGGAAGCGGAAGTGGTCATGGTGTTTCACTCCAGTAATAGTAACCCTAACTAAGAGAATGGATTCTTATCATATTGTCTAATATAGTCTCAAAATTCTGGGTTCAAAGAACACTCTTGCTTCAGCTTTCTATAAATATAAACAGAAACAAGATCCGAAATGCAACACAACCCTGAAATTTCCGTGGCTGGGCTTTCTGGCCAAATGTCTGTTCTTTTCTTTTCCATCTCTCCTTCCTCTTTCTCTTGTCCTTTGAAGGCATCT